>CP092867.1:29638163-29735694 GCA_030710605.1 Cordylochernes scorpioides
CCTGAAACCTTGAGATTGAAATATAAAGTAAACTCATATCCAGAAAATATTGTTGCATTATTGAATTCATATATAGGAGACATTGGTTTTTTTTTTTTAAATAGAAATATAGCCCAAGGTAATAAGAACAAATACAAATAACACACTAATTAGTTTACGATGCACTAGCGCTCCATCTGTTATGAAAATTAGAAACTATTTTAGAAGCGTAAGACGCTGAGAGGGTTTACCACTGATGAGGCAGGTCCTCCCATTAATTTTCCCATTGCAGTAAGGGCAGTAGAAATTGTTTAATTTCAAAAAGAATCTTACACTAATTATTTATTTGGATTTGGTCTTATTATCTTGTGTTTATAATATATAATCCAAATTGTGCCTTATCATTAGAAATATAGCTATTAAAATTGGAAAAAATACATTACTAAACAAAATGCTCTCCAAAAATATTTTCCAAAACAGAACATGTGTTCTGTGTTCACGTGGTAAAACATACATGATAGATAACTATGAAATTGATTGAAAGATGCATTGAAGTCATTAGATGAAGAACGACGTCATAGTAAATTTGTTATAAAATAAATAAAGCTTCCAGGCTTAAGTTTCTTGTACAACTTTTTATTTTCAAGCTTTCGGACTTGTCAGTCCTTCAACAGGATTATCACTTTAACAATTTAATAATAAATACATTTTTATATACACGTTATTATATACATATTTTAAATACCTACTATATACTGAGAGAAAAAAAATCTACCTTATTTCTGTAAATAGTACATTTGTAGACCAACTGTGGAGAGAAATCAAAGGCAGCGTCTTACCACCATTTGAATACTATGGATTGATGGCTGTCATGGAGGAACTTTATTGAGGAGGCACCAATACAGAACATGTGTCAATACCAGTGTAGTCTGCTAGAGAAATGTTGTGGATTTCCTCAATTTGAATATAGACGACTCTCTTCTGCAGCAATAGGTGTCATGTCTGCTGTTGTATAATTTCCGGGAAGTCTGCGAATGGACTAGTGACATTTCCACTTTATGTAACATCTGCACATACCGCCGAATTCTTTCGGATCATGTCAATCTAGGAAGTTACATCATCCAAATTCTATTTGACTTTACACCTTACTGCAAACAATCAACACAGCTTGTAGTTACACAATCTGAAGATGCCTTTTCCTTAATGTAGTTTGATGTTCTCACACGCATTTGATCTTAAAATCCCATTTTGATGATAATTGATATATTGCTTATTCTTTCTTTTTTACACAGTTCTTTTTTCTCTCTTTCTCATTGTTAACATCATATGACTATCCTATTCACGTCCTGAAAGTATTGTATATATATTTTTACATCATGATTAATGGCGTATTTCTTATATTATTTTTAATATATTTGAAATTTAAATTATATATTTATTTATTTTATATAAAATATTCTATGATATTTATTTAAAACACAGATTATTTAGATTGTCATCATTTGTATTTAGGTACACGTGTGACTTCACTGCTCTCTTTGATGTGAGAAAATAAATAAAGGATTCTGGTGGCTACTTAAAGAAGACTTATCTCGTTATTCCCTTTTATAAATTTGTAGGATGGTTGAAACACGCTCTGGTAAGATGCAAGACCCAGCACAGGAGAGAATCCAGGCTGAAGAGTCTGCCAAGCCGCAACCTGGTGCAACAATTGGTAGAGATGCTAGTTCCGACCCAGTTGTCCTGAATCCCAACATCGACATCCCCAAGTATGATGGAACGGAAGACCCTCGCCCATGGATTGAATCTCTTGAAGAAATTGGCTTCTTGTACCATTGGGCAGACTACATTATCTCTCGTTATGCCGCCATGAACATGACGGGAAGCGCTAAAACCTGGTTGAATTTACACAAAGCTAGTTTCACGAGCTGGGAAAATATTAAAATCCGCCTCATTCAGGATTTTTCTTTGGACGCGAATAAAGAAGAACTTAGAATGAAGCTCAACAGAATGCAACACTGGAATGAACCAGCAATCAGGTTCGCGGAAGACATTCTAGTGTTGTGCAACAAGGTTGACCCCGCAATGGAAGAAGAAACAAAAATTGAACATGTTATTGGAGGACTGAAAAAAGAGTACTCATTCGCGCTCTACCTGAACCCTCCTAAAACGACCGATGACCTTCTTGTCGTGTGCAAGAAAATGGATTCTTTTGAAAAGAAGTATCGGGAACGTGTGGAGAAATCCAGAAACCTATATAACGGTCCACGCTATTCTAGACCCCAACAACAATCGAGGTACGTGCCGCCGACTGCCGCACGAAACTACCAGACCACTTCCAGGCCCCAAGCCCCTGTTTCCAATAATTACAAGAACGACTCCCCTCCTACCCCCAGACAGTATCGAAACAACTTTCCCCAGCCCTCTACCCCTAGACGTCCTTATAATCCTAACTTTGTGCCGAAACCAAACCTTCAGAGAAACACTTACAATAAAAGCCAAGAAGTGAGCAAAAATAGGACGGAAGATGGAAGACCAATCTGCTTTAAATGTAACAAGCCAGGGCACGTGGCCCGTTATTGTAGGGTCAAGTTTATAAGAATCCTAGAAGAGGATCCAGCAGATACCCAAGAGAAGGTCGAAGAAAAATGCCAAATGAATGAAATATCAGAGAAATCAGGACCTCGGCTTTATGCTGATGTATGTCATAGCACATAGACAAATATTCCTACCCAGAATAGATATTCCGTGTTGGAAGATTTAAACTAAGCGTCGAGCCTGAATCTGTCAATCAAAGCAAGTCGACCATAAACGGAATCAAGAAGTTGGACCCTAAATACAAATTAAAAATTAATGTGGACAAGATAGGGACTTTTGAAGCTTTGGTTGATACAGGTGCTGACCTCTCAGTGGTCGACCTCAGAACGGCCCTCGATACAGGCCATGGTATAAGTAAACTCGCAAAAATTTGTGCAGGACCCGATGGAAAAAAATTGGACATGGTAGGAAGTATATTTTTAAATATAAAAATTGATGACGAAACATTATCACACAACTTTGTGATATTGAAAACGCATTTACGGACATTAATTCTTGGGAGAGATTTCCTTAAGAAAATGAACGCAAAAATAGATTGTAAGCAAGAAACTATAAAATATGATTTGACGAATAATCATGACGAAATCAATTTTGAAATGTTGAAAATAAAGAGTGCCAAGGATTCCATTGTACCGGAATGTTCCATGAAATTGATCAAGGCATTGGTAGAAACAGAGGATGGAGAATATATTATCGAGGAGAGCAGCAAAATGTTTCAAACAAATGGACTTCGTCTAGCAAGAAGCTTGATCAATGTTATAAATAGGGAAACACACATCTGGATAACTAATCCGTATCCTCGACCGTTAAAAATAATGAAAAACCAAACATTGGCTTTTGGAAGTAGTCCAGCGAAAATAAATGTGAGTCGAGAAAGAGAGGTAGAAAAGAACGAAGAACCTAGATTCCAAATAAACGAAAATCTTTCACCAAAGGAACAGAAGGAGTTAAAACAAGTTTTAGAAAGGTATGGAGATCTTTTGTCATCGAGATTAGGGAGAACCAATTGGGCAAAACATCGGATAGACACAGAAGACGCGAAGCCAATTAAACACAAGCCTTACCGGGTAAGTGCTAAAGAACGAGATATTATAAAAGAGCAAATTGACGAGATGCTTACAGAAGGCATAATTAGGCCATCTCCTAGCCCCTGGTCTTTTCCAGTAATATTGGTCAAGAAGCGAGATGGTAAATACAGATTTTGTGTGGACTACAGAAAACTGAATAATGTGACAGTAAAAGATGTCTATCCGATCCCTAGAATAGACGAAGTTATGGATACTCTCCAAGGATCTACACACTTCTCAGCAATAGACCTCAGATCTGGATATTGGCAAGTTGAAGTGGAAGAAAGAGACAAAGAGAAAACGGCTTTCACTACAGCGCATGGATTATATGAATTCAACGTGATGCCTTTTGGACTTTGTAACGCGCCTGCTACCTTTGAGAGAAATATGGAGAATATGCTTGGAAATCTGAGATGGCAAATTTGTTTGTGTTATCTGGATGATGTTATCATATATAGCCCGGATTTTCCAACGCACCTCAAAAGACTTGAAGCTGTTTTTAGATGTTTTCGTGAATCTAATTTAAGGTTAAACGACAAAAAATGCCGATTTGCTTTTGAAGAATTGGAGATTCTCGGCTATATAACGAGCAAACATGGTATAAAACCCGCGGAACATAACATCAAAGCTGTCAGAAATTTTCCTCGGCCCAAAAAGGTCAAAGAAGTACAATCCTTTTTGGGAATGTGTTCATATTATAGAAAATTTATCAAAGACTTTTCAAAAATTGCTGACCCTTTGACCAACCATATAAAAAAAAGTGTATCATTTACCTGGACAGAAAGACAAGAGGAAGCGTTTCAAACCCTAAAAACAGCACTATTAAGTCCACCAATTTTAGGTCACTTCAATCCAAATGCACCTACTTATGTTCATACTGATGCGTCCAACATCGGCATAGGTGCAACACTTGTCCAAGACATCGGTGGTGAAGAGAAGGTGATCTCATATTTGAGTCGTACCCTAAGTAAAGCGGAGCAAAATTATTCAACCACTGAAAAAGAATGTCTGGCCGTTGTCTGGTCAATGTCAAAATTACGACCCTACCTTTATGGAAGACACTTTAAAATAGTAACAGACCATCACGCCTTATGCTGGCTCAAAAACTTGAAGGATCCAACAGGTCGATTGGCAAGATGGGCATTGAAAATTCAAGAATATGACTTCGATATAATACATAAATCGGGAAAGAAGCATCTGGACGCCGATGGCTTATCTAGGGGGCCCTTACCAGAAACTGATTGGGATGAGGATTTTGAAAGGCTATTTTTAAATCAAATAACAAACGAAGAGGATAAATTTATCGAAAGTGTTAAGAAAAACCTTAATGGAAGCAGGCGATCAATTGCGCAAAACTTTAAAGAAGAAGATGGATGCCTCTTTAAGAAAAACCCGAACCCTGAAGGCAGGGCGTGGTTGCTTGTGGTTCCAGAGAAGAAAAAGAGAGAAATTATGAAAGAATATCACAATCATATGTCGAATGGCCATCTGGGCGTCGCCAGAACCATGTACCGAATAAAGAGTAAATACTTTTGGCCATCCATGCTAAAGGATGTCTCAGAATTCGTTAAGACGTGTCACCTTTGCCAAAGTAGGAAAGGCTCAAACCAATTACCTTCTGGACTACTACAGCCCATCCCCCCAGCCAACTTTCCTTTCGAAAGAATTGGAATTGACTTTGTTGGTCCACTACCATCTACGAAAAACAGGAAAAAATGGATAATCGTGCTGACGGACTACTACACTAGATATGCAGAAACAAGAGCAGTCTCGGAAGCAACAGTGAAAGAAGTTTCTAAATTTCTAGTAGATGATATTTTTCTTCGGCACGGAGCCCCACAATATCTTATTAGTGACAGAGGCTCTCAATTTACCAGTAATTTAATGAAAGAGGTGATGAAAACGTGCAAGATTAAACATTGCTTCACAACGAGCTATCATCCCCAGACTAATGGATTGACAGAGCGGTTAAATAGAACATTGATCAATATGCTCAGTATGTATGTGAACACTGATCAGAAAAATTGGGACGAAATACTCCCATTCATCACTCACGCTTACAATACTACAATTCAGGAAACCACAGGATATTCTCCCTTTTTCCTGATGTTTGGAAGAGAACCCACGTCTCTTTTGGACGACAGGAATATCTCGGTGGACATTGACAAAGATGATTATGATGAATACATAAAACATCACTTAGACAAAATAAACAGAACAAGAAAATTAGTTATTAACAACACAATAAAGACTCAAGAAAGAATGAAAAAGAACTATGACAAGAAACACATGGAAAGAAGCTACGAACCAGGAGAATTAGTAGCAGTTTGGACACCAATTAGGAAAATAGGAAAGTGTGAGAAACTACTGAGAAAATATTTTGGCCCATATAGAATATTAAAGGAGCTGTCTAACGTAAATTACTTAATTGAGCCAAAAGATAATCCTGGCCAAGACCCATTGATTGTCCATGTCTCAAGACTCAAACCCTATTTGAGAGAATTGATGAGGTAACTCACGAGGACGTGACGACCTCTGGAGAGGGGGAAGTGTTACATCATGATTAATGGCGTATTTCTTATATTATTTTTAATATATTTGAAATTTAAATTATATATTTATTTATTTTTATATAAAATATTCTATGATATTTATTTAAAACACAGATTATTTAGATTGTCATCATTTGTATTTAGGTACACGTGTGACTTCACTGCTCTCTTTGATGTGAGAAAATAAATAAAGGATTCTGGTGGCTACTTAAAGAAGACTTATCTCGCGTTATTCCCTTTTATAAATTTGTAGGATGGTTGAAACACGCTCTGGTAAGATGCAAGACCCAGCACAGGAGAGAATCCAGGCTGAAGAGTCTGCCAAGCCGCACCCTGGTGCAACAATATGTATAGACAAATGTAAAGGCATACATGTATGACAGCGCAAGTGTCCCTAGGGGGACATAGCGCTTCAAATTGAAATAAAATAAAAATCCCATTTTTTAATATTTGCAGATAGCCTCAAGTACTAAATATTTTGGTTGTTGATATTTTAAATACACTAAAAGTTAAGTATTATCAAATATATGACAAAGACAAAAAATATACAAAAAGATCAATCAATAAAATGACCGAATATGCATATTCTGACTTCTTAAGCAAGCATTGCTGATGACAAAATGCAATATCTATCAGATTTATATATATATAATACCAACTTTCGTTAATTTAATGTATTGTAATATTTCTCTTATCCTTACATTTATATATACTGTAGAACCTCCCTGTAAAGGACACCTAATTGCAAAGCTAAGTGTCCTTTAGGGAGAAGTGTCCTCTTACCAGGAGAGTTACTAAATTGTAAAAATGGTAATTTTGCAAATGAAAACTGTCCTTTATAGAGATGTGTTCGCTAAAGGAAGGTTCTACTGTATATCCTTTTTTTTGTATTTCGCTTTCTATAAATAAAAATACTGTAAATAAATTCCGCTTTATATTTTATAACATTCATTCTTCAGCTGAATATCTTTTTAATTATTGGTAAAAACATTTATAAATCAAGAAAAACCAACCACACGTTTCAGGATGTTGATCCTCGTCAACATGGTGCGGGCTGTACCTCTCAACGAACTTATAAAGAATTAAGATAAATCAACGTGTGTAGTTGATATTATTCTCTGATAGATGGCGCTTTGTGATCATCAATGCTTTTTGAGAAGTCAGTATATGCCTATTTAGTTAAATTCCTATTGTAAAAAGGTTAAAAAACGTAAAATCTCTAAAGATACATGATTACAAATGTAAGATTTTTCAGTATAAAGACATTTTATATGATCTTCTAAGGTGATATCTATATTAATAAAATGCAAATTTCATAAGTGGTGTTCGCTAAAAACTTTCGTTACAATGCATCAATTTCGACCAAATTTTCAACATTTATGTAAAACGAGATGGAGCAGGTTTTGCTTAACATCAAAATATTTTTCCTAACTTTAACATGCGTAACTTCGCTGTTATCGATTAAATACAAAAAAAATCAACAGAATTAATTTTATTTATATATAAATACAAAAAAAAAAATTCAGCAATTCATTCAACTCAATCTAAAAAAATATTCAAAACAAGCAATTTTAAGATAACACCATATGTAAAACAGTTGGCAAAGAAAACAACAACGATATTATATCTTTCTCACATATTCACACACAATCTTGATTAATAATTAAAACTAATCTTTAACATTGTTTATTATACTTCATAATATATATTATTCGTTAGGCAAACTTTCACTCGGATAAAACCCGGGCGAAGCCGGGTACACATCCGCTAGTATATTATATAAAAATGTTATTTTATTTATAATTATAATTTTTAGAACAAACGACTCTTTTAAGTCGACTACCAGTTGTCATGGCTTTCCCTTTTATAAACCTATTGTTGTTTTTTCCCGTTGGCCGGCTCAAATCTTTCCGTAGATATGTAAATACGTAATCCTTTTATTTCCTTCTTTACGCCTTAAGTCAGTTAGTACTTTCTCAAATTTGTTTTTTTATATTCTTCATTAGCACAATTAAAGCTATTTCTGATCTAAACTATTTTTATTAATATTACCACGACTGCAATATAACAAACATACTCATGTATTCTTAAACAACCTAAGAAAATTCTATATCAAGAAAATGTATCACCACATATATATTTATATATTTATATATGTGAAAAAACAATAGAAAAAAATAAAAGATAAGTGGGCCAGGTGTTGATATTAAAAATAAAGAAGGCATATCCTGACCACGAGCACATGTGCTTTTTAGATGGCAGAGCGCCATCTAGTGGAGCAAAAATAAACTAAACGTTTATTTAGCTTGCTCCGTGATATTTGGCCAACCCAATTTCTTGACAAAGCAAGAATAGTCATCCACGAACGCGTTTCGCGCTGTTGGCGCTCGTCAGCGTGGAGTAGACTGTAATATGCATATATTGGATCTAAATTTATTATTCAACCAATATTTCTAGTGGCAAAACGCCTCTCTTTATCAAGGCTTTTCTTTGAATTAAACTTAATCACGTGGGTATGTGATCCACTCATGCTATACAAGATCAAGGTAAGAAACTATCTGATGAAAACTTCACTGTATATAAAATATATGTACAATTGTATAACACTAAAATTGTAAACATATACTTTATATACAGTGAAATTTTCATCAGATAGTTTCTTACTTTGATCTTGTATAGCATGAGTGGATCACATACCCACGTGATTTAGTTTAAATCAAAACCTTGATAAAGAGAGGCGTTTTGCTCCTAGAAATATTGGGGAAATAATATATTTTGATCCAATATATGCTTTATATTTATTTATAGAGATTATTATGGATTGCTCAATCTTTAAAATATATATATACTGAAAAGCCAAAAAAACTTTTCGAAAATTGAAATAAAATTAAATTATGAAAAATATTTCCTTACTTCCTCAAGAAATATAACTATAATTTGGGAAAAACTTGTAAATGTGAGATTTTTCACTTTATTGAAAAATGACATTACCAAAATAAGGCTCTCTAAAAAAGACATTTATTACATAATGTAATTTGTTGGATTTAGAGAAAATGTAATTTTCGGGAGGAAAAACAAAAATAATGGAAGAATTAAAACTAAAGTCCACAATATTTCTTCTATATAATTACCCCTCAAAATTGTATTTTCCATCTCAGAATTATAATCCATATTGTATCAATCGATGTAAGAATTCCTTTTATTCTGAAGACTCATATTTCGACCAAATACAATTTTGAAATTCTATACAAGACGAGGTTATATTTCAGAAAAATCAATACAAAATAATTTATTTCCAGGATATATCTAATATTTGAGAATTTGAAATTAAATAAAAGAAAAAATATTTCTCATATTTCTTATAATAGTCTTTTGTGATATAAGTTTTAGTATGATACATTAGCGCGCCATCTGTTATCAAAATTCGAAACTATTATAGACGTGTATGATTCTTTTAAAAAATAAATAATTTCTACTGCCCTTACTGCAATAAAAAAATTAATGGGAGGGACTTGCTCATCAGTGGTGAACCCTCCCAGCAGTTTCCCCAGTTTAATCTACTATACCGCTGTTATATTACATTTTTCGAACTTCCTTTTATAGTGATACTGATGCTAGACTCTTTGAATGAGTATTTTAGGTGAACTATGGACATAAGCTTTTAGGAGAGTAGAATTACATATATTTATAAATATATAAAATGCTTCGAGCAATCGCTCTTCCGCAAATATCAAATTGTGTCTTTTATAGTAGAAATTGTTTATTTTGAAAAAGAATCATACGCGTCTATAATAGTTTCAAATTTTGATAAGTTTTAGTGCATCTTTATTACTTTTCTAAAATGTTTCTGTTTAGAATGTGAATTAGTTAGAACTATATTATTTACTAGTAAAATTACTATTAGAAAATGGAATTATAAAAGATTTCTCACAATGAGTATGTTTCTACCTTAAATTTTAAGCTTTCATAAGCGAAATACTTCTGCACTTCACTCTTTCTTCTACATTAACACTTCTCCAGGATTGTATTGAAGAGATATCGACAGATGATTAACTAAGCTGTTTGAATGTGTACATGCGTACATTGTTTCAATGTATTTTAAAGGAGAGAGGTGCTTCTTTTGGTACTCATATATATATATGCTTATTTACATGAGAACATGTCCTGGTGTGGAACTAACACCTATACACATATTCTCATGCCAAGCAATGGCCGCAGCCTTGTATAAAAGTGACATGGATCCAGAGCAGCAGCTTTATAGACCCAAGATAAAGGACATTGCGACTACTGTGATAGAGATGCATGAAGACATGCATGTTTAGTGAGGAGTTAAGGAGAAGATCGGTGAAAACTGATTTGAAAGGTAGTGTGATATAAGTCGAGAATGTAGTCAATAAAAAAGAAACAAAAACTGAGAGGCATTTGAAGTTTTGATCTGAAGGATAAAGGAAAACATAATACGGGTTGATAAGATCAGGAATGAAATGGTCTTGAGATAATTGGAAAGGAAATAATGGATGTTCCTGCTCAGAAGTCCTCCTCTACGTGGGAAGAAGCAGCATAAGTAAGGGACTGCCCTGTAGTACGGTGTCGTGAGTCCCGAGCCGCTACAGTAACCGTGAACAGGGAACTCTGAAATGTGGCTGACTAACGGGGCAATGACCCCCTCTTTCCATGGAGCAACATAATCAGGATAATGGCTGTTGAAGGTCATCAGAAAAAGTGAGAATAATTGGATATGACATAGATGAAGAAGGCGGAGACAAGTGTAAGAAGTATTAGAGCTGTTAGGAAAGCTTAGTAACATTAGATTTATCACAGTTGGTTATCGATTTAAGATTTAACGGATTTACCTTTAATCCTCATTTAAAGCCATGATTTTCTGTTTCCGAGTCCCAAGTACTAACATACTATCAAACCTAATTGTATATAAGATCTACCACATTTGAGACTTAAAAGAATTTGAAACCAGATTCTACAAATTAAAGTCCCAGCTTCTGTTTTGTATTTTAAATTGGTCGCATTTTAAAACATTTTCAAATTTCGGAATAAAAATTATTTTACTTATTGTGATATTCGTGTGTGTTCGATTAAATAAATAAATATGCTTTACCAAATTAAGAAACAAATTTTAATTATATATCTTTCTAATGCTTTATATATACTTTTTGAATATATTCATAACAACAACAATAAGAATTAAAGTGCTGCCAAATCCAAACAATCAAAAATAAATTAATTAAACAGAGTATGTTATAATATTATTATAAGGTATATTACACTTATATTTAACAATAATTTAGAACTAAAATTTAAAGGCTTTCAATGATTTGCCGATGATATAAATTCGAATTTTATGACTAAATAAATATTCAAAACCAAAATAGGCTGGTGTTCTAGGTTGGTCTTTAAATGAAACATAAGCTTAGAGGACAGTAAAAATACATATAATAGTTTGCAATGAGCAATACTCTTCCGCAAAGAATTCACAAAAGAGAGACCAGTAAAGCATAATTTAAACACATAAGACAATAGAGCGTCATCTATACTAAAGAAAACGAACCATTTATTACGATATTTTATCCATTACAAATAAAACGTTTACTACTGTCCTTACTACAATGGATTAACTTAATACAAATCTTCAAATTAAAATTACTTCGGCCAGTAAGTCTTTTTTATTGTCTCTTTACTGGTCGAAGTATCCTTAATTTGAAAAAAAATATGAATTCCGTCAACACAGCTTCCATCATTATGTTAATATAAATCAACAACGCCCTATCTGAATATAGCAAATGAAAACTATTAGACGCGAATGTTTTTTTTTTATACATATACCAAACTTCTACTGTTCTTTCTGCGGTGAAAAAAATATATTGGGAGGGCTTGGCTCATCATTTGTGAACCCTCCCAGCGGTTTCGCCAATTTAATCTACCAGACCGCTTCTTTATTAGAGCTCTAAAGAAGCGGTCTGGTAGATTAAATTGACGAAACCGCTGAGAGGGTATATCGCTGATGAACCAAGCCCTCCCAATATATTTTCATCGCAGTGGGAACAGTAGAAGTTTGATAGATGTATAAAAGAAACATTAAAAGATTCCATTAAAAGAAATATTCGCGCCTTAATGTTTCCATTTGCTAAATAGAATAATTGTTAGGAGTTGGCTATAAATAGATATTTATTGTTGGGGGGTAGCTTCATAGAGTATAAGAGTAACAATGATTAGGTATATTAGCTAAGAATGATTATCTATCGTAAACAGCTGTAGTTCTTTTGTTTATTCTTCTTTTGTTTGCTCTCTGTTTCACAGGAAGGTCTATGTTTGGAGTACACTTTCTATAAATATCACAATTCATAGAGTATACTTTCAATCAAAGACACCTTAGATCGATACTAATATAAATTTGGAAAAAATACATCTACCAATAACGTATGTAAATACGGACAAATATTTTAAACAAAGCTTATGTATTGTAAAGATAGAGGCTGCCTGGCCTTACATTCATAGTTCTTCAAAATAAAGATACTTCGGCCAGTAAATCTTTTTATTATCTCGACGTTTCGACAAAAATCTTTTGTCCTCGTCAGGAGCAAATAAAAATTGAAACATTAGGCAAAGCGTTAGAAATTATTCTAAGGCTGCAAGGGAGTTCTCACGCGGTATTTCAAATTTTAGTTTATGTATTATGATGCATTAGCGCGCCATCTTTAATGAAAATTCGAAACTATTATAGACACGTATGATTACTTTAAAAATAAAACATTTTCTACTGGCCTTCTGCAATGGATAAAATTAATTGGAGGGCCTGGCTCATCAGTGGTGAACCCTCCCAGCGGTTTCACCAGGAGAAAAGGGAAGGGAAAGTACTTTGATCTTAGCCAAAAGGCCGAGAAGCGAAAAGGCCAGTAGAAATTGTTTTATTTTTAAAAGAATCATACACGTCTATAATAGTTTCGAATTTTCATAAAGTTTATGTATATAGTTTTATATTTTTGATCTTTTAATTTGCAAAAGTCTCTTTATTTATAAGCTCTTATTTATGTATATATATTATATTAAAATATTATTCTATTTAAAATTATATTTCATAGATCCAAATACTCTGTTAAATCGACCGCCAGAGGTCATGCTTTCCCTATAAAAACTCGTTGTTGTTCTTCCCTGATGGCCGGCTCAAAACTTTTGTACATTATGTAAATACGCTTTTCATTTTTTTTTATTCTTACGCCTTAAGCCAGGCAGTACTTTTACCAAATCGTTATATATATTCCTTATCTCAATTAAAGCAACCTCTGATCAAAACCATTTTTATTATTATTCTTTCAAGATTTTAACCACGACTGCATTACCATAATCATTAACATGATCTAAATTCAAGCAGGAAATCTCTTTTCTTTCTTTATTTATAACATATATATTTTCAGATATGTAACGCTTTACATGTATTACAGAAACTCGTGTATGTATATAAGTAGAACTAGGATTCAAAGTAATCTTTCTCCTGAAGAGAGTGACAGAGGTCACTGAAACATTGAGAACTAAATAAAACATTGATTGATTGTAGCTATATTTTTACCAAATCAACTTACATACAACAAATGACCCTCAATACTAATATAAGTAGAACTAGGATTCAAAGTAATCATTCCCCTGAAGAGAGTGACAGTAGGTCACTGAAACATTGAGAACTAAATAAAACATTGATTGATTGTAGCTATATTTTTACCAAATAAACTTACATACAACAAATGACCCTCAATACTAATATAAGTAGAACTAGGATTCAAAGTAATCATTCCCCTGAAGAGAGTGACAGTAGGTCACTGAAACATTGAGAACTAAATAAAACATTGATTGATTGTAGCTATATTTTTACCAAATCAACTTACATACAACAAATGACCCTCAATACTAATATAAGTAGAACTAGGATTCAAAGTAATCATTCCCCTGAAGAGAGTGACAGTAGGTCACTGAAACATTGAGAACTAAATAAAACATTGATTGATTGTAGCTATATTTTTACCAAATCAACTTACATACAACAAATGACCCTCAATACTAATATAAATGTGTTTCAATATTTATGTAAGTACAGTACGTTCTCATCTTTATCAATATAAGCGAATCTTGATAACGGTGTGTGCGTTTCTCACAGAAATTTTGAGATAAAATTAGTTTTGTTTGGATTCAAGATATCTTTAATTGAAAGTATACTATATGAATTGTGATATTTTTAGAAAGTATATTCTAAGATATGTGCACTTCTTACAGAAATTTTGAGAAAAAAATAGTTTTGCATCGATTCAAGGTATCTTTGATAGAAAATGTACTCTATGAATTGTGATATTTTTATAAAGTGTATTCCAAGGTGTGTACACTTCACATAGAAAATTTGAGATAAAATTAGTTTTGTATCGATTCAAGGTATCTTTGATGGAAAGTTTATGAATTTTGATATTTTTAAAAAGTTAATTCTAAGGGTTGTGTGTACTTCTTACAGAAATTTTAAGATAAAATTAGTTTAGTATAGATCCAAGGATGATGGAAAGTTTATGATTTATGAATTTTTAGAAGGGGTATATTCTAAGATATGTGCACTTCTTACAGAAATTTTGAGATACAATTATAATCGTATAACTACAAGATGCGCTACTTTTAATGAAAGAAATACATTGTAAATCAATGTTGACAAGATATTTGTGTTAAAGAGGTAACAAAAGTGAAGATATGGAAGTAAGAAATGAGAAAGATCTATTATGACCAACTTAAATTTATAAAATTATGTCTTGGAATTGTGTATGTATGTAAGGTTCTGTAGTCTTATGTATCTTAAAAGTGAAACTATTTTCAAAGGAAATTTTAATTTTTGTAAATAAAACATCTTTCTATTGTCCTTTCAGTGATTGAAATTAATGGAGGGAGGGGGTTGGCTTATAAGTTTATACTAATAATGAGCCAGGCACTTCCAATATTTGATCATCGCAGAAAGGACAGTAGAAGGTTTGTTTCACTTATATACAATTAATAAACACTTGTATATATGCAATAATAGAGACAAAACTTAAAGAAGTGGAAAGTCTTTGATATCCCTGTTTAGCTTGTCCCAAGCTCTATAGAGTTGCTACTACTGTAGCAATACTTCTTCCACAGGTGGTGTACTGGCAGTAACAAACTTCTGCAAGCATGTATATCATGACCTGAATGCACCATGTGTGCTTGGCTAAATACACTCATGGAAAAAAACTTGAGGAAGTGGGGGTCTTTGATGATGCTGTTCATCTATATTTTTTTTTTTTAAGGAGACAGAGCCAATTTTTCTCACACTTAGTTATCTCGTCTTCAATAAAGGTCATCTTAAATCAAATATCTTTCAGAATTATTGTCTGAATCCCGATATACATGCTAAAAGGTACAACTTCCTTAAGTTTTGTCCACGAGTGTAAAAAAAATCGGCTTAAAATAGTTTTAATTTTAACATATAGATGGTGCGTTTTTTCATTATGCTTATAGAAGTAAAAATTGTGTAGAGAGCTATCGGAATATGATCATGTATTGCTTTAAAAAAAATCAAACATCACTTTTATTATTAACTGTAATTGTTTATAGCAATTCGATTGTTGTCTTTGAGTGAATGCACTTATATAGATAAACATTGAAAGAATTTATATTTCTATAATTCGTTTCAAAGAAACAAGATAAATTTTTTGAGGCATTTGATACAAGCATAAACCAACTAGAACTAATCTTTTCAGCTTCATTATATATAAAAAGAATAGTATTCATATATTTAATATATAGATGGAAATTTTGCCGGGATATTTTGACATTTATTTGCTTTTATGTATATATTAAAGACAAAATTTTCATTTCCTGACCGTTTACATAATAATTTTAGATGGCAGAGCGCCATCTAGTGGAACAAAAATAAACTAAACATTGATTTAGCTTGTTCCAAAGATATATAGCCAACCCAAATTCTTGATAATTTCTTGCGTTCCAGGGGCCTGGGTTATTTCTCTCTCTTGATAAATCAAGAAAAAATCAATCACGTCGTGTTTGAGTCTGTTATATATAACGAAAAATATTTCTTAATAGCTTTCATTTTATTTTATAAATATTTCAATAGGATACACAGAGTGTTAAAATTAAACCATGAAATTCTCTTGTGTGTGTTTACTATATATTTATATATATATGTATATATATATTTAATTAAAAAGGCATATATTGGATCAAAAATAATTTATTTTACCAATATTTCAGCTGGCTGAACGCCAACCTTTATCAAGGTGTTATAACATTTTAAAGTGTGTCAACAACAAACTCAGCGCCACATAACGTCAACAGCATTAGGTTTTTAAAAATATTTTGTTATATTCAATGGGGAGAAAAATTTGATATATATATTTATAATATGAACAAAATAATTTTTGTAAAATATGGGTGTGAATATTTTGAAAATTAACAACTAACGCCTATTTTATATTTATAATTATTTGTACTATGTGTAAAAAGATTTTTCGTATAAAAATAAATAAAAATAACAAAATATATATAAGAGAAATGTTAAACTAAAATTTTTACTGAAAACACAAAGCGTAAAAAATGTTTGAAAAGTTGGTTGAAATAAAATTAAAAAAAAAATTAAATGTAAAATTGTGAAATTCGAAATAAAATATAAGTGAAAATGGAAATATATATATATATATATATTTAATGCTATCACACAAATAAAACATTGAAGACATTGAACTATCAATATATATAATAAAACTAGCGGATGTACCCGGCTTCGCCCGTGTTTTACCCGAGTAAAGGTTTGTCTAACGAATCTCTCGATAAAGTGAACATTTTTTCAAATAGATATATTTTGATAATTTGAAACTGATAAAGTGATCATTTTTTCCCGGTCCCTGTGTGCCGTGTCATTCTGAATTTTGTCTTTCCTAATTTTCTACATTACAAAATCATCGTTTTATCTAGTGAACATTTTTTCCCGGTCCCTTGAAAAATACTCGATAAGGTTGAATAAATTCATGGTCGTTTATGGAAGATGGACGAAGTTCCCGGAGGTCATCTTGGGCAAGCTCCCGCGAGGCTTTTTTTCTTGTCTACTTGGCACAGCTGTGTCACCAACTCTGCCCTGATTGGTCGGTGGGTACTTGGACTGTCGGCCGGACGGATCCATTCTCTCACGGGGTGGGGCAGACCTAAGCCTATCTCCGTCGCAAGGTGGCGCTGCTTGCGAGTTAAAGCTACAAATCTGCAAATAACTCTAAGGATATTAAAGATATTCAAGAAATTAATTTTCGTAAACCTTTCCGGGGATACACCTAATAATATCCCAAAATTTCACGGCGATTGGATGTATGGTTTTTGAATCCATAGAGGACACACACACACACAGACATTCATTTTTATATATATATAGATAATACAATATATTACAATTCATAACCTTCTTATTTACTAAAGATTTAATTAGGGATTTCTCTCTCTCTATATATATATATATAGTATAGTTATGAAAATTTTAAGATTAATATATTTTTTTATATTTAATAGTAGTTCTTAATAGTTTACTTTTCCTCAATTTTCCAAATATAAAAAAATTACTATTAATATATATATATGGCAATCCATATATTAAATTATTTAAAAATGTTTATTTTGGATCATAAAGTTTTATTTTCTAATATTTCGTGAGGCAACTATCATAGTTGCCTCACGAAATATTGGAAAATAAAACTTTATGATCCAAAATAAACATATATATATATAACATAGAAAATATATAATATATATGCATATTCTATATAGGGTATAGAAATCATCGTTAAAATCTCTTTTTAAATTAAAATTCCAAAAATGACTCCCGAATAAATTAATCCATCAGAACCTTTTGAAAGGCAATATAAGACGAAAATGTAAATTTACCTCTAAAGGAATTTAACCCTTAACTGGACGGGTGATTTTTTCTTACGTAACTGGACGGGGTGGGTAGATTCAACCCACTTATGTACCTTTACGAAATAAGCGCTAAATAATGAATTAAATCAATATTTGAAAGATTATTTAATGATTACAAATGTTAATATACAGATTTTGACTTCTAAAAATTCTAAATATAATCTATTTACAGTTTTCACAAATAATTAAGAAATGTTTTTTACAGACGCTTAGTTGACATACAGAGCATAAGGTTTTCACTTTTCCCGCATTTTTTGATGGACATTTGTAGCACCTTTTTGGAGTATCAGATTCTTGTGGCATCGTAGATCCTCTTGATGTACTTGAACCATCATTATTTTTGAATTTTTTTATTGTCGTCTGTAATTCCAGCGGGAGGGAATTTAGATTACGTGTGGCCAGGTGTTCATCAATCAAGGATCTCCCAAGATCAACAATAAAGGTACTTCTTTCTTTTTGATCCTTTTTATCAATCTGATAGTTGAAGATGATGTAAGAATTCAGAGCTGTGATATCTAAAAGGGCATAAAAAAGTGCCAAAGGCCATCTTCTGGATCGACAAGAGGTAGAAAAATTAGAGACCATTTGGTCAATGGTATCTACACTTCCTTTTGTTAGATTATAATCCATTATAATGTCAGGTTTTCCTGTTGTTTTATCACATTTATTGTCATGATGCATCGAAGATATAAGGATTACTGATTTTCTTTTTTTGGGAACATAGGAGACTAAAGTTTTTGTTCCAGAGAAACCAAAAATAGATGTTCCTGATTCTCTTTTAGGATGCGGTTGGAATTGTGGTGGAATCTGAGGTTTGTTCTTTCTCATCGTTCCTAAATATGTAAGGCCATGTTCTTTCAACTTATCAACTAATTCTATTGAAGTAAACCAGTTGTCTGCTGTAATATTTCTATTACTCTTCCAAAGTGGTCGACTAATATCTAAAACTATTTGTGTTGGCAGGGATAGTTCTTTTGACTTTGGAGTTTTAGATTTTCCTGTATATACCATTGCATTATACATATAATGTGTTCTTGAGTCTGCTAGTATCACTATTTTTATCCCATATTTATTAGGTTTTGAGGGTATATAAATTTTGAATGGACATTTTCCCCGAAACCCTACAAGCATTTCGTCAACAGTAAGGTATTCAGCAGGTGTATAACAACTTTGAAATTTTTCAATAATGGTTTGGAAAATATCTCTTATGGGTGAGAGTCTATCTACTTTGCATCTTGTCTTGAAATTATCAAATCTAATACAAAGTAATAGAAAAAGGAAACGCTTCACACTCATTACAGAGCGAAAAATGTCACGGCCTGTTCCATCAGAGGCAAACAAAGATTCTACATTTTCATGACCTGATTTGTAAACTCCAGCTAGATACAACAAACCTAAGAATGCTCTTATTTCTATTTCACTTGTAAAATTTGAGTAAGTACTTTTGGTCAAATCTGAAATTCTTTGGCGAAATTCTTCAATTTTTGCATTTGTAAATTCAGATATTTGTTTTATAATTGCGGCAGTAAAAAATAAGTTGAATATATCTATGCTACAATTTGGCTTCGGTTTAGCAGGGCCTTTCAGACCAGGTAAGTTTGTAATTATGTTATGAGAACAGGTTCTTCCAATTATTGCATGATTCTTGTTCCACTTATAGCCATTTTTCCCAATGAAACAATTACTTGAAGACATTTGAACAGTGGTAAGAATTGAATCACATTCCTCATCTGTACTGACATCTGAAGATTCGTTCAATGAATAATTTTCAGTTTCAGAATCATCGTCAAAATTCTTATTCAAAATTTCGTCTTCCATTATAAATAGAATTTCAAAAAAAAAAGTCTTACCTTGATAAAAAAAAATTAAGGAAGTTGTTTTTTTTTTATCTAAAAGAATAAATACTACTTAGCCAAAGAAAGAAGTCATATTTTATGAATGGAAGCTAAAAAATAGCGGAAGAAAGCGACTCGAGAATGAGCAATCAGCTATAACCCTAACATGAAAAATTCTCACGCTTCTGGACGGCATGGGCGGAATCCGCCCACACATGCAAATTTAACCGCCCTCCCAAAACTTATATTTTTAAACGATGAATGGAAATTGTTTGTATCACTGTAAAATTAGAATACACCAAAGCTGTTAGCTCTCAGTAAACGAAAAATATATTTTTTTCCTATATTAAGTTTATGCATGGGCGGAATCTACCCAACCCGTCCAGTTAAGGGTTAAGATTAAATTTAACTTCTTATTTTTTACCCTGGAATATTTTGAGAACTATATATGATGGTTGAGATTATTTTTAACGTAGTTAAATGATTGAGTAGAAGTTATGATGCATCAGCGCGCCATCTGTTATAAATATTTGAAACTATTATAGACGCGTATGATTCTTTTGAAAATTAAACAATTTCTACCGCTCTTACTGCAATGGAAAAATTTATGGGAAGGCCTGGCTCATCAGCTTCGCCAGTTTAATCTACCATACCACTGTTATATTGCATTTTTAGAACTTCCTTTTATAGTGAGACTGATGCTAGACTCTTGAAATGAGTAGAAAATAACAAATTAACATTTATATAAATATCTTTTTATATAAAATGTATATATACTGTATATGTATTCAGATAATAAATTTGCATATATTGAATTAAAAAAGGATTTAATTTCTAAATTTTTGGTTGGATAAAAGCCGTACGTTGTTATAGCATATAACAAAGGTTGGCATTTACCGAACCGAAATATATTAGTACGTATATCAATTCATAACCTTTTTTATTTTCTAAAGATTTAATTAGGGATTGCTTTATTTTCAAAACTGTAAGTTTATATACACTCATAGACAAACCTTAAGTGGTAAGTTTTTAAAATCGCCGGTCATCTGTTTTTTGAAGGAGACAGAGGCAATTTCGTTCACACTTGGTTATCTCATGTGTCTTCAATAAAAGTCACTGTGTATCAAATACCTTTCAGAGTTATTATCTGAATACAAATATACATGTTAAAAGGTACAAGTTCCTTAAGTTCTCTCTATGAGTGTAATATCATAAATTCCTTATAGAAATCGACAATATTTGTCCTATCTGAATTTAATTTTAACATAGTATGGAGAAAATAGTCAAATATGAAATTGTACTGAGATAAGGTGCATAAATTAGGAAAGAAAAAAAGGCATCTGCTTATCGTGCAACTAAAAGTTTCTGAATGCTTGTGCCATCTATCGGAATAAATATCAACTATCGAGTTGATATTTAATTATTCTAGAATTGGACAAATATTCATTCTTGATTAATCACTAATTAACTTTGCAATTTCAAATGTAAATTTTAGTTGCATGATAAGGAGATGCCTTTTTTCACTCTCTTTTTTTAGAGTATAGAGAGTTATGGAAGATGTGTGAAAATTGTGTTTTCAATGGATAACATTTTATAAAGTTTCTCATACTCTCATTATGCTAAATCTCACTCTGTGTGTTGTACAGGTTCAATAACCACCCCACGGCCACCTGCTAGAGAGGTAAATAAACCACAACTTTATAAGCATATTTATAAATTAACACGATGCATATGGAATACACATTAAACCATATTAACAAAAATCCCCCCTATATAAAGTAAAAATTGAGTCAACAAATATATTGCTGGATGAATACAACGATGTTTGAACAAGGTCTCCTCTTTGGTTTATATAAATTCTACAAGACCGCAGTCAGAATGTCGTTGTCCATTTGGAAGAGGAAAGCGAAGACTAGAACGCGGCTGATTCCACACTCGCCTTTTAGTGATACGCTAATCTATGCACGGTGTAGCCACTGGACATGCATCGGACCTGGAGGCTGTTGTTGGGTTCTGTGCTGCCTGGAGTATAGGAGCTCCATCTATGCTTCCTTCCTAAGGTGAATCTGTATAAGACTGGTGGTCTTAATAAAGATGTATGCGTGGGTATGTAAAAATGGAGAATTATAATATAGCGAAAGAATATATCGAGATAATTACATCTCTTCAAATTTATAATTTTTCGAATCTATATCAATGTTAATTGATCATATTGTTAATTAGAAATGACAAGATCATCAAAAGGTTTCTTTCCCTGATATAAAAAGAACAAGAAATACACACACAAAAGCCTTTATTAATACATATATAATCTTATAGACACGCACACATACAGCTTTATTAAGACCACCGGTCTTATACAGATTCACCACAGGAAGAAAAGAAGCATGGATAGAGCTCCTGTACTCCAGGCAGCGCAGCACCCAACAACAGCCTACAGGTCCGACGCATGTCCAATAGTTATAGTCTTATACAAGGTTTTGCCATGGATCTGCAAATGAAAATAATTTTAAAAGCAAAATCTAATCACATTTATAATAGTAATCATGAATTTATATTAACATGAAAACTTAATTTAAGACAATTAAACGTATAAACAGATTGGTTTGGGTAAATCCGAGGAAAAGAAGATAAAAATAAACACAATAATAAAAACACAAGTATTTACATATGCTACATGAATACATAAGGCCTTTACTAAGATCTTTCTTCTAAGTATAAGAAATATTGATTTTCCCATAACATTTCCTTGATTCAGGAAATATAGAATAACTTTATTTGAATAAACATAGCGTTGCACCAATTTTCAGCTTACATGAACACTTTTTGCTCTAATCCAATGTATTATTTTCATTGACACTAGTTATTTTAACCTTTCTTTTAAATCTCAGAAACAGATAAAACGATCTAAAAAAGAATGCATATAATTTCTCGACTGCATTAGACCATATTAACTTAATGTTACTTATTAATGGAACTCGATTTATAATAGTTGATAACTCCTATTGCTGCTCCATTTGCAATGTATAATTAATGAAAATGAGATTTCTCAATAAAAACAGAATAAGATTTTGTTTCCATTTCGAGACATTAATAATAAAAAAAGGAGAAGGATTACTTTTATCCAATTTAAAGATAAACTGGTTTGCTTACTTATGCATAACAAATGTAATAGTTTTTTTGCCTTCTTTTTTATCTCTGGACATAAATAAATAATAAAACATCTTGTTACTTCTTTGGAGAAAGAAATATAGTAATTCACCCCAAGTCTGGGACGTTTTTCTTTGTACGAGAGTTTGCCAATATATGATTAAGAAATTAAATGTAAGACAGAAAGGCTGGCTTTTCCCTAAATGTTATAAATCATTAAGAACTAAAATTACAGAACAATTTCCTTCCATAATTAATTTGTATAGTTATGTTGAATACTTTGATTTCCTTTCATTTTCCCTTCTCTCCATTGTTTATGTTTTTTTTTTCCTTTTCTCCATGAAAATGATGTATGGCGAGTCCTTAAAGGACGGAAATGTCCCAATAAAGCTGTTGTTGTTTGTATAAAATCATCTTATTAGAAATTAATATTTTCTTAAGTACAGATATATATTTTGATAATTATTCGGTTTATATAGAAATCTGTGACTGAAATATTGAAGTAGTTATTCAAAAGAAATAGATATATACTCTACATTTAGAATAGGTAATTCGTTTATATGTATATTGTCGTTGTGTTTGTGCCGTTAATTTTCTCGTGCTTCATTGCGACATCAGTTAATGCGCATGCGCGGTTCATTTCATTTTTCTCGCTGTTGTCAACAAACACGCAGTCATCCTATAGATTCAGTCATATTCTTTGCAGTTCTTAAAGATGGTTATTTTTATTTTGTTGAGTTGAGATTTTGTATTGAAGATAATTGTGGCATTTTTTTCCGTTTGGAACTTTTTATTTGTTTCTTCGTCACTTATAACTAAAATATGCTTAGATGGAAATTTTAGATATGGCCCAACCATTTTGCCAGCTAAACACCTCTTTGGCAAATTGTCAAGATTCCATTAGATCCGTGTGGATCTCATAGAATAAAGTCCGCCCTAGACTGACGGGGGCCATTAGCCCGAAACCATGGTCTCTTGGTGGACGCTTTTCAGTTTGCCAAAGCTGGTGCTGTTGGCTTTGTCACCGACCCGAGGCTGCTTGTTGCGGCGACGGTCAATAGATGGCGTCTGGTTTTAGACGTCTATTTTGACAGAGGCGACCCTTGTCTCTTTAGATTAAAATAGGCTTGTTAGTAATTCATGACCCAACACCAATTTGTATGTAAAAATTGTATTCTTATAATTCGGAAATGTAACGAGTAATGTGAATTAAATGTGAATATATGGTGAACAGAAAAAAATCTATAAATAATACTTATTTGCATATTATAATACAATAACTTAAATCGTTTCTTTATAAAAAAACGACTTTTTATCCAAAGGGGTATTGATATTATAATTGGATTAAACGTAAACATCATAAAGAATACTTCTAAACCCATTTAAAATTCCAAACACACTTGATACCTTTTAAAATTCTTAAAACTTTCAAAGAATCCTATTATAAATTCAATCTTGTTAAAATATTTTGGAATGAGATTATAATAATTGATCTTTTAAAACACTACATTCTTAAGAACTTTTTAAAATGTCTTCCATGTTTTCTCAATAAATAATTTACATCAAATTTTAAAATGAGGTATATTGGATTCTTGATTAAGAACGGACAAAAAAGGATCAGGATTTCCCCTTCTAAAATTCGACCACTGATGAGCCAAGCTCTCTCAATTAATAACTTTCATCATTGCAATAAGGTCTGTAGATATATTTTGACAAAGAACTAATTTATTATTTAATTTAATTATTCAATGAAAACATTTAACATAGATCATTACTATGAATTTGTGAAATAATCATTTATGGTATTTAGCTTGCTTGTTCAATTTTCTCTAGCTGTAGATGTTTTGGTTGAGATTTTGTTGATAATTGTCGACTAATCTTGCTGACGTCATCAAAGATATTCCAAAAGACATGATTTCTACACTACAACTTAAAATGATGCTGGGTATTATTTGACAATATTTATTGATATATGACAATATTATTTGATAATATTTATCATAAAAACATATTGAAAAATCGTTTTGAAAATAGAGCAATCCATATTTAATTCATTAGATAATAAAAAGGCATATATTGGATTTAATAAAATATTTATTTTGCCAATAATTCGGCTGGCTGAACGCCAATCTTTATCAAGGCATTACATCTTTGTATACACAAACTCAGCGCCACATAGTGTTATAAATGTAAATGATTTCAACTGTGATATTATAACACTATGCGGCGCTGAGTTTGTGTATACAAAGATGTAATGCCTCGATAAAGGTTGGCGTTCAGCCAACCGAAATATTGGCAAATAAATCTTTTATTAAATCCAATATATGCCCCTTTTTATGATCTAATATTGAAAAATAATTATCACCAATTTTATCGATAGATGATAATTGAATTTATAATTATAATTTACTAATAATAGATTTTATAATGTGATAATGTACCATCTATGTATAAGAAATGGAAGCATAAAAAAAAGAATGTTTCTTTTAAACGTAAAAAAAAACTTCTGCTGTCCTTACTTCAATGAAAAAATACTACCAGACCGCTTCTTAGAGCTCTGATACTGTATTGAACGATTCTGATTATATATGCTGCAATGAAGGGTGGAATCTTAGAAATAGTTATGTTTAAAAGAAACATTCGTGATTTAATGCTTCCATTTCTAATAATTATTTTAAAAATTCTGATTAGATTTTTGAGTTTAGCATGAAAAGTTACACTAGAAACACCATCAGGTTCTCTTGAGCAAAAATGTTGTTGACCAGTGTAATAGCTTTATTATGAAACAATACTTGCGGAAGAATATTGCTCGATGCAATTTCTTTTAATAATTTGTATATACCTCTATAGATCTTATGTCCATAGGTTACCTAAACATCCCTAAGCTGCATTCCTTGGTAAATATAAGGCATATACTATAGTACTGGTTCTTTTATTCAATATTGGTTATAAGTACAGTAATCCCTCGTTATCACGAACTCGGATTATACGAACTCTCGGTTTGCGCGAACCGTTTCTTTTCCCCCGTTAAATTTCAATGCTTTCCAAAGAGATTTTGCCGGTTAAGACGAAATATTCGGTTATGACGAAATACGAATTAAATTTAGCCCCCAGCAGAACTAATCAATGGGTTAAAACGAATTCTAATATTGATGCCTACTAGAGGGGAAGTAATCGCGGCCCTCGAAACCCTCCAGAAGCTGTCCAAAACCTCTGCGGATATTGATGTTCATTTTGAAGATGACCTGGATAAAATAAGAAGGGAGTGTCTGAAACAGTGCCCAATCAAATACCACCAAAAAACTATAACAGACTTTCTGAAGCCTGCAGAGAAAACCCAGATATAGGATACTCTATGCATACTGCATATGCTGCATACACATAAACATTGTATGTACCAAGTATATTATGTAAGTTGTTTCTTTTGTTGTTCTTTTTTATTTCTGTTTTAAAATAAACTTATATTCTCATGTTATTGCCTTACATTGTGATTATATTATCCATATTGTCTTTTAAAATAAAATACTTTATGTACATACATATACATAATTGTTGTTCTTCAAAATTATAAAATATTTTCATTAATATTGTTTTCAAATAAATGTATTCGTTATTCCTCAGAAATGTAGTTTTCTTACTCATCAGTAGTACATAAGTACAACCCCCGGATACCACGAAATAAATTCGTCTAATACGAATTCGGTTTATACGAATTCGGTATATATTCTTTTAAGACGAAAAGGGTATTTCGTTCTCCCGTTGAGTTCGTCTTAACGAGGGATTACTGTATTTGAATTTAAAAAATCATAGTTATATCTAATATACAAAATTATTCTCAATTTGAGAACAAACTTTCTATTGGAAAATTGATACAAAAGTAATATTGTACTGGGATCAGGTAAATAAATAAAGAAAAAGGACATTTTCTGATTGTGAAACTAAAAGTTACTAATGGCTTGCGCCATCTGTCTGAATAAATACAAACTATTCGTTGATTTTTAATTATTCCAGAATGGGGGAATAATTATCAATCATTCGCGTTAATAAATTCGTTGATATATTGATTTGATTGAAATTGGATTTGGCATTAAATTGATGGTATTTAAGGCTAGAAAGTTCAGAAAAAAGTATCTGCTGATCATTCAAATAAAAGTTGCTGTTGGTTTGCGCGATGCCTTGAATAAATATCAACAAATAGTTGATTATCAGGAGAAATACTTTTTTATAAACTTTCTAGTGTCAGCGAATAGTTGATATTTATTCCGACAGATGGTGCAAACCATCATCAAATTTTAGTTATCGATCAGGAGAGATACCTTTCACTAAACTTTCTAGTGTTAAATAGCATCGATTTAAGAAGATCGATGGAAGGATGGTCTAAACCGTTGGTTTTCGACCGCTACGATTCGGGTTCGATTCCCGCATTGTGTACTTTTTTTATGATTAAAAAAAAAACGCTCCAATGGCCCCCGATTCTTGCAAAAGTTCAACTCCACCAGCGAGTGCAAGTAACCAAACGGGGCTCTGGCACATTTGTAAGTGCAAAGTCGAACTGCTTTTCACATGTGTAGACATGTGGTGCATTTACAGTAAAAGCAGTCGCCTACCTATACCCACCATGATTATCATGGCCTGTACCACGTGTACTAGGAATAAGCAAAAAATAAAATAAAAAATAAATAATGGCAAATCCAATTTCAATCAAATCAATATATATGATCCTATTTGTCTGAAACCGAATAGTTTGGGATTTGAGTGAGGATCTTAAATTCCAAGCTGTTTAATTCTCCCAAGGAATCGCCTGAATTGAGGTGTAATGTTCCATTGGGTTAGTTAAATATAGTTTAGTTCGTTAACTAGAGTGGCTAGAATTTCCCCCCCGCTCTCTTTCCGACTTACTTCATTACCTTACTTAATTACTTCATATGTAATTAATTTATTTAATGTGTTAGTGGAGGAGAACTAGGTTTTATGGAAATATCTCTTTTTTCAGGATATGGAAACCCCTAGACTTTATCTATATCTTGTATCTATATCAGAGGTATTTTTTCATATATTTAATTCAATCATCTTGAAGATAAAGGTTGCCTGGCCGGCATACATTGTTTTTGAAATAAAAGACACTTTGGTCAGTAGAGTTTTTATTTTTTAGATATTTTGACAAAAATGTTGACGAGGACAAAGGATTTTTGTCGAAACGTCGAAAAATTAAACTCTACTGATTCAAGTGTTTGTTTCTTCAGAAATAATTCAATCATGTTTTTCTGACATCTAGAAACATATAGGAGCATTAAAAATTAATAATGTATTTAATCATTTAACTACGAAAAAAGAGGTCGGAAGAGACGAGTGAAATAAAACGTTGGTTTTTGACCGCTACAACCCGGGTTCGATTCCCGCATTGGGCACTTTTTTTCTGATTTAAAAAGAAAAATGCTCCAATGGCTCCCGATTCTTGCAAAAGTTCAACCCCACCAGCGAATGCAAGTAGCCAAAAATAGACTTTGCCACAATTATAAGTGCATCATGGCCTGTACCACGTATACTAGGAATTAAAAAAAAACTTATAAAAAGAAAGGCCACCTTCATGTCAAAATAAACTAAACGCCAGATAAAGCTGGTGTTATGGTTTTGTCATCGACTTGAGTCCGCGAGTTTGATGACATTGTCAATAAATGGTGCTTAGTTTAGGTGTTTAGTTTGACGGATGAAGTGGTCTTTATTATTTTTTTATAATCATTATCCTCCTGACAATATATATATGTCATAATATATACTCTTCCAGGAATAATAAAGCAAACCTAGAGCCAGCCCAGAGAGAGATGGGATGTAAAGTCCGGTCACTTGAGACAGCAGCGACCTTCCAAGGGGCGGCAAATGGGGTCCGTCACTTAACACCTTGGGACTTTGAAGACAGTTGGGGATTGTGTGGTAAGGACAAAATACTCAGGAGATAAGTTTCTTCATTAATTTATTAGGACATCAAGCTTTCGGGCACAGCGTGGCCCTTCTACAGGATCAATTGTATAAGAAAAATGATACACTATATACACGAAGAATAAATCTGCATATGTATTATTAGAAATTAGTTGTAAAATTTTGAAATAATCGGTAATACTTAGGATTTTTGTTTAAAAAGAACATCGGGACATAAGCAAATTAATAAAATTTGTTAAGAAGAATAATATACGAATATTACAAGGTATTAAGATAAAAGCGTAATAAGACTGAAAGGACGTTCCTACGATTCGACGGAAACTGTGATAAAATTATGAGTATTTATAAGGTAAAACAGTTTAAAAGGATATTAAAATAAATGAACAAAACAGGGAATTCATGGGGTACATCAATGGCTATTTATGTAATAAGCTTATATACGGCTCAGGTACATCAATATGTCTGTTTATACTATTATACCTCAGAGATAGCAAGGCCTCGACAACCAATCTTTTGTGTTTATGTGGTATATTAGAATAATGTGATATTGGATCAGTTGTGTTGAAACTATGTCCTGTCTGTGAAATGTGCTGGACAATAAGTGATTTCGGATCGTTATGTCTGATGTTTCTGTCGTGTTCCTGTATTCTGTCTTTAATGTAACGGCTAGTTTCACCTACATAAACACTGTCGCAATCGTTGCATTTTATGGAATAAACAGCATTGTTTCTTTGAACAGTGCTCCGAGGAACATTTCCTCCATTCCTGTCTTTATAGGTAAGTTACAACAAACAGCAGTTACACCTGGTACCATCATGGTCTCATTTGATGTTGTTAATTTATATCCCAGTCTCCCCCACCAGCTTATTTTAGACTCCACCACAGAATTTCTAATTGAACAAGGTTGCCCCACAGACACTATTTCCAAACTCATTGCACTTATCAAAATCAGTCTTTGCCATAGTATTTTCAAATTCAACCAATCTTACTTCAAACAGACCAAAGGCACCCCTATGGGTAGCCCATTATCCTCTCCCCTTTCAGAAATAGTGATGCGCAAGATAGATAAACTTATAGTTAATGTCTTCCCTAACGACATTTTAATCTGGTCTAGATACATAGATGACGTCTTTGCTATAATCAAAATTAACGCCTTTAATGATATACTCAACACATTGAATAATTTCTATCAAGACATAAACTTTACTTCCGAGACTGAAACAGGTGACTCCTTGGCATTTTTGGACATACGCATAACAAAAACACGCAATAGATATAATACTGAAGTCTATTATAAACCCACCTTTCACCCAATGTATATAAATTTCTCATCTTTCTGCCCATTAAGCCATAAAATCAATACGGTAAGAACCTTGTCCAAGAGAATATATACCCACTGTTACACTGAGGAGTCAAAGCAAAAGGAAACAAATAACATAATTTCAAATTTAATGTCCTCTGGTTATCCTAAAAACTTTATATTAAGGCATTTCCATAACCCATCCCGCACCAAGATATATGACAACTATAAATCCATCTGCACAATACCGTATTCCTTGCAAAGCATAAAAATAGCTAGAGAACTAAAGAACTTCGGCATCCGCACTTACTTTTCCAACACCCCTAGTATAGGCACTATCTTAAGGAACCCTATCACTAAAAACAACACGCCTCGGAGCACTGTTCAAAGAAACAATGCTGTTTATTCCATAAAATGCAACGATTGCGACAGTGTTTATGTAGGTGAAACTAGCCGTTACATTAAAGACAGAATACAGGAACACGACAGAAACATCAGACATAACGATCCGAAATCACTTATTGTCCAGCACATTTCACAGACAGGACATAGTTTCAACACAACTGATCCAAGATCACATTATTCTAATATACCACATAAACACAAAAGATTGGTTGTCGAGGCCTTGCTATCTCTGAGGTATAATAGTATAAACAGACATATTGATGTACCTGAGCCGTATATAAGCTTATTACATAAATAGCCATTGATGTACCCCATGAATTCCCTGTTTTGTTCATTTATTTTAATATCCTTTTAAACTGTTTTACCTTATAAATACTCATAATTTTATCACAGTTTCCGTCGAATCGTAGGAACGTCCTTTCAGTCTTATTACGCTTTTATCTTAATACCTTGTAATATTCGTATATTATTCTTCTTAACAAATTTTATTAATTTGCTTATGTCCCGATGTTCTTTTTAAACAAAAATCCTAAGTATTACCGATTATTTCAAATTTTACAACCAATTTCTAATAATACATATGCAGATTTATTCTTCGTGTATATAGTGTATCATTTTTCTTATACAATTGATCCTGTAGAAGGGCCACGCTGTGCCCGAAAGCTTGATGTCCTAATAAATTAATGAAGAAACTTATCTCCTGAGTATTTTGTCCTTACCACGCATGTAATTGGGAAGATTTTACCTCGTTTAGAAAGTTGGGGATTGTGTGCGACACGAACGGCCGCCCGGCTTTGCCGGGCCCGTCTCTCTCTCTCTCTGGTTGCCTGGGTTCCTCTTCCAACTTGTTGTGTGATTATTTCTCTTCTCACCTTATTATATTGTCACATATATGAATCATTTAAATAAAGAAAGATAAACAGAAATATTCTAATTATAATATCTAATTGGTTTTAATTCGAAAAAAAACTTTAAAAATTTCTATTTGCGAAATGACAGACATTAAAAATTTGAAGTAAATTAGAAAATTAACTTATAGAAATACTATTAATTATTTAATTAATTAAAAGATTCTTATTGACCTTTATTTTCTCCAATTAAATTTTAAAATAACTATTTAGAGATTTTAATGAAGAAAGAGATGGCAAATTTATTTATATAATTAAATAATTAGGAAGTTTTTTTTTTGTGAAATTATTTGAATAGAAAACTATATTTTTGGGTAAAATATTTATTTATTTATTTGAGGATTTGCAAACTTTCGAGAAAATTTTGCCCTTCAACCGCAAAATAATAAATATGACAACAAATAGAAACTTTTATAAAAATAAATGAAAAGAAGTGGTGTTGGTGTGTGTCTTGCGTGTATCCCCATCAAACTATATTACAGCTAAATATAAAATTCAATATACAGTTACGAGCGTCATGCGTTCTTCATCTCTTAATTCTTCAGTTTTCATCTCTGCCACCGTTTGCTTTTTTTTTTTTTTGGAATGACGCTCTCCTATTGGTTGGCTACGATCACGCCACCTTTGCCCCCCCCCCCATCATGCCCCCCCCCACTCGCTTTTTCGTTTTTGTAACTATTGTGTTGGAGCGGGTCGCTCCTTAAATAAATGCATATATTAGTTAATAACTAAATGGAATCCTCTCTTTCTTTTTCCCAGTAAGAGACGCCTACGGAAGCCAACAGTACATAGACAGATAAAGCACATAGGCTATAGTTATTAACTAATATATGCATTTATTTAAGGCGCCAATTTATAATTGTAACAAATAGTATTTGAAACAAAACATTCAATCGGGTAAAACACGGGCGTTGCCCGGGTCATTCGGCTAGTATATAATAAAATGAAACATTAACATTACTCGCGGTCTATTACGAAGAAAAAACGGAGCACCTCCTCGGGCTACTCACGCCTGAAGACAAGATTCTTCTCGACAAATTCTTCGACATTATCATCAAACATGTTCCGAACATGAACTCCCCAAATGTCAGGGATCTGTCTAGATTCAAGGCGGCTTTAAGCTCCTGATCCGGACGTGCCCTCGGAGAGGGCTACGTCGATTGTATATATCTCTCTTCATTCCTACCATTTTTATTACCTTATAACTCCCTTTGAGTGTAAAGATTGACGAGATGTCAATAAAGTTGTTTAATTGTCAAATTGTCATTAACAGAGACTATATCAAAATATAATATATGAACACAATATATTGGATATATATATATATATATTAAAAATAAAAAAGGCATCTCCTGACCACGAGCACATGTGCTTTTTAGATGGCAGAGCGCCATCTAGTGGAGCAAAAATAAACTAAACGTTTATTTAGCTTGCTCCGTGATATTTGGCCAACCCAATTTCTTGATAAATCAAGAAAAGCCATCCACGAACGCGTTTCGCGCTGTTGGCGCTCGTCAGTGTGGAGTAGACTGTAACCACTGCGACCAAAAAGATTTTTGGTCCCAATGGCTTCTTGAGAAATCAAGAAATGGGTATTTAAGGCCAAATATGCGTAAAGACGCTAAACACATGAAAAAACAACAGAAAAAATAAAAGATAAGTGGGTCAGGTGTTGATATTAAAAATAAAGAAGGCATCTCCTGACCACGAGCACATCAACACCTGACCCACTTATCTATTATTTTTTTCTATTGTTTTTTCATGTGTTAAGCGTCTTTACGCAAATTTGGCCTTAAATACCCATTTCTTGATTTCTCAAGAAGCCATTGGGACCAAAAATCTTTTTGGTCGCAGTGGTTACAGTCTACTCCACGCTGACGAGCGCCAACAGCGCGAAACGCGTTCGTGGATGACTTTTCTTGATTTATCGAGAAATTGGGTTGGCCAAATATCACGGAGCAAGCTGAATAAACGTTTAGTTAATTTTTGCTCCACTAGATGGCGCTCTGCCATCTAAAAAGCACATGTGCTCGTGGTCAGGAGATGCCTTCTTTATTTTTAATATCAACCCCTGACCCACTTATCTTTTATTTTTTTAATTGTTTTTTCATATATATATATTTAAAAAATAATATTTCATAGATTCAAATACTCTGCTAAATCGCCAGAAGTCACGCTTCCCCTATAAAAACTCATTGTTGTTGTTTCCCGATGGCGGCCTAACCTGCCTCTTCCCTAACGGAGATCCTGTCCCTAGCCTCTCCAGCCTGGTCATAGTGGTTTTATATATTCCGCTTTACGCGGCCATTGGGGCTCAAAAATCATTTATTTTGGTTAGAAGCCCCGTAAAAAAAGATATTTTCTCTCTTTCCCGATGGCCGGCTCAAACCTTTTGTACATTATGTAAATAAGTTTTTCATTTTATTTATTCTTACGCCTTAAGCCAGGCAGTACTTTTATCAAATTATGTTTTTTTTTATATATTCCTTTATATCAATTAAAGCAATTACTAATCAAAACCATTTTTATTATTATACTTTCAATATTTTAACAACGACTGCATTACCAATACCATTTAGTCCTTAAAAGAACTAGAAAATAATTCCATACCATAATCCTCACGATAATAAAAAATCAAGTATAAAATCTCATCATTTTTCATAATATATATATATACTTCTAAAATTTTCTCTAAAAGTAGAGAATATAGTTCAAATAAAAAGAAATTGTTAATTGCACTTAGAATTAAGGAGTTTGAGAACTATTCAAAAGAGAATTGTAGCACACATTGAAGAATCCAATCATGGCATTGATTACATTTAACTTTCGCTTGAATGCAATCTGAATTCCTTCCATCCCTGGAGGGTTGTTACTGTCTGCGTGTTTTTGAAGAAGAGGGGAGAATTGATCTATTGAATTAAGACAGAATGATCGATCTGGTCAAACATTTACCTTCTTACTCAGCAACTTTGTCACACAGGTTGTTGTCACCTGGTCTTTCTATTCTATTGTCACACACTTAGTGACATATTGTTATAGAACGTTTTAAAACGATGTTTGACAAATTTTACCACAAATGTTTCTTTTAAACGAAAAATCTTTATTTATTTTAAGGAGAATTAACGATTATTTCTATCCTTAGGGATGAAGTAGGGTTGTATTGTATTATAGAACGTTGGGGAACTCTTCTAATGGTATATAGTCTTTTTTTAGAGTATAACTCTTAATGTAGATCTCTATCTCTCTTAACTTTGTACGTCTCTCTCTCTTGAGGTATTCCTGGAGCGTACTAAAGTCGCCAACTATCCGGTAACTTTGTACTATTTATCATTTATGTAGTCGATAGAATATAGTTTAAAATTCCTATGTAAACACGTGTTGTATAGATGATTTATTTCATCCTTAGCACATTCTAGCCTCTTAATATTGGTTAAGATGTATCAAAACAGTAGATATGAATCTCCTGGGTATTAATTAAGATAATGTAACATGTGTGTGTTTCTAGAATGTTAAAAGGCTAAGACGTGTTTATATAGGAATTTTTAGACAACATTCTATCGACTACGTAAATGATAAATAGTACAAAGTCACCGGATAGTTAGCGAATTTAGTACGCTACAGGAATCCGTGTTACATCAATAGGGAGACGAGCAAAGTTAAGAGATCTACATTAAGAGTTATATTAAAATGCATTAGAGCGCCATCTGTTATCAAAATACGAAACTATTATAGACGTGTATGATTCTTTTTTAAAATAAAACAATTTATACTGTCCTTACTGCAATGGAAAAAAGCTTGTTCATAGTTCATCTAAAATACCCATTACAAGAATCTAGCATCAGTATCACTATAAAAGGAAGTTCCAAAAAATGCAATATAACAGCGGTATGGTAGATTGAAATGGCGAAACCGCTGGGAAGGTTCACCACTGATGAGCCAAGCCCTCCCATTAATTTTTCCATTGCAGTAAGGGCAGTAGAAATTGTTTTATTTTAAAAAAGAATCATACGCGTCTATAATAGTTACATTAAGAGTTATACTGTGAACAAGACTTTTGTTGAAAGTTACAATTCCGGAATTTTTCTACGATAGAATACTCTTGTGATTTGCATAGAGTTTTAGTATTGTCTATGTTAATTGACATCTCTGCCTATATAGCGCGGCCTTGGTTGTTTGTTAGAACGCTAGCGGTTATTGGATAGGACAGACCGACGTGAGCTGCTGATGTACATATAATTTGTTCTCTTTCCCTTCCTTATGGTTTTGTACCTTTAGGTAATAAAGGATCTTTCTCTTCTACTATAAATCTATATTTTTTCCCAAACAGCTATATTCCATTAGAAGATATTCCCAACACCAAAGAGTCCTCTTTCAGGTATTCAAGGAGTCTCTTCTTTAGATAGTTACAATACTAACCAATAAAATAATAATCTCCAACGGGATATATTTGTACATCATGTGAGAGGGGAGTAGATAAAGTTCGAGAATTTATTATAGCTAAATCGTAAACGTTGAGAGAATATAAGATAAACCCCAGGTTTCTGAAGTTCAGATAGTAACCAATTGATCAAAACTGGATAATATGTAAAGGTAATTAAAAATCAACAATTAGTTGATATTTATTTCTACAGATGGAGCAAGCCATCATCAACTTTTAGTTGTATGAAGAGAAGATGCACTTATCCTTTATAAACCTGATCTCAGTACAATACAGTAGAACTTGGATAATTCGAACTTCTTTAATTCGAAAACCTCTTTAATTCGAATATTTATCTTGGTCCCTAGAATTTCCTATAAATAGAATTTCCGTTTTTAATTCGAATTTTTGGATAATTCGAATTTTTTTATGGTCCCTTGGGGTTCGAATTATCCAAGTTCGACTGTATTTGCTTTTGTACTATTTTTTTCATATAGATGTCATATATTTTGAGTCCGTTACTATATATCATTAGTATGTTACATATGTGCGACAAATTGAAGAGGTCTTTGAAAACTGAATGAATAACACCAAGATTTTCTTTTTTACTTGTTCTATGAAAAAACAAACAAAGAAACAATTATTTCCATTGTGAAAAAAATAGTAAAAATGTGAAATTGAACTGGGATAAGGTGGGGATAAATTAAGAAAAAGGCATCTCCTTATGTACGTGGTTAGCTTTTCTTGATAAATCAAGAATGGGTATTCGGCTAATTCTGGAATAATTAAAAATCAGCAAATAGTTTATATTTATTCCGACAGATGGCACAAGCCATCATCAAATTTCAGTTTCACGATAAGGATATGCCTTTATGAAATTTCTTTGTGTTAAACATCAAAATGAAAGAAATAACCTAGTAATAATAAATTCGCCCAAAGAAAATATTTGCTTCATCATGAACAATGATGATAATAAAAAGAAAATAGATGTCATTCTGTAAGATAAATAAATCTATAAGTTTTTGTTTTTTTATAATGGTGATTCAACAGAATCTTTTGTGAAATTGTGAAATCTTTCAAATAACTGTGCCGCTATCAAGTTTCTAACTATATTCATGGGCAAAACTTAAGGAAGTTGTATCTTTTAGCATGTATATCGGGATTCAGACGATAATTCTGAAAGATATTTGATACATAGTGATCTTTATTGAAGACATGAGATAAGTAATTTTGAACAAATTGCCTCTGTCTCCTTCAAAATAAATAAATAAATAAATGATTGACGAGAGACATCTTTCACAATTTACACTTCCTTAAGTTTTGTTCATGAGTGTAGTTCTCTTGAATCCTCAAATTATATTTTCCCCCATCCTTCGTGATCTCATGCCATATTCTTTATGTATTGGAGTTATTGTTTGTATACAGTATTTTATCTTCCAACTGGTTATTTACATACTGGCTAAATGGACCTGGCTTCGACCTAATATTAACCAGATGAATTTCTGATCGTGTTTTTTTTCTTTCTCAATAAAAAGACTGTTTCAATGTAGACTAAATATGCTTTTACACTCATGGACAAAACTTAAGGAAGTGGGAAATTTTATATGTCGCCGATTTTCTGCTTTTTTGAAGGAAAAAGGGGCAATTTGTTCATACTTGGCTATTTCGTGTGTTTTCAATAAAGATAAATGTGTATAAAATATCTTTCAAGAGTTATTGTTTGAATACCGATATAAATGCTAAAAGGTACAACTTTCTTAAGTTTTGCCCATGAGTGTATGTGATGTGAGGTGTGCAGTCGTGGTCCCAAGTGTTGAAGCACACAGGGCAATGCCGAAGTGTGGAGGCACACAGGACAATGGAAAGAGACTTGAGGTCTCCAAATTAAAATGTCGCTGACATTAAGCTGACAAAAGGGTAAAAAAGGGACCTCAGATGGGTGTGTCCGTTCACTTCACACTGGAACTCAGAACAAACTGCCTCTGCCCTCAAAATGGCGAGTTTTTTTAAAGGGCAAGGGGGTGTTGAGAGATGTCGTCCTGGTCTTGATCAATTATATCCTTCTGGGAGTTTCTATTTTGGACAGTAACACCCTGAGTTAAGCTTTTAAGTCCCCACATTTTTCTTTGGCAGCCAATCTTATGTCATTCTTTATTGGAATTTCATGTGTTACACCTTTTTTATATATAGGTTTTCAGACATTTTCATTTTTTAGAATTTAATACTATCTCATAAATTACCAGATATATTATATATATATAGTACTGATTAATTGAATTTTAAGATACAGTTATATATATATTATTAAGCCCACCGTCGATTGTCCCAATTTCTTTTAAATTTCAAATTTCTTTGAAACGAAAAAAGGGGTTTTCGGAGAATCTCCTCGATTTACACCATTATATTAATTACAAGGCAATGCACCATTGCCATTACATATTATTCCCATGTTTATTTTTTACATACTTATTTCAATCTTTAAAATTACAAATGAGACTGAAAAGCGAACCCTCTATGTCCTCTACCCATAAGATTATACACATATATGTTTTTTGTTCCAGTTAAATAATATATACAGAATCATGGACAAAACTTAACGAAGTTGTACCTTTTAGCATGTATATTGGTACTCAGATAATAACTCTGGAAGATATTTGATACACAGTGACCCTTATTGAAGACATACGAGATAACCAAGTGTGAAAAAAAACAATGGTTGCCTGTAAAGTCGGTTTTACGGGCGAAGATTTTACGTGACAACGGTAGAATATTTATTGATATGAATATAATTAAATTGCACAATAGGAACAAGGAATTGAATGAAAATAAGAATTGCACAAATTTTAACTATAGAAATATATTTTGTTTATTAAAACATTGTACATGTAAACTTAAACTTAACTAATTCCTATTTGAGTGATTTTGTTGAGGATAGGACGATGATAGGAGAAATATGAAATGAAAGGAAGTGTTTCTGCTGTAATGTGTCTTGCGAAAGTCAAGTCGATAGTTGATCCTTTTAACGTAGTTGACTTAGAAACGTTTGATACGCAATCAAGATTATACGTATTTTTCATGATATTAAGAAACGAGTTGTCAGGCTTTACGTTTTTGTTAAAATCACCACACAGAAGAATCGGTATACTAGAATCAACTTGCACGAACGGTGGCACGTACTGGCTGTTGTGAATGTACGGACCGAGTCCTTGCCATAGTAACATTCCAATATCCTGCATACTAGCTCCTGGATGAATATATACAGCACCGAGTATAAACTTGAAGCTAGTATTAGCGGCGAAGCAAGTAACTTCAGTCATGCACATGTCACCCTTGGTTTTAATGACACGAGTTACGTCTGTAATCGTAACTTGAACACTTCCGCCGTAGATGTCGATGATAATTTACGATAGATCGCCACTCCACCAGCCGCGTTGGTATTTGAAAATCAAAACACTTATTCAGATCGAAGGTTCAAATTTTTGCTAAATAAATTTGAAATTAAATAAAATTTGTAATTGTAAATGATGAAGTTGAAAATTAAAACATTTACTTAAATTAGATGTTAAAATTCTTCCTCAACACAGTTTAAATAAAGTTTTCTTATATCTGCCACTTTTTCTTAATATTTGTAATTTTAAAGAATCAATTCGAAAATCAAAACATTTATTCAGATCGAAGGTTCAAATTTTTGCTAAATAAATTTGAAACTATTTAAAATTTGTAAAATAATAATTAATTAATTAATTAATTTTAAACTAATAATTTACTTAACACTATCAACATTTATCAATAGTATGACATAACCTATAAACTCAGTTTCTCAACTTTTGTGTCAATCTAACAATTAATCAATCAATCATAGTTTACGATAATGAAATATCAGTGTACAATTATTTACCTTTATTGTTGTAGTTGTTGTAAATGACGAATCTAAGCACTCCACATTTTCACTACAGACACAGCTGACGATACTTTAACCACACGTGTGAACTTGTATTATGACGCTTTCTTGTTTTTCCAACGCCAAGAACGTTCGAGAAAGACAAAGACAGAGACAAGCATGCGCCGATTCAATGCGCCTAATTCTCTAGCGCTGCGCGCGCAGCTGCGCGCGCAGCACTCTCGTTCGGTGACTCATCGTAACGTTACCGGGCGTTACACTTTTTCATAAGTGACTCCCAGCCGCAACCTAATTTAAGACGTTGTCACGTCAAAAATTGCCTCTGTCTCCTTCAAAAACCCAGGCGACATCAAATACTTTCTACTTCCCCCCTTATGTTTTGTCCATGAGTGTAAATATTATTCTCATATTAGTATATTCTCACAGAATTCTATCTGGAAATGTATTGTGATAACGTTATATATTAGCTAGCTTATTAAATCAAAAATAAAAAGTAGAATTGCCCGCCAAAGTACTGGATAAATGTAGGAAATGCCTTATTTTAGGTGTTTCTTCTCAGATATATATTTGTATAAACATTCAAAATAGATTTTTAGTAAAGCCCTCATATGGAGAGAAACAGCTTTTTTTAGAATGGTATTCAACTCTGAATATAGTGAAGTATAATAAATTATTGTATAAATTTGCGTGTATCAGTGTGAAAGAAGAAAAAATATATAAAAATGGTCAGGTATTGGTATTAAAAACAAAATTGGCATTTACTGACCGCTCATATGAACATTTTAGATGAAAAACGCCATGATGAACTTTTCTTTATTTATCAAGAAATTGGGTTGGCTAAATATCTTTGGAACAAGTTAAATCAACCTTTAGTTGATTTTTGGTCCACTAGATGGCGCTCTGCCTCTAAAATGATCATGTGAGGGGTCAGAAAATTCCAATTTTGTTTTTAATATGTATATATATACTGAGTGTAATATTTAAATCAAAGATACAATTCTTTCATTGGCCTTGTAGAACGAGAGTGGTGTACGGAAGCTCATATGTTTTAGTGAAAAACACAAACATCCTCGATAAAGAGAGGCAAGTTGCCTCTCGAAATATTGGAACAATAAATATACATATAAATCCAATATATGCATATTTTCTGAATATATATAAATATTGTTTTGAAAATAGAGCAATCCATATTTAATTCATTAGATAATAAAAAGACATATATTGGATTTAATAAAAGATTTATTTGCCAATATTTCGGTTGGCTGAACGCCAAACTTTTATCAAGGCATTACATTTTTGTATACACAAACTCAGCGCCGCATAGTGTAACAAAGAATAACATTATACGGCGCTGAGTTTGTGCATACAAAAATGTAATGCCTTGATAAAGGTTTGGCGTTCAGCCAACCGAAATATTGGCAAATAAATCTTTAATTAAATCCAATATATGCCTTTTCATTATCTAATATATAAATACACCTATCCCCCGATTTACACGGTACTTTTTTACACGTTTTCGCTTTTACACGGTTTTCCAAATACTTTTTTTTTTAATTTTTATCGCACTATACTAAATGCTACTGTGATTAAACACATGCGCTGTGTACACATCTCACGAAGAATCCCGAGCTTATGTGCTGACTACATATTTTAACCTGTCAATGCATTTTATTTTAATTTCTGTGTACACCTATCCCCCGATTTACACGTTTTTCTCAGGAACGTATCTACCGTGTAAATCGGGAGATAGGTGTATATACGAATAATAATTTTAATACTAGTCTAAGTATTGATTCGTTTAAAGAGTACTAAATATAGAAAATATATTACAAGTCATTTTCAATCTAATCTCTTTTCTATTTGAATTTTAGTACTTATCCAGTCTCCATTAATTATCAGAATGTTTGAAAAGAGGATTTCTCTATAGATGCTTCAAAATAAAATCTAAAATTTAGTTCTTTCTTCAATATCTATAGAGAGACTTAATAGAAAATCTTTTCAAATGTTTTTATAACTTGTTAACACACGACGTTTTAAAAAGAGGATATGAGAAATTGGAAAGAATAAAAAAATACTCTTGATTAAATTCTTTTATTTAATCTCTTTTCTCGGAGTTCTTTCTTTAACTTTAACGATGCGAGAGGTTAGAAAATAAGATCTTCTTTAAGTCCAGTTAATACATGTATAACATCAGATTTTTAGTTTAGATTGGTGAGGATTAAAGTAATAGTTATCTTATGGTTGGTGAATTTTTCTTCTTTGTTTTTACTTTTCTAGTTTTTTTTTTTTTTTGCTTATCCCTAGTACACGTGGTACAGGCCATGATAATCATGGTGGGTAGAAGTAGGCGACTGCTTTTACTGTAAATGCACCACATGTCTACACATGTGAAAAGCAGTTCGATTTTGCACTTACAAATGTGCCAGAGCCCCGTTTGGTTACTTGCACTCGCTGGTGGGGTTGGACTTTTGCAAGAATCGGGGGCCATTGGAGCATTGTTTTTAATAAGAAAAAAGTGCTCAATGCGGGAATCAAACCCGGGTCGTAGCGGTCAAAAAACAATGGTTTAGAAAATCCTTCCACCGACCCCCTACTTTTTTGGTGATGTATTAAGGTTTGAAATATTTTAATTTAGTAAAAAATCGATTTTGTGTGTTTCCTATCTCTTAATTTGGGGAGTAAATAATAAAGTAAGCTTTAAGTTTAGTATATAATGAATACTTCTTTATATAAGTATGTATCAAACAGTATTCATTCATTTGTTCAACGTTATAGTATAATGTAAACTAAGAAAAAAGGCATTTTCTGATCGTGCAACTGAAAGTTGCTGATGGCTTGCGCCATCTATCGAAATAAATATCAACTATTCTCGTTGATTTTTAAAATTTTCCAGAATTGGCCGAATACTGTTTCTTGATTAATCAAGAAAAGCTAACCATGTACGCGTTTCGGGCTGTTGGCCCTCGTCAGCGTGGTGCAAGCTGTACCTCAACGACCAAAAGGTATTTGGGGCATCCTGAAAAACCATGAAACAGATATTTAGGCCGGAATGCGTGAGAACACCAATCAATGGGAAAAATAGTGTTAAAAATCGACGATTTGTTGATATTTATTCCGATAGATGGCGTAAGCCATCAGTAACTTTCAGTTACACGATCAGGAAATGCCTTTTTTCTTAATTTATCTACCTGATCCAAGTACAAATTCACTTTTGTACTGTTTTTCATAATGTAAACTGTCGATATTGTCAATCTTTGAGGAAGTCTCAGACACGGAATCCTGGAGTCAGTCGCAGAAAAATAACCATAGATCCATAGATCAAAGTATGCTTGGCGATCTTTTCCTAATCTAGCCAGCATCTCTACCAAAATGTAACATAGAAAATTAGGGAAAACCAAACTCTAGGATGATACGGCAATTTATTTAAGAACAAAAACAAATCTAACTATCAAAATTCGAAACTATTTTAAACGCGTAAGATTCTTTTTGAAATTAAACAATTTCTACTGCCCTTACTGCAATGGAAAAATTAATGGGAGGGCCTGGCTCATCAGTGGTGAACCCTCCCAACGGTTAATCTACCATACCGCTGTTATATTGCATTTTTTGGAACTTCCTTTTATAGTGATACTGTTGCTAGACTCTTGGAATAGGTATTTTAGAAGAACTATGGACATAAGCTTTGAGGACAGTAGAATTACATATATTTATAAATATATAAATATATAATGTTAACAGTCGATATTGTCAATATTTGAGGAAGTCTCAGACACGGAATCCTGGAGTCAGTCGCAGAAACCACAACATCCATAGATCAAAGTATGCTTGGCGATCTTTAGATTGTCTTTCCTAATCTACCCAGCATCTCTACCAAAATTTAACGTAGAAAATTAGGAAAAACCAAACTCTAGGATGATATGGCAATTTATTTAAGGCCAAAACAAATCTAACTGTATAAAATACAAGATAAGCAACGAGGAAAGTTTACAGAGTAACAGAAACGAATATAAAATTTGATAAATCGTTAATAAAATATTAAATACTTCGCTACAATAAGAAAGCCACTAGAAAATTTTAGAATATGTGATAATAATACGAGAATACCTTCAATCGATTGCTCATACGTTATCTCAGTTTTCAATTAAAAAAAAACAGCACCGTTCTTTTTAAATCCGAAATGACTAAAGATACAAATTCAAATTGAAGTATAATCAATAATATAAAAACTACTTTTAATAAAGTAAAAAAAGATCCTTCCATGAAATATATGACATACATGTATGCGCATATATTATATCAAAATGACATTTTTACATCCAGTTTATTGATTGGCTATATGGCCTTTCTTCGAACAAACCGTTGATTTTGGTAAAGTTTATCTCCTGGATGAGATTGATCATGAAAAAGGCATCTCCTTAGAGATGCTAAGGGTAAACTAACGTGGTTAGCTTTTCTTGATTAATCAAGAATGGGTAATTAGCCAATTTTGTAATAATTAGAAATCAACGAGAATAGTTGATATTTATATAGATGGCGCAAGCTATCAGCAACTTTCAGTTGCACGATAAGGCGATGTCTTTTTATTATATATTAGTTCTGTTAATTAATTTTCTATGAATTTATTTGTTGGATATTTTAAAGTCTAGATATATAATCACCACTAGACCGCTTTTTAGAGCTCTAATACTCTCTTTCTGTATTGGACGATTCTTCTTTTATATATGTGACACTAAAGGATGGAAGGGTTCATTATTGATGAGAATCAATCCCTTCCAATATTTTCTCTTCGCATTGAGGACAGTAGAAAGTATAAATTGTACAGAATTTAGAATACCGCGTGAGAACGCCCTTGTAGCCTTAGAATAATTTCTAACGCTCTGTCTAATGTTTTAATTTTTGTTCGCTCTTGACGAGGACAAAAGATTTTTGTCGAAACAATAAAAATATTTACTGGCCGAAGTGTCTTTTATTTGAAGAAAGTAGAAAGTTATTTTTATTTGAAAAAGAAGGGAAAAACGTGTTAAATAGTTCTCTTTATTATACATAGATGGCGTCTTATAATAAATATCAACTGAAGAAACATTTCAAAATCAACGCTAAGAGTTTATCTTTCTTATCAATATGTACTACGACTGGATAAGTAAAGGAACGGTTTGATGATTTATCTAGAGGACACATGAAGACACATTAAGTTGTATCATGCTGCGTATTCCCACTATTAGATGTCCCAGAATGTCATTTCTGGTCAACTAGTGACAACAGGACAGTGTATGTACCAGCCTTTTGTCATTGTCACCATCTGACCAGAGATGACATTCTGAGACATCTAACGGTTGGAAAACGTGGCATGATACAACCTGATGTGTCTTCATGTGTCCTCTAGACAATTTAAACAGTTTTATTGATTCTTCTAATCAATTTTTACAAAGGCGGAAAAATATATAATAAAATAGTAAATAAAGGGTAGATAAAATGTAGGGGAATTTATATAGTTGTGTATTTGTACAAATTTCTTCAGCAAGGAAGGCTTCATCACCTTGAGAGAGTTCTCCTCCAGACAAGGTCTTCACTCCTCAGTTCCACGCCGAAGAAGTACCTATAGATGTGTGTCTTGGCAGACGCCAGGATGGCCAGGGCGTCATCGTCTAGGCGATGCCCGAAGACCCAGCCCTGCAGGTCAGGGGGGATGATGGTAAATGCCTCCCGGATGAGAGGACTGATGTAGCGGCAGGACCAGTAGAGACCAGTAGTATCCTCTAAGTAAATCATCAAACCGTTCATTTACTTATCCAGTCGTAGTACATGTTGATAAGAATAATAACCTCTTAGCGTTTATTTTTGAATGTTTATTCAGTTGATATTTGACAAAAGGCGCCATCTATGTAGGAGAAATAGAACTATTTAGCACGTTTCTCCCTTCTTTTTCAAATATAAATAACTTTCTATAGTCCTTAATGCGATGAAAATATAATGTAAGGGATTGGTTATCATTAATAATGAACCCTTCAATCCTTTAGTTTCACATATATAAGCAGAATCGTCCAATGCAGTATTAGAGCTCTAAGAAGTCTAGACTTTAAATTATAGAGCGATTCAATTTATAGAATTGAATAACAGAACTAATATATGTTCACAAAACCAAGAATTCTAAAATTACCATTTCCTATAAAATTTACCATTTATTCACATATTAAAAAAAGAATAAATGCAATATATTGAGGAGAGAGGTAGACCTTTTATTGTTAACTTCTCTTATGTTTGAATATCTAATTAAAATTAGCATTCCCAGACATATTTGCCATTTTTTATCTTCTTTGATAAATATAGAGATATATCTATATTTAATCGAATTACCCCATGCAGCAATTTCATTAAAAAATAACAACAACAACAAAAGATGGGAGATATTTCTTACTTTTATATAAATGCAAATGACAGTAAAGTCTAAAATAGCTTTGTGCTACCTTTGTGTAAATGAATATCAACAACCTGGATTATTATATATTAGGATTATAATATATTAAAATGGACGCTATCTGGGGTTAGAAATAATGTTTATTATTGAAGTTTTAGATAAATTATGAAGCTCTTATTTTAAAACGCACGTCACATATACAGTATATGCAACGCTCGCTACATACCCACACACCCACACATGCACACACATACACACACGTACATATTATGATAATAAAGCAATTAATCTACTTATATAATTGCCTTATTCTGTCTGTGTGAAGTTCACTGTGTGAAGTTCACGGATAGATTTTGGTCAGAATGGATAAAATAAAAAAAGTGTCAAGGGATGGGAATCGAACCCACGACCTTCCGCTTACCGGGCAGATGCCATGACCACTAGGCTACCCTGGACATATTTTTCCGTTCATAAAGTTAATATATGATGCCAATATATATAATATAATTGCCTTATTCTGTCTGTGTGAAGTTCACTGTGTGAAGTTCACGGATAGATTTTGGTCAGAATGGATAAAATAAAAAAAGTGTCAAGGGATGGGAATCGAACCCACGACCTTCCGCTTACCGGGCAGATGCCATGACCACTAGGCTACCCAGGACATATTTTTCCGTTCATAAAGTTAATATATGATGCCAATATATATAATATAATTGCCTTATTCTGTCTGTGTGAAGTTCACTGTGTGAAGTTAACGGATAGATTTTGGTCAGAATGGATAAAATAAAAAAAGTGTCAAGGGATGGGAATCGAACCCACGACCTTCCGCTTACCGGGCAGATGCCATGACCACTAGGCTACCCTGGACATATTTTTCCGTTCGTAAATATTATATAAAGTAATTTAAAATACAATATAATGCGGCTTGTATAATGTTTATGTTGCAAATGTAATTATCTCAATCGATTTAGTTGGTGAAATGCAAAAAAAAAAAATTCGACATGATGAAATCTTTATGAAAATTCACATTTTTATTTTTATATTTTCAAGACACACACAGTTTGGGGCGGGACGTTTCACAAGAGAGACATCCACGGCGCCAATTTATAATTGTAACGAATAGTATTTTAATTAAAACATTTTAAAAACACACAGTTTGGAACGGGAGGTTTCACAAGAGTGACATCCATGGCGCCAATTTATAATTGTAACGAATAGTATTTGAATTAAAACGTTTTTAAATTATATACGCACTCGGGTAAAACCCGGGCGTTGCCCGGGCCATTCGTCTAGTATGGACATTAGCGTTTAGAACATTTGAATTACATGTAAATTTTTGCATCGAGCAATGCTCTTCCGCAAACACTTCAGACATGGCCAGTCAATCTGAATGCCTAACTGGCATTGTCTGAATTGTTTGTGGAATAGCATTGCTCGTTGCGAATACTTATATGTAATTCTACTGTCTTAAGGTTTATGTCAATATAGTTAGATTAAACACCATGACCAAGATTACCACCTACAGTGTCACATATATAAGCAGAATCGTTAAATAAAACGATAGTAGCCGCTAGGAGGGTTCATCATTGATGAGAAGGTGATATATATATGTTATAATAAATATTATTTTGAGATAGAAATTAATTGCTGGTTCTTTTGAATAACATGACGTGTCATTTTGAAAGAAAAGCAGAAGAATAATTATTTACTATCAAGTAGTTTTTATTTTAAATTACTTGAAGAAAATTAAAATAAGACATTTTTCACAGTTATATAGAATTTATGAAATGAATTCTATATTAGTGAATTTCAAAAATAGGTTAGATAACTAAATATTTACAACAAGTATTAAAAGTCGGCGTATTCTAAAACTATGGTCAAAAACAAATCCTTTATTAGCGACTTGCCCCATACAGATTCTCCCAATTGGGTAAGGTAATAATCATCTTGTGTTATTTACATAGAAATTGAACTGGCTTTACTCTTCATCTCAAAGTCATTCACTTGTTGACTGGTCCTTACATAATGATGATCTAAAATATTTATAGTAAGCTATTGCCTTAGATTTGTTTGCTGATATTTTTGAAAGCAATACGTAGGGTGAAATGTTGGTACATTTAATTTGTTGATATAGGGCCTTCCTCTCTGCATCAAGGGCTGTACAATTAAGCAGGTAATGGGGAAGTTCTTCAGTAATTTCCTTGTCACACAGTGTACACATTAAGTATATATTTTAAATATAACAACATTTTACAATATTATACTATCTTTATATTATTTTATATGGTCTTAACTGTGAAATATATTTACGCGTTATAATCAAAAGGTTCGTTAAACGCTCCTGGTAGATCGGTAAGCATAGTTCAGGCGAGCTGAAAGGAGCCATTTAAATGACAAAAAGCTCAGGAATTCCGCTAATTTAGGATTCAACCAACCTCCAGCCATTAAACCTTCAATCAATCATATCACATCGATAACTGCGGCCCCCGCTTCATTTCCGTTAGTTGTACTCACTAGCTCTCAGCCTGTATGGCAAATGTTCGAATTGAGGGATAATTGCTAATATAATTCGATTTGAAAAAGTTTTTTTAACAGCTCTGAAAAAATATATATATGTTGAAAATCTATCAATCTATTTTGAAAATACTTTAAATAAATAATATTATATATATATTATATAATCTAAAAACTCAAATATTTCTATATTTTAAAAATATATATTTTATTTTATTCATTGATAATTTTACTTTTGTTATAATCGTTTTTAGAAAGACTTTCAGTTTTGTTGTAAATATGCGTAGTTAACATATCTATCCTTTTAAATCACTAATATAGGATTAACTTTATAAATTCTATATAATGTGAAAATAACTAATGTGTAATCTTTCCTCGAATAATTGAAAATAAAAGCTACTTGACGGTAAATAATTATCTTTTTCTTATCTCGACTGCACCTCAACCCTTTATCTTATCGATCTTTTGTCTTATCAACCCTTTATCTAAAAACAACAACAAAATATTCATAACATATATATAATAAATAATGATTATTTTGGATCAAAATTGTTTAATATAACTTCCAATATGTCGATGAGGCTGGCTTTTCAGATTAAAATCTAAGTTATTTATCTATATAGAAAATTGCTTCTTAAAAGTTGCTTATATTTCTCAAGATCATATATATGTGAATCCACGGTAAAATAGCCTAAAGAACCTATTTGATATTAATTGTCATTTCCATAACATCTCTGAATACATAGAATTATTCTGGAGTCTTTAATCTTCAAAGACAATAACAACATAACAGAAGGCATTGATTAGATTCAAAATTAAAGAATTTTAAAATGTCTTCTCATTTTTAATAAACAGAAGAATTTATCTACCTCAGCAATTTCAGTATATACAACGTAAATAATTCCTTAGAAACTCTTCCCAAAATCCTCTATAGTTATACATTTTTATTTGTTTTCAATTTTTTGAATTCATCTTTTTTTTTTTTTCTCAACGTTTCGACAAAAATCTTTTGTCTTCGTCAGGAGAAGTAAATAAAAATAAAGCATTTGGCAAGACGTTAAAAATTGTTCTGAGGTTGCAAGGGCGTTCTCACGAGATTTTTCGAATTTAGTACAACATCTAAAGCAATATCTAACGGTGGTGTTTATTATTATTCGTTTTTATGTACCCCTGTAGAAGAGCAGAGATGTCCGAAAGCTTGTCATAGTATTAATAAATATTAAAATAAACTCATCTTCAGAAACCTGTTGCATTATTTAATTGCATATATGTTGCACGCCTTTGAGACCCATTATCCTGATGAAGCACGACCTCGTAAAAGCTTGTACTTTCAAATTAAAAAAGAGATACGTCTTGTAAATTTTTTCAAATTGTATAAATCAAAGATATAATTCTTTTATGTTTTAGTAAATGTTATCGCATGTTTTAGTAAATGGTTGCAGGGTTTTCCCACTATGTACTAAGTGCAATTCTTAGCCTGCAATACATATTATTTGACTGTATTGACTCATCCATTGATGAGCTCTACTCTTCCCCGGCAGACACCATCAAAAGTCTCAAGCTCTACAAGCTTGATATCTTAGTGTGATTGAGTGGAGATAAGAAAGAAGAAGAAGTAAAAAAACAATAAAATCCTCGATAAAGAGAGGCAAGTTGCCCCTCGAAATATTGGAACAATAAAACCATTATAAATCCAATATATTCATCTTTTTTAAATATATATTTGTATCAAAATTCGAAACTATTTTAAAGGCGTAAGATTCTTTTTGAAAATAAATTGATAACAGATGGCGCGCTAGTGCATCATATTATATATTTCTATAAATTTTGTAATACGAACATAAAGAAACGTATTGTTAGACTTTTATTGTTATAAAAACAAATAAAGACAGCTCTTTTCTTCAAGCTCTATGTCGGGCAAGGTCAGAAGACTTAAGATTTCAAGCCACTCACGATCTTATCTCTATTTCTGTTCTTGAAACCTAACTCTCTGCATATCACTGAGGAATGCCTCTCACAATGAGAACTTTGCGGCCAGTTCTTCTGGTGCGATGGGAGAAGCTATTTCAAGGCAGACGGTTATTTCTGGGACTTCCGCGTGGTAGAGTGAAAGAGAGGGGGATCAGAGGTCACCGTATTTTCCTCTAACAGGAATATTGACAGAAATCTCTTTGTGTGTAGCCATTTCTGTATACCCCCTCTTCAACTTGAAAATTATGTATAAGACTAAAAATCTTATTAAAGCTTTTTGTTAGTGTTGTTGCGTGTAGCCAACTGGAAATATTAAAATCAAATTTTAGACATTCTCTTATTAAATATTTATATGCTTCGTGAAATACTATTTATTTTCTTTAGCCTAAAATAATACTTTGGAAATGGATATAATATTGGGTTTTCTATTGTAGAAATGCGTTTTAAAGCAAACTAACATGGGCCAACAGCCATAAACATGCATAAGATCGACTTTTACTATTAAAGAAAAATATATTTCCTGATGGTATGAAACTAAAAGTTGCTGATGGCTTCGAATGCTAAGAACTCAGAAATCTAAAAAAAAAAAATCTACAACAAATTGTAAACATAAGGTAATAATAATAAATCTAAATTAATGAAATATTTGTGAAGTTTCGGTAACAGCATTTTTATAATACAATATAATACACTGTGGATTGTGATTGTAAAACGACACTTGAAGTTACACCGCATGAGTTTCTTTTAAACGAAAAATTTTAAATTTTATTTCAAGGTAAAATATCGACTATTTCTAACCTTTTTGGATGAGGTATAAAAGGGTGAATTATGAAGAGTAATGATGAACGGAAAAATAAAAGTGTCCAGGGATGGGAATCGAACCCACAATGTTCCGCTTACCGGGCAGATGCCATGTCCACTAAGCTACCCTGGACGTATTTTTTCCGTTCGTAAATGATACATAAAGTAACTTATAATACAATATAATACACTGCAGCCTGTGATTGTAAAACGACACTTGAAGTTACACCGCATGAGTTTCTTTTCAATTGTTATCATTATCAGACCAAAGTATTGAATCAAGGTATTATAACATATTATGTAAACATGGTATATAATAATACCAACAACATTCTTATATGCACTAAAGAATCGTTGTTATAAGAAAACCTTTGAATTTCAATATGGCAATATAGTGATAAAATACAATTTGGACTATAGATTAGAAACATAAGGTAAGAAGACTAAATCAAATTAATGAAATCTTTGTGAAGTTTCGGTTAGTGTTGTTATCATACAAATTCAATACTTTGGTCTGATAATGATAATAATGCTGTTACCGAAACTTCACAAATATTTAATTTATTTAAATTTATTCTTTTTTTTTTTTTTTTGCTTATCCCTAGTACACGTGGTACAGACCATGATAATCATGGTGGGTAGTTAGCGACTGATTTTACTGTAAGCGCACCACATGTCTACACATGTGAAAAGCAGTTCGACTTTGTACTTACAAATGTGCCAGAGCCCCGTTTGGTTACTTGCACTCGCTGGTGGGGTTGGACTTTTGCAAGAATCGGGGGCCATTGGAGCATTTTTTTTTTTAACAGAAAAAAGTGTCCAATGCGGGAATCGAACCCGGGTCGTAGTGGTCGAAAACCAAACGGTTTAACCATTTATTCTCATTACCTTATGTTTACAATTTGTTGTAGATTTTATTTTTAGATTTATGAGTTCTTAGCGTGGTTAGCTTTCATTGATTAATCAAGAATGGGTATTTGACTAATTTTGTATTAATTACATAAATCAACGATTAGTACTATTTATTCCGACAGATGGCGCAAGCCATCAGCAACTTTTAGTTTCAGATGATTAGGAGATGTCTTTTTCTTTAATAGTAAAAGTCGATCTTGTGCATGTTTCTGGAAGTTGGTCCATGCTAGTTTGCTTTAAAATTAATCTCTACAATAGAAAACCCAATATTATATCCATTTCCAAAGTATCCTTTTAGGATAAAGAAAAGATGAAAAGTCTTTCACGATGCATATAAATATTTATTAGGAGAATGTCTTAATTTTATTTTAATATTTCCAGTAAATGCTCAGAAAATTGAGCCGTTCACCATGACATGAATCGAAGGCCATGTAATTGAGAAACCGGACATGTTTCATTCCAGTTATGATTGAAAGCAGATGAAGATTGTATATTTTAAATATAAGACAGTTCACTGAGGGAATAATTTGTTAAAAGAAACTCTCAATTATCCATAGACAGATATAAAAGATATTTAAATATTTCTTGAAAATAAAGATACTTCGGCCAGTAAATCTTTTTATTACCTCAACGTTTCGACAAAAAAGAATGATTTTTAACGCCTTGCTAAATGTTTTGTTTTCTCCTGACGAGGACAAAAGATTTTTGTCGAAACGTCGAGGTAATAAAAAGATTTACTGGCCGAAGTATCTTTATTTTCAAGAAATATGAATGCCAGCCAGGCAGCCTCTATCTTTACGAAGATATTTAAATCTTAAATGAAATTAATTTTATTAGAGTCTTAGAGTTCAAAATATCTAAATATCTTCCGATCCACGCCCTTGTTGCATCCGCTGAAACCCAATACTTCCTCTAGGCAAAGATATATAAGCCTTCAACAGGGCCAGAAATAAATAGTCATTTCACCATCAAAATATCTTTAAAATACTGACCTACTTCGGAGATAAAACGATTAAAAATGGTTTAGAAAAGACGTTGATGTTAGAAACTATTGAAGTAGGAAGGAAAAGAGGAAGATCTACAATGAGGAAGAAAACAAAGAAACTCTTCCTTCAAGAAGATTGTCTGGAGGGAAACTTTAGCCTACTCAGAAGAGTATAAAATTCTCTGTATTTGATGATCAAGGGGTTAGTTCTCTCTGAAGCCATCTCCATGCCGGTTGTTCCCAGGGTGATTCTTCTCTTTCCTCTCCGAATTACTCCAAACAGGTTTATGCTCCTGGATTCTGCCCCCTGAAGTGAAAAGTTGTGATGAGTTGCTATGTGGTCGTGGGTTGTGAAAAGTCGTGGGACGCCCACGAACAAATTGAGTAATTCCTATTATTGATGGATTCGTAATTACTTTATCATTTAATTGCTCTGTAACTTTCAGAATGACTATCACAAATTAATTGATATATTAAATCTGAATAATTGTTCTAAGGTGTTTAGATAATTATTAATTGTAGTCAAATGAGTACAAAAGGAGGTCTTGGGAATAGCTCTCTAGATTACTAACTCTAATCTTAACTGAACATAAGCTGAACCTAACCTAAACTTACTTAACCATATTACATATCCTTTGTAAATACGTTACACTATTTTAGGATTAGTAAATTATTGAAGTAAGTTCCATGACCTTCCGAGTCTCCAAAGAGACGATTTAGAGAGGCATTTAGAAGAGATACTGGGTAATTGAGGGTCATAATCTGTTTGTGGGAGTGATCCAAAAATATCTGAAGAAGAACTGTATATCTGGTAGTACATTTAGCTAAAGGTCTCAAAAACCAATGTATTAGTCAAAAGCTTGTAAATCGTTTACTTATTACGCAGATAAACATGTGAGACTGAGAATTTTGGTCTTTATTCCTGAAGCTGGAAGGAATGAAGAATACTATAAATATCATTGATTAAATTCTTCTTCTATCTCGATCCTATCTTCAACCCATCTCCACAAATGTGTTCAAATATAATATCTCTTCACATGTGTGAAGTTACATTCATTTGAAAAGTCTCAAAGCGACGACATGTGTATAAACGCCACCCCCGCCTTGCTATCTTTGCCAAAGAAAACAATCTCCCAGCTCCTGACGTGGGTACGAATTACAAGAAAGATTGCAATTTCAGTCTAGGCTGACTAGATTGCATGGCGCTGTTGGGACTAAAAATATGTTACTGAATATTGGCACAAAGACAGTTCTATTTTTAAATAGCCAATCTTTAAGTCTCTTTGTTCTAAGAATTGAATCCAATCTACCAGAACGAGACTGAAAATATGGAAAGTCAAAGCTATGTGTTTGTGATTTCATTGTGGTTCTAATGATTGTCATCAAAGTTGATGACATGTATTGTCAATGTCACACAAAGAACCTATTGTCAACAGAAAGTGCTCCCTTTCATTCTCTTCTTGTGATATCGAAGCCAAATAGTTATTAACAGAAAAAATCTATGAAAAATAATAGAAATTCTCTCTATAAATTGATCAGTGATATTTTCTTTTGAAAAATAAACGTTTAGCTTATTATTGCTCCACTAGATGGCGCTCTGCCATCTAAAAAAGCACATGTGCTCGTGGTCAGGATATGCTTTCTTTATTTTTTAATATATATGTATGTACTTTATAATAATATTATAATATACTCTGTTTAATTAATTTATTTTTGATTGTTTGGATTTGTCAGCACTGTACTTATTGTTGTTATGAATATATTAAAAAGTATATATATATTATATTAATTTTAAAAGAAGATTTTTGTGTTTCTGCTTGATATTTTGGATCATGTTGAGGATTATTGTAATGGTGATGCAGTCGTAGCTATAATATTGAAAGAATAATGGTTTTGATCAGATATTGCTTTATTGAGCTGAGAAATGAATTCATATTAAAAACATAATTTTGTACAAGTACTGCCTGGCTTAAGGCGTAAGAATAAATAAAGCAAAAATATTATTTACATAATTACATATGGTTTGAGCCGACCAGCGGGGAAGAGAAAATATCTTTATTTTACGGGGCTGCTAACCAAAATGAATGATTTTTGAGCCCCGATGGACGCATAAAGCGGAATATATACAAAGCATAGTTGGAGGGGCTGGGGATGGGTGGCCAGGATCATCGCCAGGTGAGGCCAGGAGAGCCGGGATGTAGAGGAGGACCGGGGGGGCAGGGTGGTGATCCGCGGAGTTCAGAGGGTGGCAGAGACGGGTCCAATGGTGTTGAAGCAGGCGTAGCAGGTTTGTAGCAGGCAGACAAGCCGCAATGCACGATGTAAAGTATCAAGGTAAGATAAAGGTCAGCGGGGAAGAACAACAACAATGATTATTTATAAAGAAGGCGTGACCTCTGGCGGTCGATTAAAACAGAGTATTTATATCAATGAAATTATAACTTTAAATAAAATAACATTTTAACATATAACATTTTTAAATAAAATATTTCAATATAACATATATATAGCATCAGAGAAAGATATATAATTGTAATTTGTTTCTTAATTTGGTAAAGCATATTTATTTATTTAATCGAAGAGAGAGAGAGAGAGAGAGGAACATCACATATATATATTTTTTGTTTTTAATAGAGAGTTTTACTCTTGTATATACATGTAAATTCCCAAAGCATACTTACAATTAATAGATTTTCATTTCTAGTTTTAGTAAATTGTTGTTTATTTCTTTGGTAACATTTCAATTGAAGCGTAATCCACAAATGTACATATTTATATATTGATATACAAAAATAATTTCATCTTATTATATGTAAGCAGATTACAAAGTAAATCTTAGCCAAATTTACCAATATGTTAAATATACAAAAATGGTCAAATATAAACATAATAATAAATATAAGAAAATATCGCGCAATTCATCATTATATGGTGCGATTTTTCTTTTCATAATTAAAACCATTTCTCTTACTGTCTTTACTGCGATTAAATTTTATTAAAAAGGTTTATTACTGATGATCCAACCCCTCCCAATATTATTCCAAAGAAGTAAGGGAGAACAGAAAGTTGTTTCAATTACAAAAAAAAAAAAATCGCACAAAAAAGTTTCTTAAAATAAACTTTAGGATAAATATATTTTTCCTATTAGACGAAGGCAAAGAAAGCTAAGTGTACAATTGTATAATGTATATTATAACATACTCGTATACCTTTTTATTCTGAGGCTAGAGTTCGACCTGTTCGGTGAAATTAGGAAAGCGATGGTTGCTTTGAGTGTTCTATTATAACATATAGGAACGCAATATATAGAGACATGCTCGTCGTTATCTTTTACTCATTAGGCATTGTTAAAAAACAAAATATACTTTTGAAAAAATAGTACAAATGTGAAATTGTACTAGGATAAAGTGAATAAATTGATAAAATGAAAAAGGCAGAGAATTGTAGATGCATTGGTATTCCCTGTGGCCAGTTATGTATGTGAGAGCTGAACTCTCAGAAAAGAATGAAGAAAAATAATTGAAACTTTTTTGAAATGACATGAAGAAATCTACTCAGAGTACCATGGACAGATAAAAGGACAGATATTTCAATCTTAAATGAAATTAATCTTATTAGATTCCTAGAGTCACAAATATGTGAACAAGACTAACCTACTTCGGACACATAATGAGAAAAAAATGGTTTAGAAAAGATGTTGATGTTGGGAAAAATTGAAGGAAGACCTTCAATGAGCTTGCTGGAAGGGGCCAAGAAAAAGCTACGCGTTACTGGTAGGTCACTAGATGAGCTGTAGTGATATCCACTAACAGATCAAATTGAAGAATATTGTCACCGAAAGTCGAACTTGATTTGCAGGACACTAACAACATCATCATTATCGTAAAGATAGAGGCTGCTTGGCCGGCATTTTGAAGCAAGAAAATGATTATTCTTTGAGTGTGAAAGCTTGTAAAAATAGGAACTTACCCTCTACCATTTAATTTGTTTATTTTTGTCGTCTGTTTTGCACAAGTTGAATCTGGTTAGAACGATGTATGTAAATTAGATGATTCTTTTGTTGCCTTAAATATGAGGTAATTAACTCGTTTCTCTCTATATATATCTAGAAATGTTTAAAGTTTAATAAATTAATTTTATAAATCTGAGAGTTGTCTTCAAAAACGATCCAACACATTCATAGTTCTTAAAATTAAAGATACTTCGGCCAGTAAATCTTTTTATTATCTCTTTTACTGACTGAAGTATTTTTAATTTGAAGAACGTCATCATTGTTAAATTTTTAAAGAAAAATGCCAAAATATATATTTCAAATTTCATTATTTAGGTTTTAAATGGACACTATGTACACCAAGGTGTGTGTGTGCGTATGCAACTATTTGCTTTAAATAAAGAGTTAAATTACCTTTCAAATATTTAAAGAAGCCCGTAGAAAAGCGAATTTGTTTGAAAGCTTCTTTGTTTGTAATAATGAAAAAGAAATCCATTGTTAATTCTCCTATTTGTATGTTTTATTAAAATATTTACTTAAAGTTTAACTCTCTCTCTCTATTTATTCGTAAATTTATCATTATATAATCATATATATTCATATTTATATTAATTTTGTATTTAACCTTATATAATCTTATATGTACTTTGTAATAAGGTAGTTTCAATCTCAATATCTCTCTCTTCATCTGATCTTTAAAATCATTACTAACGTTAGTCTTTCTATCCTTTTCTTTTCCGTAAAATTATTATTTTTGACATAGCTTTATTTTTATTTATTACCAAACTCCGCCTTTGCCGGTCCCAAGCCCAGATGAAAAAGGAGGAGGGGGAGCAGTAACAAGCTCACTAAAAAAACCTGGGTTCAGCTGGCCCGGCTGATAGTACCCTGTAAGGGCTCCTAATCCAGGGATACAAGATGAGCAGCGTTTGTACTCCATGTTAGGAGCGGCTGCACATGCGTCTGTTCCTCATGTCAGAGGCGGCCTTTTTTTTTTTAGCTAAGTACGCCTGCCACTGAGTAGTGCTCCCAGTCTTGATGACAAAGACAGACGCATTCTACTTCACCCAGTGTGGAGATAAGAAAGAAGAAGAAGATTCATTACCAGTTGCAAATAAGACACGCTATATCCGATCTGGATAATTGCGCGTGAAACTATTCACAATAATTCATATTGTAGTAGAGTAGGTTACAGAATTATCAAAAAGAAAATAAACAATAAAGAAAAAAGAGCATTGAATAAACATATACATTAAACAAATAAGCAACAACATAAGCAGATAGAAGAAATCGCAAGGTAGTTATTTAGAATATGTTAAGCAATGATGAAAGTTGATTTAATGAAGTTATCTGTAATAAGTAGTATCGTGGAGAGAGAAAGTTGATCAAGTTGAGCTATTTACAATGAGTTATATTCTAAAGTAACTAATTGATTAATTTTGACACATAGCTTCACTCTTATGAGAAAATGTGTTTCACACACTCGTATACCAGGTCTCTTAGTATGAAACGCGAAAATTTTCAGTGAATTCAAAAGTTCACCAATTCCATACAACAAAAGATTTTTTATTCAAAGTAACTGCCCTGATTAGCTATACACTCGGACCACTATTCAGGCAATTTTCGAATTCCTTGTCTGAAAATTTCTATTCCTTTTGAGTCGAACCAGTCAACAAGTCATTTTCGGAGTATGTCTGAGTTCGATAATTCCTGGTTTTTTAGGGCGTGTCCTAAAGATGTGAAAAGGTGGTCGTGCGACGGCGCTAAGTCTGGTGAGTACGGCGGGTGGGGTTAGAGTTCCCAGCCCAAGTCTTTTATGGTGTTTTCGACCACCGTAGCGTTGTGGGCTGGAGCGTTGTCATGCTGCAGTATCAGGTTGTTGTGCTTTTCACGCCATTCCGGTCTTTTTTCATTCAACGCCTCTCTCAAACTGTGCATTTGTTGTTCGTAGCGACTAGTATTGACCATTTTGCCAGGTTTCAGGAGCTCGAAATATACTACGCCGGTCTGGTCCCACCATATGCAAAGCATTGCCTTTTTTCCGAAGCGATTGGGCCTAGGCGTCTGTTTTGGAAATTGGCCGGGCAGGCCCCACGACCTTTGGCGCGTATGATTGCTGAAGTGGATCCATTTCTCATCAGAAGTTACGATTCGGTGCAAAAATGACTTCTTTTCATGCCTGGCGAGCAGCCCTTCGCAGGTTACCAGACGCCGTTATTGCTGCCTTTCGCTCAACTCGTGGGGGACCCATCTGGAAAGCTTTTGGGTCATTCCGAGGCTGTTTAAACGTAGAGAAACAGCACCTTGAGACACCTGGAGCTGTTTGACGAGTTTCTCCTGCATTTGGGTACTGTCCTCATCCAAAAAAGCTTGCAGTTCAGCGTCCTCGAACTTTTGGGGCGGTTTTCCATGTGGTTCATTATCAAGTTCAAAATCGCCACTTTGGAATTTTTTAAACCACCTGTAACACTGCGATTTGCTCAGAGGGTGGTCGCTGTAAACTTCCTCGAGCATTCGGTGGGCTTCAGTGGCACTTTTCTTCCAGTTGAAGGCGAACAACAAAACTTCCCGCAAATAGGCACTTTTTAGCTCGGAAATCGCCATTTTCCACGGGCTCCAGAAATTTTTCACGATTTGAATTTTTCTGAAACTGCACGCATGCTGATGCCACGTGAGTCAAAGAACAAAACGCCTACAACAGCGCCACCGTCGGCTCAAATAAAGTTGCACAGCGGCCTCTGGCGCCCATTTTCGAGTTTCATACTAATAGACCTGGTATGTTTACTTGGAATGGAGTTTCCTTTTGAAGTGAATCCATTACTAGGACATCTTTAAGCCAATAAATAAGGTATTCTTATTACCTTGAATATATTGAAATGATTCTACCTATACTAAGACAATAAATAAAGAAAAGCATTGTAATTTAACACATAAAATGTTTTCCCTTTTTCATTGTATACTAATTATAACATATTGATAATGGCTTGGTTGTTGACAATGATCTTCAAAAATTCTTCAATCAAATTTTCAATGCTTTTCTTGAATTTAGATTCTAAAATGATCGTGATATTATTTTATTTAAAGAGAGTTAGCATGACTTCTAAATTTAATATTGTAGCAAAGTATTCATTATTTTATTAACAGAGTATCATTTTTTATTTTTATATTTTTCTACTGTGTAGACTGCCTCATTGCTTATCTTTTATTTATCATTCACAGTTTGTTCTTGCCTTAAATAAATTTCTGTGCCATCCCGAAGTTTGTCTTTCCTAATTTTCCAGTTGGCAATGTTATATCTTAGATAATAAAAATACATATATTGGATTGAATAAAATAATTATTTTGCTAATATTTTGGTTGGTTGAACGCTAACCTTTATCGAGGCATTACATTTTTGCAAAAACTCAGCGCCGGATAGTGTTGTGACACATAGTAACCTTTATCGAGGCATTACATTTTTGCACAAACTCAGCACCGGTAAGTGTTGTGACACATAGTAACCTTTATCGAGGCATTGCATTTTTGCACAAACTCAGCGCCGGATAGTGTTGTGACACATAGTAACCTTTATCGAGGCATTACATTTTTGCACAAACTCAGCGCCGGATAGTGTTGTGACACATAGTAACCTTTATCGAGGCATTGCATTTTTGCACAAACTCAGCGCCGGATAGTGTTGTGACACATAGTAACCTTTATCGAGGCATTGCATTTTTGCACAAACTCAGCGCCGGATAGTGTTGTGACACATAGTAACCTTTATCGAGGCATTACATTTTTGCACAAACTCAGCGCCGGATAGTGTTGTGACACATAGTAACCTTTATCGAGGCATTGCATTTTTGCACAAACTCAGCGCCGGATAGTGTTGTGACACATAGTAACCTTTATCGAGGCATTGCATTTTTGCACAAACTCAGCGCCGGATAGTGTTGTGACACATAGTAACCTTTATCAAGGCATTGCATTTTTGCACAAACTCAGCGCCGGATAGTGTTGTGACACATAGTGATACTATGCGGCACTGAGTTTGTTTATACAAAAATGTAATGCCTCGATAAAGGTTAGCGTTCAGCCAACCAAAATATAGGCAAATAAATCTTTTATTCAATCCAATATATGCCTTTTTACTATCAAATGATTTAAGTATGGATTGCTCTATTTTCAGAACAAATATTATATCTATTAATGATATATATCTAAAGAGAGAAACAATATTAATAATATGTTAATATTTTTATGATTTACACAAAAGATGTAGTCATGTGTGCGAAAAATGGGATTTTCCTGTTTGAAAATGCATTATAACAATGCATGTTCTTGTTCTTTTTCTGCGCGCAAATATTGTACCGATTCAGATAATACATTTTCATTCACACTAGCATTTAGAAATTTCGCACTAATTACCAGCCTGTAAATTATCAAAAGTATAAAATTATGAAGCGAAGAGTTTCTTTTAAGGTTTTTCTATTTAGCCGAGCTTATGAGCATTTCTGCCCTTCTACAGAAGTATACCATGGTTTCAGGCTATGACCCTCATCAGTGAAAGGGAAATTTTGATTCCTTTACATTCTACGATGTCATGGAATCGAGCGAAACTGCTAAAAAGAAGTTCAGTTGATGAAATGGCAGGGCCAGAATGCATCTTAATTTTGCGCAAGCAGGTATTCATGTGCTAAAAGAGTACTTATCCCACTTACCTTTGGCCCTACTAGATCACTAATTAAAACTTAATTTTGGCCGATATCACGATTCCACTTTAGACTTCAGGAAATCGAAGCTTCCTATACTGTTAAGAGTCACAGCCAGAAACCATGGTATATTAATTGACGTTTGTTTGAATTTGCTAAAATTATGATGCTGTGATGAATAATCTAATCCAATTCTGTGATATTTGTGCAGATAATATCAATAAATAGCATTCTTTTGAAGGATTCATAAGCAGGCGAATGTTCCTTTGCATCATTTTGAAATACATTTATATATAAACTTCCCGATAGGACTATATTATAAAATTGGGACAATTCAACCATGAAACATTTTGTATGTAAAAAGATAAGTTAAAAATATGTTGTTTCTCTTCATTTTCTGAAATCAAAGCTGCAAGAAGAGATCTGCTTTTTGCATGCTGGCTCGTGGCCCTATGCGCGAGAGATATCTCTCTTCAGTTTAGTATTTAAGAGGGTTACCATGGGATTACTCTTTTGAAAAACGAAAAAAAAATCAACCTCCCCAAAAAAAGTTGTCAAAATTCTAACTCGTGTGTGATATCGATTTATTAAAATTCTAAAAAAAATGTCTCTAACATCAGCGTCCAATATGTCTTTGGTAAAAGAAGATTATGAAAAAGCTGCGGCAAGGTCTATTTCACGTGTTGGAAATGTCCGAAAAAAGGATCACTATGAAGAGATTGCTGGTAAAGGAGGTGAAGGACCTGATCTTTGCCTCTGTCTACGTTCTCCTCGCCACTACAGAATTACTCCCGAACAAATGCACGCGCGACTAAAATGGGCTATGGAAGTCAAAAAATGGGATCCTTCATGTTGGAATGGTGTCATGTTCATGGATCATGCTCGATATTTCCTGATGACTACCAATTCCCCACGTCCCAGACCACAATGCAGAAACTTCAACGTTGTAGTTTGGGGATGTGTTTGCTCAAAAGGAAAAACCAAACTACAGTTTCTTGACAAACGTGTGAATACAGCTTATGGATTCCGTTATCTTCTTGATACTTGTGTTTTACCTCTTGCTAAGGAAGTCTTTGAAACGGAACCGTTTAGCATTCAGATGGATCGTTCAAGGATCTTCCAATCCTACCTTATCCAAGACTATCTCACGAATAACGGCCTTAATATCATTCCATGGCCTTCAGCTTCCCATGACATCTCACCTCTGGAGAGTATCTGGATCATGTTGAAGGATCATGTCCAGACTCGCCAGATCACGACCCTGGAGCAAATGGTTGACGCACTACGCGAAGGGTGGGACAATATCGAAGTCGAACAAATTCAGAACCTCATCAACAACCTGCCCGACAAAATTTTGCAAATGAAAAGGAACAAAGGAAGACCCATGCTATGAATCAATTCGTATTTCTTCACTCACTTCCATGATAAGTCATTTGACAATAAAAATTCTGATTGGTAACTTTCCAACTAATGTATTCTCTTTACAATAAGCTCATTAGGGAGGATAACATTTACACAATAAGAAGTAAATAGATAAATTTTGAGCAAAGAGATGAACTATTCCTTTAAAAATCATATCGAAACGATGTGTATTTGTTTATTACCTCTGTGCAGAGCGTATAGCTGGAGTTTACCAGATTGCGTCACAACACCAACGTTGGAAAATTTAGACAAAATCCAACCTATATACCATGGTTTCAGGCTATGGCCCTCATCAGTACAGGGACGGCTTCGATTTCACAACATACAACGAGGGGAGTTATCAAATCTGTAGCATTTGTCAAAAAATATGTTCAAGTTATTGAAGTGTCAATAGTTCTTTATCACAAACTTTAAGCTTTTTGTACCAGGTTGATGAACAAATTGCATTCTTCTAATGCATATTTGAAGTCACTTTTGCTACATGAATACCATATTCACGAAAGATTATGTGTTATTTGGCCTGAAAATCATCCCTGCCAATTCACCAGTATTAAAGACATTTTTAGAAAATTCGACCAATTTGATAAATCCTCTTTTAGGATGTTATGAAATCGAAGCTGCCCCTATACTGATGAGGAATAAAACCCTAAAGAATGTTAGTCTTTTGTCTAAATTTCCCAAAAAATCGTGTTGTATGAACCATTCTTTATCACCACTTCTAAGTGTTTTACTGGGGTGTTGAAGCAAATGCATTATTCGAATGTATATTTAAAGGTAGAGGTTCCATTTTTGGGGTACATGAATACCATCCTCCCTCAAAATTGTATTATATATAGATTTATATATATATGTCTCTCAAAAAGAATTGACTAGGAGGTCGGTGGAAGGATAGTCTAAACCGTTGGTTTCAGCCGCTACCACCCGGGTTCGATTCCCGCATTGGGCACTATTTTCTAATTAGAAAATAAATTCTCCAATGTCCCCAATTCTTGCAAAAGTTCAACCCCACCAGCGAGTGCAAGTAACCAAAACGGAGCTCTGGCACATTTGTAAGTGCAAAGTCGAACTGCTTTTTACATGGGTATACATGTGGTGCACTTACAGTAAAAGCAGTCGTCCACTTCTACCCACCATGATTATCATGGCCTGTACCACGTGCACTAGGGATAAGCAAAAAAAAGTTGATTCAATCTGCCTTCATAAGAGATTCCTTATTCTATAATGTTCCAGTAGATAAGGTGTTCCTTACGATCAGCCGCGTGGATATTGGAAGATTTTAATATCGAATCTTATTTGTAACACTAAGATAAGAACCTTATATAATTATTAATCGCATATAAATTTCTCAATATATGAACTCGAATTTTAATTATATTTTTATAAAGATATTCTATCTATATCAATCTTTTATTTAAAAAGAGAGTGTGTGGCTTTTATTTTCTATATGTGTCAAAATGTCACACAAAACTGCAAAAGAATATTTGGTATCACACTACCAAGATCCTTCTTAAATACCAAGATCCTTCATGTGTTGAGAGGAGAAAAAAAGGCATTTTGCAAAGTTGGCAAATCAGGAAGGTTGTAAATATTGTGACGCCCTGGAAACCTTTTTGTTTTATTGATGGATATGCCAATAAAATAGATCGAAGAGAAATTCTGAAAATCGACAAGTTATGCAAATTTCGTTTTTTTTTTTTTTGACGGATCTTTGAGATTTTTCACAAAGCGGTCTTAGCACCACTTATATTTTATATAAATAATTATATTTCTTTTCTCTCTCTTTACATCTCAAATATTATATACAGTTAAACCTTTCTATAGAGCCCTCTTTTGGGACTCACCAAAATAGGGTGCAATAGAGAGGGGGTGCTATAGACAGGTCACTTTTAATGTAAATCGCATCGTACTACGTATTTAAAATCGGGCGCTATAGAGAGGGAGGCACTATAGACAGGTTTAACTGTATTTTATGAAAACAACACTGTAGAAAGGTCGTTATACCCGAAAGCTCAAATTGTTGATAATAAAAGAGAACATTTATCCTTAGAGACTTGTTGTTGACTCTGAACAATTTGATACATATAACAGCAAACATACAGGTTAGAATTTGCTTTAATTTGCCAAAGGTAGTATTGTGGTTTGCTTTTTATTATCACCATTGAGCCAGATATAGGCGTGACAGCATGGCTCATTATCACTGTACGTAGCGGTGACATTCAAAAGTTAGAGACATTTGACCCAGTATGGAATACCCCAGCTATAAGAAAAGGTTGAGGGCTTGTTAAATAAAGTTAGGATTAGGCATCACACTCTATGCATTCGTTTTAAATGAGGATCTACATTCTTAGGCCGAGCCAACACGTGTTTTTCTGGGCCGTAGACTACCTTGCCACTTCTAACCTCTTTAGTATTTATTCTTCTCCATTTTATATCACTACATATATATATTGTTTGTTATAAATTAAACTTTCATTATAAAAGCATTATTATATGCAAAATAGGTGTTTTCTTTCTAGTTAAATAACCAACCTGACAACAAACTTTGCCTGTATATATTAATATATAGAGTAAAGGGAGGTAGAAGAGATAGATAATGCTTATTCTACGAGGAAAGTGGAAAGAAAACAGACATAGTTTTTACCTAAATAATGATTTGTATTGGCATTAGTATTAATACAAATTTCTATAAATTCACAATTGACAATAAATAGTAATATCTTTCATTTAGTCCTATAATAGGCAAGTTTTCAGTCAAGTAGTTCTTCGGCGGACCTCTAACCACAAATATAAGAAAATATCATAATTATCATTCATTTTTATATTTAAAGGTGGAGTTAGGATCTTCCTAACATGCACCATCTGAAAAAAGGAGAAGGCAGTTCCAGACCATCTACTCTCATGCATGGAAGTCACCAAACACGACTTGTACCACAACCTACAACTAAATCTGAACAAGATACCTGTAAATAGTTTCCATGACATAGTTTAATGACACAAAGGATAATAAACAATATTTAAATCATCCATATTCGTTTTAAGTAGTTCGATGTCTTAACGCGATTCTATAATTCTATATAAACTCCTTGTTGACTTAGATAACAGGTATTTTTAAGTGAACTTATACATTTTCAGCACTTAATTCATCCACACCAAAGACTAGGTGTTGAGGACCACCCGCTGATGTCACAGCTATCTCTATGTGACTAAACACCAGTGATGTAGCTGATAGGGACCACGCCTTGATAACGGACTGATATCTCTGTTCCGTTGGCCATATTGGTTCCTCTCTTTCATCATACCCAACTTCAGCCAATATATACAACATAAAGTTGCGTGAGGATGATATTCATGTACCTAAAAAGGCACCTCTATCTTTAAATATGCATTAGAAGATGCAATACACATTTTTCTATCGATTCATTTTTCAATATACATTTTTCGATTCAAGACGCGAGACATCTACTTCTGGAGTGCCCAATTTTCCGGGATTTTAGGGAAAATAGATTTGGTCGTATTGGACAGCTTGATGAATTTGTAGACAAAAAAGAAAAGTATAAAAATTTTGATCAATTTTGTAAATACATATACAACTTTCTCTTGAATTGGAAAAAAGAGAAGGAATCTTAGAAAAAAAAAAAAGAACTGCGATGCTTGCTCTGTGTGTTTTGCTTTGTTGTTTGTTTTTCTCTTTGGACAATTTTCTTTAGTTAATTTATGTAAAATAATGAATTGAACAGGATTGTATAAAGCCGAATTGCTGTAATGCAGTGAAATGTATTGGCGCAAATATCCCTGAGTTTGGGATATCGCGTTTCATGATGTTAATAAAGTTAATTATAATCACCCCCTGTAAAAAACTTAAAGGTAGTGATAAAGAATGAGTAGGATGTTATGAAATCAAAACCGTCCCTGTAGTGATGAGGCTAAAGCCCGAAACCATGGTATACAGGTTGGGTTTTATGTCTGAGTTTGCCAAAAAGTGGTTTTGTGGGACAATCTTTATTGTCATATTTAAGTTTCTACAGGGATTTCTACAGAAATCTACATGACAGTTTTTGAAAAATAGAAATTCTCAATTTAGATTTTTCAATATAGCACTCCATGATTTCCAGATCCTCTCACTATGGCCAAGAGTAATTCCAAATCTGCAGCGTCTACCCATTGAGTGTATCGCATTATCTTCCGTAAATGTGTTAAGATATACATATTCTAACCTATGGTACACCAAGCCTCATCACTGGCATGTCAATTAGGATCACTGTACAGCGGTTTACACTAAGAAATACATATACTAACCTATCCTAAACCTATATAAATCCTAATCACTGCTGTGTTAAATGACAACTGGTGTTCCAGGAGTGAGAACATGGCCGAGGTCGAGCGCAGGAACGACGTAAGTAGCCCAGAACATCTCGCCACCTCTCCCCTCTTCGATCCTCTCAACTTCACCTTCGACGAGCCCCCCAGCCCGCTCCCTTCCCAACTAACCTTTGACCCTGGACTAACCCTCGAGGAGGATCTCATCCTCGAGCAGCCTCCTCCAGAAATCTTCCTCCCTGACGACGACGGGCACGTCACCCCCGAGCCTCCCGTTGAGATCACCATCGAACCAGACAGAGATCAGTTGGTGCTGGACTTGCGGCCATTCAGGAATCCCATCAGGGACTCCCCCACTGGAGAGCTACAGCCTCCTCCTATTGGTGACTACTTCGATCCTCTGACTACCACAATCTACGAGAGTCCCGTCCACGAAATCCATCGTTATGATCCACCTTCCGCCCCAACTTTCTTCGATCCTTTCACCCCGGTATGCGAGAGCTCGGACGAGAGCCCCAGCTCGCAGCCGCCTGCTCCAGAAGAAGAGGACGAGATGGTCCTGGAGTACTCCGAGAACATGGCTCCTGATCCCTTCTTCACCACTGTCATCAGCGACGATGCCTCCACCCCGGACAGGGAGGAATTCGATGAGGAGGATGTGAGTTACTAACCTTCCCAATCTCTTTACTAATCTACTAACTAACTAACTCTTTAACTAAACTTTGCTCTATTGCTCTTTCCTTTCTCATTTGTTACAGGTGGTCTAGCATGCTGAAACGGTAAGCTATATTAATAATGAAAATTCATTTATTGAAGATAAATTTCCGATATATATTAAGATAAGAGAATAGTAGAGTTGATATTGGTTATGGTATTTAATCTAACTATGGTGTCATAAATATATATTTAATTCCTTATAACGAAGGAAGTGTCTCTCCGTCCAAATACTGACAAAGCTATCTCCATATGGTGTATGCCAAAGTTGAAGTAAAAGATAATGAAAAGGTATGAGGAAACAACATTCCTACTTTTCTTATATATTTGACTAGAGAAATACTCAAGGGCAAACCACGCGTCAAATTATGCGTTTCCAAATTAAATTAATCCATAATCAAATATTCATATAATAAAGAGCATATATTTTATATTATACTTTAAAGTGCTATATCCCTAGGAGGACATAGCGCTCTAAGTCGAAATAAAGAATGAATATATTATATTAAAAATATATATTTACCAATATTTCGGTTGACTCTGAGCGCCAACTTTTGTCAAAGTCTACAACAACATTTTTATTCTCTCTAAGTTGCCTCATAGCATCATTCAAAATTAGTTTTGATTATATACTTTTGTAAATCCGTTGTTATACCTTAACAATGGTTAGCCATCTGGTTGCCGAGAAATATTGCTATATAAATACATTTTTGACCAAATATATTTTATAATGATAATCATCCACAGATATCTTAACTAAGGATCACTGAATGATAGCTATTACTTTATGATAAAGTTTATTTTTAATAAAACATATTTGTACATGATTTCGAATCTTTATTATGCAGGTTGTTGTCGTGTCCAATGAAAAATCTCAGATGTCTCAGTACATCTCTATCTTGGGTGTGTAAAGCTGCTGTTCTGGGACAATGTCAATTTTCTGTTGTTTTTGTGTCCAATAAAGAGCCTCAGATGTCTCCGTACATATCTATCACAGCACTCGTTCCCTATCTTGGGTGTGTAAAGCTGCTGCTTTGGGTCCATGTAAATTTTCTATTGTTGCTGTCGTGTACAATGAAGAGCCTCAGATGCCTCCATACATCTCTATCACAACAGTCGCAATGTCCTCTATCTTGGGTGTGTAAGGCCGCTGCTCTGGGTCCATGTAAATTTTCTGTTGTTGCTGTCGTGTCCAATGAAGAGCCTCAGATGCCTCCATACATCTCTATCACAACAGTCGCAATGTCCTCTATCTTGGGTATGTAAAGCCGCTGCTCTGGTTCCATGTCAATTTTCTGCAAGGCTGCGGCCATTGCTGGGCATGAGAATATGTGGATAGGTGTTAGTTTCACACCAGAACAATTGTTACATGTCCTGTAGGTTCTTGTGACATCTGTATATATTGTCTACCCTTTGTAATGATTCGTTATGAGTCTTGTGATTGGTTTTGTTATTCTTCTCTCAGAGTTAATGTCGCATATTAGAACTTCCATTACAGGTGTACTGTCTGATAGTAGATACATTCTTTTTATATAAGATTTTTATCTGTAGACAAACGAAATATTTTGAAATTTAGAAATCTTGAACAAAAATGTTATAGAGTAAATGAACCTTTTATCCAACAGCAGTAAAATGTTTCTAAATATTTTATATTTTTGTGAAATTAGGAAACCTTTGATACATTTTCTCAATAAAACATTTTAGTTGATAATAAGATTAAGAGAGGTGTCAGGAAACCTTCAACACATTAATTTTCAGGTTCAAATTTTACTATTAATCTATTATAGAAATTGTTTTCAATATAAACTCTTCACAAAATATTTGTAATATATAACTTAGAGTATTTTAACAATAAAATCCATAACTGTTCAATGTACAATATCTCGGAATAAAATAGAGCCTCTAATAATGTCAGTTTGTTTTCTTTCGGATCATCGCAGAAATTCCCAAGAGTTGAACGTCTGTTAATAATTAAAGTTCCCAGAGCGACTTGAATAATAGAGAGAGGTAGGCCAACTGAATATTTCACTACAGCCAATGTTAGCCATCCTACAAACCCGTTCTACAGGATGACCCTATACCGATAATAACAACCACAAATATACATACAGTAAAACCTCCATGAGAGGACACTGGTCCTAAAGGACACCCCTCTATAAAAGACACCTCTCATTCGTAAAATTACCATTTTTACTCTGTTCGGCAACTCTCCGGTAAGAGGACACCTCTTCCTAAAAGACACTTTGGCTCAGCAATCAGGTGTCCTTTACATTGTATCCTACAAACCCATTCTACAAGAAGAATCTATACCGATAATATCAACCACAAATATACATACAGTAGAACCTCCATGAGAGGTCACTCACGCTAGAGGACACCTATCTACAAAGGACAGTTTTTATTCGCAAAATTACCATTTTTACTATTCGGCAATTCTCCGGTAAGAGGACATCTCTCCCTAAAGGACACTTTGGCTCTGTGAATAGGTGTCCTTTACAGGGTGGCTCTACTGTATATATATACACACTTATGGACATAACTTAAGAAGGTTTTACCTTTCATCATGTATATCGAGATTCATACAACAACTCTGAAAGATATTTGATACACAGTGACCTTTATTGTATACACACGAGATAACTAAGTGTGAACAGCTCTGTCTCTTTCAAACAAACAGATATTATGTTTAGTTCAGTCGCCCATGCGATAAAAATATTTTGGTGGTTATATCTAAATCATCTAGGCCATTGGGGCATTTTTTTTTAATAAGAAAGAAGTGCCCAATGCGGGATCCCGGGTCGTAGCGGTCCAAAACCAACGGTTTAGACCATCCTTCCACCGAATCCCCCCTCTACAAGAAACAACTTCACGTCTCACAATGTAGTTCTTATTATATTTTTCGAATATTATTACTATTAAAAACTATTAAAAATTCAAATAGGTGAATCATCTTTGAATTTCTTTTAAAATTTGATCGTTTTTTCAACATCTGACATTCGGGAGGTTTTTGCTTTTTTTCTCCAAATTTTATCAGAAAACCTTTTATAGAAACGACATTTTGTGACGTTTGATCGTTATTTATGGGATATCTTTAATAAATATTTTATTCTTTAAAATAGAGAAAGGGAGTCTTATTTGATCGTAAATCCTTCCAAGAAGGGGTAAATGGGTGAAATGTTAAAAATATAATGTGAAACTTCATAGTCTAAAAACATTTTAAAACTTTGAAGCTGAAATATGTAACTTAATTTCTGTCCATTTCGAATTTTTTTAAATATAAAATTCGGTGTGCCTGAATTTCTGTGAGTTTTAAACTTATATTCTGTGAATTTTAAATGAATTCTTTTAGTGAAATTTCGTGGATTTTTAAAATAATTTTTATATTGAATGTTTCTGTTAATATTGAAGGAATTTAATTAAAGTTTTTGGTGATATTTAAAAAATTGAAATATGTTCTTTTGCGAAAATTAGGGAATTCGAATAAATTTTAAAAGTGAGAACATTCACTGAAATTAAATTTTGTAATATATTTCCATTAACTTTGAAAGACGATAAAATTTCGATATTTTTTTATTTAATATAGGAATATTTCTAGTTTTCCTAACTTTGAACCTAAATGTTTCTAAATGTTAATGACATTTGAAACTAAAGAATTACTGTATCTACAGAACTATAAAATAAAATACATAATCGGCTGCATTAAAAAAAGTTTTGTTCAATTTTCAAAACATTTGTAGAGTTTTAGACTAATAATAATGATGAATAATAAGATTTATGACTGCTTGTTTGTTCAATATGTATATACATACATATAATATATATAAAAATCAATGTTTGTTTGTTTGTATGTCCGGTATATAAATTCGCAGTAGTTCACTAATTCAAACCAAAATTTCCATACATAGGTAGAAAAATACGGGGAAGACGATAGGCCATTTAAAAAATATATAAATCAATTATTAAAACTATATATTCAAATTATTCTACTTAGCTCACGAACAGCGCCCTCTATCAAAGATTAGATTAAATTATGCTGATGCAAACAAATAGATAATGCTAATAACAAACAAATATAAAAAAAAAATCTTATCTAAATATATATCACTCGGGTAGATATGCACACGGGTCAATCCCGGGGCGAAGCCCGGGTCACCCGTCTAGTATACTATGTAAAGCACTTCGATTTTTCACCAACAAGTAACAAAACTATAATTCCTTATAAAATATGTCAAACGAAATGGTAGACATTTTATTCAGAATATTTCAAGTGTTTATTATACAAAAGGTTTCCTTTTTCAAATACATTATAAAACAAATAATAAATGCATTTTTTTCCAAGTATTAAAAACGCTCATAGAAAAGAATTATCTTAACCAAAACTCCTTTTAATTAGTTTTTTTTAGAAAATGTAATAATGAATAATTATTTTAAAGAAACGTGAACTATAAATTTATTCTTCGATTGGTTAGAATCTTTGCAAGAACTAGCCTACACCTGAAAAACCACTGAAAATATTGTAGCAAAGTATTTATTATTTTATTAACAGATTATCAGACATTTATATTCTTTTACTCTGTAAACTTCTCTAATTTATTTTCTTGTATTTTATAGCTTTTAATTTGTTCTTGTGACTTAAATAAATTGCCCATTCATTCTGAAGTTTGTCTTTCCTAATTTTCTATGTGTCAATATTATTAAATATTTATTTTAAAGAAATATTCCAAATTTTAGGCTATTTTCAAAATTCGGCTTCATTTTGGCGGGAAAAATTTTCTCTTTAGAAAATTCTATCTATTATTATTTAAATATTTATTTCAAATTTCCAAGATTTCTACAAAGTAATTCATTCTAAAATATCTTTCACTCTGTGAATATGTATTGACAATTTCTTCTTTCTTCCAACACTATATATATCAAAATTGAAATTGAGGCGCTGTAACAAAGAGCCAATTAAAGAACAACACCTTAATTTCCATTGAATACCACCATAAAAAGCTGCAGAAGAAAGTTCTAATGAACGACTGACTCTACATCGTCTGCTGTAGTATTTCACAGATTATCATTTTTATTTCTTCTTTTTGCTGTTAATTATCTGAAAGAAACAATTATCTGTAGTTGCATATTTTAAATTTTATTTTTAGGTTAATGAAGCTTTCATTTTTGTTTTTGCAAACCTTTCAAATACGGATTAGAATAAAATATAAACACGGACAAACAAAAAGCATAGCTTATATATATCCATATAGTCTATATAAATATAGTAGTTAACACAAAGCAATAACGCGTCATCTATATATATATATATATATATATATTAAAAGTATTTAAAAGCACGAATGTGATGAGCCAAGCCCTCTCAATATATTTTTTCATCACAGTAAGGACAGTAGAAGTTTGTATTGTATATAAAAGAAACATTCGTGCTTTTAAATCCTCTCATTTCCTAAATATAGTAGTGGTTATATTTTGAAAATAATTATCTATAGTTAGCATTCTAAGATAGCGCTCTGCTATCTTAAAATGCTTCATTGAGTGGTCAGAGCATGTATTTTTTCATCAGTTAACATTCTATCTCATTATATTATATTGAGATTATTATATGAATGAACTTTGTGTTTTTTTGTTACTTTTAATTATTAATAATAATTAACAATCATATATATTATTATATTGGTTTATATATATTAAATTATAGCACCATATATGTTAAAATAGAATATTAAAGGCTGTAATAAGTATAATAATCCTGACTAGAATATTGTCACAATATTGCAATATGAAAGAACAACATGAAACCACTACATCACCATTCCTAAGTATAAATATAATGATGATAATGCAGATAATAGACGTGGAAAATTATCATCAAAGATGTCCACTTACCAAGATAAATGTAAAGAAGATCACTCTCTCTCTAAAACTATAAATAATTTGTATATATATTTAAAAACTATTTACATAAATAGATTAAACATTTACACGCAAATATCCACATAGGATATAGCGTGTGTTTTGCAATAAAAAAATGAATAAATATGTAATATTGAATATTTTCGAACAGAGAGAGATGCGCGTGCGTTCATTTCTACTAAGGACTCTCTAGTAAGATGGAATTTTGCCTGGAGGAAATTGAGCTATAAAAATAAAGGCCGTTTTCCCCGGCAGAATAGACGATAAAACTGAGCGTCATCTTTTGACCATATCCGCAAACTAACGGAATCATGTCGGTAACAAAGCCACAACACCAGCTTTGGCAAACTGAGAAGTGTCCACTTAGAGACCATGGTTTCGGGCTAACGGCCTTCGTCAGTTTAAGGCGAACTTTATTTCATGAGAAATCCACAAGAAAACAAATGAAATCTTCACAATCTGCCATCTATATATATTTCATAGAAAAATTCTTTTATTTCAAAATTACAATTTCATAGATTAAACTACACTGTTAATTCGACCGCCAGAGGTCACGCTTCCCCTATAAAACCTCATTGTTGTTTCCCGATGGCTGGCTCAAACCTTATGTAATTATGTAAATAGTTTTTGTTTTCTTCTACTACCCGCCTTAAAATTCAAGGTATAATTTCATTCTCAATTATGTTATCATATTAATTAAAGTAATTTATGATTCAACCTTTATTTTATTAATATTTTTCAACGACTACAAAGCAATATCAAAAACATACTCATGTACCCTTCAACAACCTAAGAAAATCTTTTTATTTATAACATATATATCAAAAATATAATATTTTACAGCAATATTATAAAACTTTGGATCTTGAATTCTTTCTAGGTATAGTCAGATGTGAGAATATAAGGCAATTCTATATAGTTTGATGTACGGTTTATGTAAGGTGTGTTATAGGGCAGAAAGATCATTCAGTGTCCAATACCCTGAGCTATATCTTATCATGGGCCAGGTGGATATAGCATTCCAACACATTTATCTTGGTCAAATATCGAATCTGTGATTAGATGGTATGCTATTTCATTTCTTCAAACTCTCACCTTGTTTGAGATTAAGCAAACATTGTAAAGTGTCTGATGTTCTAATTTTAAAGTACTCATTTCAATGTGTGTGCATCCAACTTTCATTATGAATAAGAACTCCATTGAATTTTAATATGTATTTCTTAATTTTTGTTTCCAAAAACAGAAACGTAAGTTGATACTGTTTATACCTCTCTCTTTATTTTAAAAATAAATCAGAATAATTAATTATATTTAAATTTAGATTGTATAGAAAGCTAATTGAGTATTGTTAAAACGATTCCTTTCACAATAACCGTTGGAGAATTTTTAAATGGCTTCCAATAAGTTCAGTGAATAGGGGCCTGCCCTAAAAAAATAATTACATTTGACCTTGAACCAATCAGCCCTATAATTATAGTTCAATGTCAAATCCTTTGTAATCCCTTTCAACAAAAATTTTAAAATAGTTCATATTATATTCTATGTCTCGAACTCTCTTTTAATTCTCTTTTTCCTTCAAAATTTATCCACAAATTTTAAATTAATATTTAACGAAGCTAATTGAATATTAAACAGAATTATATTTTAGGAAAAAAAATAATAGATTTGTATAATTTTAAAAATATATTTATTATTTTATTGTTTATAGAGAAGTGTGTTCATGTGATGATTACTAAAATTTTCAAAAAAAGTAAAACAATTCATTTTTATCTATTAAATTATTTTAAAATGTCCGTGTTATAAATACTTATACCCACAATTTAATAAACTTATTTGACATGAGACATAATAATAGATTCTATAAAAAGCTACAACATATAAAAAATTTAAAATCAATATTCTCTTAAAGTGATATTTAAAAATATTTTGGGAATGTTTTAATAGTAGAATATATTCATTGTGACACATTTATAAATATTAAATTTATATTTTAAAATATTTTCTCTAACATTTGATAATATTTTAGAATTTTAACTAATGTATAGTTTATCGATATTTTAAAAGTTTTAGAAAAGGAAATTACTACACAAACATGAAATCTTTTCACGAAATCACGAATGTTTATTTTCCTTCTTTTGGTTTGCCTATATATTGATCTTCAACCTTTCTTCATTTTTTTTCTATTCTTTAAAATATATTAAACTTATAATTTTTCTTCGAAGCCTTTTCGCCTAAATTATTTTAAAGCACGAATTTTCTCTGAGCACCTAAATAACATATTGGCCCTCTTTACTCAGTCGATTTACAAAATAACAAACTTTCTTTTTCAAAAACATATAATGAATTATTCAAACTTTTAAAGCTATTTGTTTATTGTAGTAAGACAATTACATACTGAATTTGTAATTTTCTCATTGAATATTTTATATTTTGAAAATATATCTAAATAACTTTTTTAAATAAAAAATCATATATTTGACAAAATATCATTCAGGTTAGATAAAATAAATTATATTTTGATCCAATATGCCTTTTTTATTTAAAGATTTATTTATGGATTGCACTATTTTCAAAACAATCTAAATAAGTGTAAATAGCCAATATATTTATATATAAAAATTAAAGATTCTGTTCTAACAAAAATTTGCGCTTAAACTATATTGTAGCGTATATCTTTTTATATCTGGAGATGTGAAAGTATTTATTGATGACGTCACCACGACCAGTCGACAATTATTAACAAATTAACCAAACTATCTACAGCTAGGGAATCTTGAACAAGAGAGAAAATATCTTTATTTACGGGCTACTAACCAAAAGTTATGATTTTTGAGCCCAAAATCGATGTCAGGTGGCAAGGGACCCTAGGATGTGGAAGCAGGAGATGTCTCGCAGGGGTGGTGGAAACGTTGGGCAAGCAGGGGAATAGCGCCAGGGTGCAGTGAGGCGGGTGCGTTGAATAGGCCAGGAATCCAGGAGAAGTGGCAGATGGAAATGGAGGCAGAAGGTCCTTGAAGCCTAGAACTTGAGGGCCCTAGACTTCAGGATGGGGCAGCTTGAGGCTCTCGCCTCGTGCTTGTCAGGAAGGCCCTGGGAGCAGCAGTTGGCACATTTGGAGGTGCGCTGGTCAGCAATGGATGGGCAGGTTCGGCCTTCATGGCCGTCTTCACCTCAGTGGAAGCACTTAGGAGCTCTGGTGCATTGGGTAGAGTTGTGGCCGAAGCCACAACAGCGGAAGCAGACGCGGGCGCGGATGGACTCCTCGAAGTTGAGGATTACTCCATCCACCACGATCCTCCCGCGAACGCCCAGGGCTCTAAAGGTCTTGAGGTCCACCTCGATGAAGGCGGTGCAGGTCCCGTTTCTGGGTGCAGAACGGTGCGCCACGCGCACCACCTTGTCCCCGGGAAGTTTTCTAACAGCAGCGGTTTCCAGGAAGGTCTCCTCAATTGTGGAGTTGGATGTCTCCTCATCCACTTTGAAGAGGCAGATCTGTGGCAGGATCTCCTTCTGCTGGCGGACCTTCATTCCATTCAACTTGCTGGCCAGGGAGGTTGTAACCTCAGGGATGGTGTCAGGATTGCTGGAATGGAGGACCAGCTTCCCCTTGGTGCGCAGGGAGGCCCAAACGCCTTGGGGGAGAGTGTGAGCAGCGCGGACTGTTTTCAGCATCTCCCTTGGGTCAGCCTGTGGGTCATCTGAGATGACCACTGTGTGGGCCGCCGATTTTTCTCCATGAAGGATCACTTGGGCGGCCGCAGGCTTGGAGACGTGGGAAGGCACAGGTTTTGAAGGACCATTCAGGTTTGTCCTCTTTGCAGGCGGGTTGGGAGCTTCAGACGGCTTCCTTTTGGTTGGAGCAGGAGCAGGCAGGGTGGAGGCAGGCTTCTTGGCAGGGAGAGCAGCAGGAGCAGGAGTGGGGGGCTTGATTGGGTCAGTCTGGGAGCTGGTTTCATTGCAGGAAGGAGCAGGGCAGGTTTGAGTGCCGCGGCAAGCAGTCTTGGGCTTGTTGGCCTCCTCAATTTCGTCCAACTCTGCGAAGGACTCGAGGGTGTCAGTGAGGTTCTCTACATTGGTAGCGAGGGCCTTGATCATTTCAGTCCGCGAGGCGATGTAGCGGATCAGGTCCTCATGCAGGGATTTCAGGGCAGGATGACCAATGGAGCTCAGGATGCTGCAGTTGCGTGAGATCACCATCTCATCTTCCCTCTCCAGGTCGGCGACGTTCACGATGCGGGTTGTAGGCTTGTAGGCCTTCTTTTTCTTCTTGGCAGGATTCATGTCAAGAGCGAAATGAAAAATAGGCCAACGGGGAAGAACAAACCTCTACTAAAAAAAGATCTTGAACAAGCAAGCAAAGAAATATTTTAAAGATGATTTTACAAATACAGAGTAATATATATTTTTATAATCTGTTGAATATTTTCATTGAATAATATTAAATTAAATTAAATGATAAATTATTTCTTCGCTACAATATTGTTATGAATTATATAGAATAACATATATCGAGTAAAAAATAAACGAAGAACCGTGTAGTATTTATTTCAACATGTAGAAATTTTACAACATATAAATATGAATATAAAGCTTCTTCTAAAATGCATTAGATCTAAAAAACTCTTTTATGTGAAGTTGCATTAAGCTTAATGGATCTTGTAAGAAAAGCAAGCTTCTATTCTGTGAATATTTCGACTATTTTTTGCCACACTTTAAGTGTGGCTGTACATTATGAAAACTGTATTTTAGTATATAGGTTTTTAACTTTTTTTTAATTAGACAATTTTAATTTATATTTAGACATTTTTCATTTTAATTTAGACACTTTCATTTTATTTAGACATTTTAAATTATAATTTAGACATTTTTCATTTCAATTTATAGAAAAGTCCATGTGTTTAAATTAAAATGAAAAATGTCTAAATATAAATTAAACTTGTCTAATTAAAAATTAAAAACTTATATACGTTGCAATTAATTTTTTTTTACACATAAGAATAATTGAAATAATTATTAAGCTCATATATAGGTTTTTAACTTTTAATTAGACCTTTTAAAATTATATTTAGACATTTTTTCATTTTAATTTAGACACATGGGCTTTTTATAAAAGTTTGATTTACACAAAATGCATCGGCGAAATCGTAGAGATTCAAACATCCATATTTTTCTTTGCGATGACTCAAATGCGTTGGAGTCAAAACCATCGCCAATTTAATTCTTCACGCTTACTTTGACGATGTAAGTTGTTTGCTTCTTCCATGTTGACATTTTGAAAACATTCTATTAGCGACCAGAGAAAAAATCGTAAATTTTTAATTACCTACAACTAAAAAAGGCAAAGAATTATCAACTTCATTCATCGAGAATTTAATAAAAGAGTTCACAATGTTAAGAACAGAAAGAAGTTCATAAAATATCTCGTAACTTTTCTGAGCAACATAAAAAGAATGTTTCTATAAGATTATTGCTTTCAGAAGATTAGTTTGAGGTAGCTTTTAAAGATATTTGCTTATTACATTTTATTTTGATGTCTCACCATTTAAAAGTAGTAGATTACCTATTTTATATTAATAATACTACAATTATCTTGCTTTTTATTCTTCTCAGACTCGGGTACATGTGTATATGAGACGAGATATCATAATAAAAGGCTTTTATTTTTGTTTATGATTATATATTTTTTTATAAAACGTTGTTTTAATTTGTCATATTTTGAGAAGATAGGTTGATCTAGACCTAACATGACAGTGATCTAGGTAAATCTCTCTCTCTCTAACTTGAAATTGCTTGAAAACGCTCATTTGATACTAATATAATAAAATCATTGTTAGTACGACTGGTTTTATTGTTTAAAAAAATCCCTATCAAATCATAATTATTTAAAACTTTATCACAACGTGGTCAAATTTAAAACTGCAATTAAAGATAATCACCAATACAAGGGTCTGTTCTAATAGAAGGAGCTTTATCTCCTAAAGCTTTCATCAATAATTCATGGGATTCTCTAGAAGTTAAATTACTTTTATAATCATAAAAGATCATGAAACTTTCTCTAGTCAACTCCATTGTGTCTGATTTTCGTTATTTGCAAAAGAATATAGATAAAAATATGCAAATCGCTTCAAGACTTGACTTCAAATTTGCATAAATGTATCTAAGAATGTGTGTGAATATCAAAACTTAGATCTATTTAAAGTAAAAGTATTTACAACCTTGACTACGTATATAACGTCGGGATACTTCTAAAGCTTTTTCATTTTTCAATGCAGAAAGTAATTTTAAAAAGTTTATTTAGCCTATTTTAAATTAAGCTTTCTTCGACGATATAATCAAGGTCACCGTAAGGGGGCGCCTACACTTCTGAATGAGTGCCAAGAGTGCACGCGCCCTCCCCCATTCTCGTCTGGTGCCAAAAAAGAAGTCTGCTGCTGCGATATAACTCAGCTCTAAATGCCAAGATATTTAAACCTGAAAATATTGCCATCGCGAAATAAGACAGAAATAATGAATGCTATTTATACGGAGTTTTTTTTTTTTAGTGAATTTTTTATTCTTCTTAAGTTCAATAGTTTAAAAGTTATAGATTTGCTACTTTCTAAGAACCCGGATTTCCTTCTATATCATCATTTTCATCAATTTAATACTTTTAAGAATAAATTCAATATTTAAGAGGATATTTTATACGTAATATTTAAAAAAATATATATATTATAATTTTAAAATATATTCATTTTTACGAAATTGTATTAAAATCTAGAAAAAAAATACACACACACAGGCAAAATATAAATTGACAGAGAATATATTTCTGTGTTTATTGAGTAAAATTCCAAGAGGCAAACCATATTATTTTAACTTATAACGAGTAAATTATTATTCTTCAACAATGAAAAAATCGACATTTCAAAAGTTTCAAATAACTGAAATCGAAAATCGATTATTAAGGTAGATCAACAAGAAAACTTTCATAGAAATCATATTTAAAAGATGATTTTTTTTAGTAAATTGTTATTCCAATCTACGAAACAATTAAAAATTAACTTTAGCTAGATTATTCAAATATAACATTAAATTAAAACATAAGTTCAACAATTTGAAATACAATAATTCAATTTGCGAGCTAACACAATAAGAGTTTTTTTAAAAATCCACTTTTTGAAAAATCAAAAGTAATTTCACAAAAAAAAAAAACCCCAATAATCGAATAATAATGAACACGTATAAATAGTAATTTAAGTTAATTTTCAAAAGAAAATATGTTGAGTTTATAGTACTATCTATTTATATGTGAAAGGTTTTAAAATAATAAAGTCTCGAGTATTGTCCTCAAAGAGATATGTTTCTTGAAATATGAATTTTGTGTTGAATTGATTGCCACAAAGTTATAAATTTAATCAAAATGAAAAATATAATGTAAAGCAAGCAATATTAACAATATATTTAACATTACTTTTATTAAAGAGCTAAAAGCGAAAATATTAATGACAGCCTATTATAAAATATTTTAGCAATAAAAATAATTATAGCTGAATTAGATTTTTTAATCTCTTCAAATACGTTTTTTAAAACACGATTGAGAAATATGTATCTAAGGCAAATAATTATGTTAGAAAAATTACTAAAAAATAGATAAAATTTATTTCTCAGAATTTATGAAGCTCTCTTTTAAAAACATTTCTATACATTCTTGTACTTTTTTTTTAATTTAGAAAAATTTGTTTTATTCAAGCATATCAATAGAATTATTAATGGACATAATAAATTTAAAGACGATTTAATGCTTAAACAAAATCATTAAGTTACGATATCACAAACTATTAAATTTTCAAAGTATTTACACCCTGTTTCTCCATACATATTTTTATTTAGCGAATATATATTAAGTCTTAAATGTTACCCCTGGCCATTTAAAATGTTCAAGAAATAATTGGAATATTTGTTTTTTATTTATATATAATAAATCTAAGAATTTTTATTTTGAAGAAGGTAATTATAGAAAAGCGATTATAATAAAGTTACCAATATATTAACGTCATAAATATTTCATAAATAAATTTTCAAATTACCTATTATTTTAAAATTCATTTCTTTTTTCGGTACTCAAAAATATTTACAGTTTCGTGTTTATATTTTAGTTTATATTTGGTTAAATAGCAATTGCTATTTTCAACTAACCCTTTATTATTTATCAAAACAAATTATTATGTATAAAATATAATCCACTTCCCTATGTGCGCGTCGCAAACTATAATATGATATAAAATAATATTAAAATGTGATATTTATTTTTGAAGGCATGTTAGGAAAAATATTAAACTACGTTTATAGAAAATCTTATTTCGGGAAAAATAACAAACAACACTTTCTATAATGAAGATATTTTTATAAAATATGAAATTTATATTCAATTATAATTATATTATAAAGCAATATTTAAAAAAAATAAAATTATTGAACACAATTTAGGAATATTCAGTAGCTAAATAAAATGTAAATTATATATATAGTTTTTAAAAAAAGTTAAACACTAGATTATTTTTGTCTCATGTAGCCTATTGTATACTTATAAATTCTTATAAAAAATGCTTAATCACATAAGGTACATCAGTATTATATGAATATTTATTTAAATGTTTAGAGAATCTCTTTTGGATAAATTAACAATTTATATTCAAGTACAGAAAAATACTGATACTGCGTATTATTATGTTTATTGTTTTATTATACCAAAAGAGAAAGAGAGACAACAAAGACTTAAGGGTAAAATGATTAGCTTGTAAAAAAACACAATTGCTAAATCAATTGGTTGTGTGTGTGTTATATATATGTATAAAAATAATGTGACAATTTAAAAAATTATATTAGTTAGATTTTGGTTATATATGTGTGTTTTCAAAATATTTCATAATTCTAGATCTCAAACATATAATAGCGACTCTATTTGAAAACAAATGCAGAGTAAAGCAAAACGAAACATACAACAAGCTGGCCTCTTTTTGAGAGAAATGGAAATCCATTTAGGAAAATAAATGGTAACCATTGTAACTCTTTGGGAACAAATGTTATCGTTTGCCCTGGCGATGTTTTAGCACTTCCCAAAATGGCTAATCTAATAAAATAAATCAGCAATACACTTTGACAATATTGATTGAAAATACGGCATTTATTCGAAGTGAGGATATCCTATTTAACGATTTCCTCGATTCAACGTTATTTTATATTTATCAGGACCGTTTTATCTAGTAACGAACCTCTATTTAATGAATATTTCTTAATAATATCATCACACCATTTGGAATTTTAGAATATTTAAATTAAGAAAAAAGGCATCACCTAATCGTGCAACACAATCAGAAGATGCCTTTTTTCTTAATTTATCCACCTGATCAAAATACAAATTCACTTTTGTACTATTTTTCACATTAAAAATATTTGTTTTTGGGAAATTATGATTCAGAAATAGGTTTCTTGTATGGATATTTTGATATAAGATCGAAATCTTTCAGACTTTGATGCCTTTTTAGGGAAGAAGTGATCATTAACTACAGTCTTCCTCTCTTCTTTCTTATCTCCATTCAATCATATTAGGGTATCAAGTTGTGACCTTTGATGGTGTCTGTATGACAACCATCATGACTGGGTGAAGTAGAATGCGTTCTGCCTTTGTCATTAAGACTGGGAACACTACTCAGTGGCAGGCCGACTTAGCTCCAAAAGAAATGGCCGCCTCTGACATGAGGTACAGACGCCATGTGCAGCGACTCCTAACATGGAGTACAAACGCTGCTCATCCTGTATCCCCGGATTAGGAGGCCTTAAAGGGTACTATTAGCCGAGCCAGCTGAGCCCAGGTTTTTTAGAGAGCTTGTTATGCTCCCCCTCCTCCTTTTTCACCCGGGCTTGGGACCGGCAAAGGCGGAGTTTGTATTGCCTACAGTCTTAAAAACTTTTACTTCAATTAAAAAATTATATTCTCCCAATTGAGATAAGATACAAGAAATTATAAGTTTACGATAGAGTTATTTTTTTTTACAGAATTTTTCTTTAAAGTCTAGATATTACCAATATTAAAGAGCATCCTGTATATTTCAGGAAAATAAACGAATTTCAAATTTCAGATTCAATCATTCAATTGTTATCTATTCATAGACACTTCATTTGAAAGAAATCGATTTTGTGATGTTTCTATAGAGGATATTTTTTTAATCTTCAAAATATTGTCGAAAATCGTATAAAATATGTTTTGAATATAACTCGTAACTCTCTAAAACGGAATCAAATATCCAAATTTTGGTTTAGTCCTGCATACCCTGAGATTGTCCTCTATTCAGAAGCATATCATTCTTTGATAAATCGGTATATTTCATTGGAAAATCTTTGCAAAATTTTCCAAAAAATCATATTCTATACAATAGCACAACAAAACATTTTTATTAAGGTATATTTGGCCTAGATATTAGGTTTGTTGCTATTAATATTCTAGGAATTTAGAAAGAAAAAATAGGGCGAGTTAGAAAAAGAGAGGAAGAAACTATTTCAGAACTGTTCCAGAATCTTGAAGTACATCTCCAGAGACCAAAATTCTGTCCCTTATATTCCATAGTCCTCTGTGAATTAGAAGATAGATTAGCGTATTTAAAAATATATATATATTAGAAAGAAATATACAGTGCCCTATTTATTTTAAATTTCATTTTATAAAAGGACGAGCTTTGAAAATAATATTTTCCATTTTCCGCTCAAAACAAAAAAGAAATACAGTTAAATCTGTCTATAACGCCCCCTCTAGGGATTCACTAAAATAAGGTGCTATAGACAGGTCACTTTTAACGTAAATCGCATCATACTACGTATTTAAAATCAGGCGCTATTTAGAGGGGGTGCTATAGATAGGTTTAACTGTACATTATATCACAATATAATATAATGCGGCTTGTGATTGTAAAACGACATTTGAAAATTATCCCGCATGAGTTTCTTTCCAATGAAAAATCAAAATTTATTTCAAGGATTCCCATCCCTGGACACTTTTATTTTTCCGTTTATCATTACTCTTCACAATTCATCCTTTCATACCTCATCCTTAAGGTTAGAAATAATCGTTATTTCTCCTTGAAATAAATTTTGATTTTCCATTGGAAAGAAACTCATGCGGGATAATTTTCAAATGTCGTTTTACATTATATATTGAAAAGACAACCCCTGATCGTGCAAATGAATGTTTTGCTGACAGCTCACTGCCTAAAAATATATAAACTCTGTTTATTTTTAATATTTAAGAGTTGTCCTATATCATATAAGCAACAGATAGTAGAACAGCATTTGAAAATTATCCCGCATGTGTTTCTTTTGAACGAAAAGTCGAAATTTATTTTAGGGAGAAATAACGATTATTTCTAACCATAGGGATGAAGTATGAAAGGATGAATTGTGAATAATAATGATAAACGAAAAAATAAAGTATCCAAGGATGGGAATTCCCACAATTCACAATTCATCCTATCATACTTCATCCCTAAGGTTAGAAATAATCGTTATTTCTCCTTAAAATAAATTTCAATTTTTCATTCAAAAGAAAGACATGCGGGATAATTTTCAAATGCTGTTCTACAATCATAAGCCCCATTATATTGTATTATAAGCAACAGATAATTGATATATTTTTCGATAGATGGCAGTGACCATCACCAACATTCAGTTTGACAATCAGGAGGAACTCTTTTATTATATTCTACTATATACGTCTTGATACTTTTCTTCTTCTCTACTTTTAAACTCTTTTCAAATGAAAAACCCATTGTTACCGATTAAACTATCCAAAAAATGTTTAATCTGTAACAATGTTCTTTTTCCAATTGAGAGAGCAGAGAAAGAAAAATTTTCTGAAAGCTCTTAGTTTTAGAAAATAAGTATTTCTAATATACACTCATGTACAAAACTTTAGAAAGTGGAAAGTCTTTGATATTGCTGTTGGTCTGCTTTTTTTTTTTGGAGACAAAGACAATTTTGTTCCCACTTGGTTATCTCGTGTCTTCAATAAAGGTCACTATGTATAAAATTTCTTTCAGAGTTTTTGTCTGTATCTTGGTATACATGCTAAAAGGTAAAATTTCCTTAAGGTTTGTCCATGAGTGTAATTAATGGTCCTTTGTATTTGACTTCCAGATTTTTATGCATATTAAGACTGAACCTCGGTTTCTGTACTTTAAGATTCTACAGCACTTCTGATCCTATACTTACCTCTTTCCAAACACTTTATTATATTTTTGATTCCTATCGATTCTCCTGAATTAAAAAAAAAAAAAACGATTGGAGTTCAAACAATGAGTTTTTTTTTTTTTTACAGAATCCAACTTTCAGGCACGTGCTGTCTTTCGTCAGGTTTTTAATTAGAATGCTTTCTTAACGTAAAAACATTTTCTCATCATTTCTTACCATCGTATTAAGTAAGAATCCATTAAAATAGATAACAAATTGTTTAAAGTGTGAAAGGACAAAACGTAATACGAAGTTAGTTTCTGTGCATTAAAAGTACATAACCTTTTATATTTTTGAGTAATAAAGTAAACGACTAAGGATGAGTATCTTTTAATTAAACGTTTTTAGAGATTTCTCGGGATAACGCCCTTTTACAGGAAAATTGATACAATATGAAAAAAATAAATGAAAAAAAAAAAACCTTTTTATAATTTTTTAAAGAATTTTCTTTGATTTTTAACAATAATATACTCCTTTAAGCATCCTTATATATATTATATCCAAAAGGTTAAAATTATATATATATTTATGCATATATAAAAAAATGAAGAGTAAGAGATAAACAACAACAACAAAAAAAATGACAGCCCGTTAATCTGTAGTATTACTCTAGGAATGTTAAAAATTCACTTGAAGTTGGATTATCGTTTCAAGCCCTTCCGTGAATGACTTATCAATTGAATTATCAGATGAAGGGAGTACACTTTTTCCTGGAAAAGAATACTTTTGACAACAAGGGAAGTGTCTAAAATATCCTCAAGGCCGGGGAAGAAAGAAGACCGTTGTAGCTTCAGCAGGCCAACAAACTGGCGTGTCAGTCACCTAGAGGGGTGGAGATTTGGCTCAGGGGGTGTTGGGAGCCGTCCAAGTGTATTTCTGTCAGACGTCCTGCTGCTGGATGGTACGTAGACTGCTTCCTCTTTTATATTCCCTCCTCTCAAACTCTTTATTCCTGGACGCAGAAATCCTTGTATTACGGACAAGTAAGAGATAGGCTCATTTTTTTAATTAAACACTTCGTTGATTAAACGATGTTTTTCTTATTTAGCCATAAAACTAGGTGACCTCTATCATATCTACACTTCATTCCAGGTTGAAGAAATCCTGTTCATGCTTGTTTTTTTGGACTTGTGAGAGATAGGATCATTTTTGAATTGCACAATCCGTTGATAAAATGTTTTTCTATTTAGCCATAAAACAAAGAGACCTCTATCATATCTACATTTCATTCCTGATTGTAGAAATCTTGTTAAAACCAGTCTTTTATAATGAACGTATGCTTGTTTTTCGGGCATGTGAGAGATAGGATCATTTTTGAATTAAACAATCCGTTGATAAAATGTTTTTCTATTTTGCCATAAAATAAGGCTATCTCTATCACATATACACCTTATTCCTGAATGTAGAAATCCTGTTAAAACCAGTCTTTTATAATGAACGTATGCTTCTTTTTCGGACACGTTAGAGATAGACTCATTTTGAATTAGACATTCCGTTGATTGAAAAAAAAAAAGATGTTTTTCTTATTTAGCCATAAAACAAGGCGACCTCTATCATATCTACACTTCTTCCTGATTGTAGAAATCCTGTTAAAACCAGTCTTTTATAATGGACGCATGCTTGTTTTTTCAGACAAGTAAGAGATAGGATCATTTGAATTAAAACAATCCGTTGATAAAAAGATGTTTTTTTATATTTAGCCATAAAGCAATGCGACCTCTATCATATCTACACTTCATTCCATGTTGGAGAAATCCTGCTCATGCTTGTATTTTGGACAAGTGAGAGATAGACTCATTTGAATTAAACAATCCGTTGAGATAAAACGATGTTAGCCATAAAACAAGGCGACCTCTATCATAATCTATATTTCATTCCTGATTGTAGAAATCCTGTTCTAACCTCTCTTTTATAATGAACGTATGCTTGTATTTTGGACAAATGAGAAATAGACTCACTTTTGAATTAAACAATCCGTTGAGATAAAACGATGTTAGCCATAAAACAAGGCGACCTCTATCATATCTATATTTCATTCCTGATTGTAGAAATCCTGTTTATGCTTGTATTTCAGACAAGTGAGAGATAGGATCTTTTGAATTAAACATTCGGTTGATAAAAAACGACGTTTTTCTTATTTAGCCATAAAACAAGGCGATCTCTATTACATATACACTTCATTCCTGATTGTAGAAATCCTGTTTTAACCAGTCTTCTATAATGGACTCCTCACCAGGATTGTTTTTTTTTATTCACAAATATATGTTCATTTGAATTACAACATTCCTTTGAGAAACGATACGTTTTTCTTATTTATCCAAATAATAATAAAAATAGGGCAACTTTACTTAACAAGAGGTTTTCTTCAACGAGCTAACAATAAAAAAACGAGAGATACTGTAAAGAAAGCTATCTTTGAACAAAATCTCGCCCTGTCTTTTAGCTAAATCAAATAAACTTATCACACATACACACACACAAAAGCCTTTATTAAGACACACAGGTCTTAAAGAGGATTCTCCTTGGGGTTACAAGACGGAGAAACCTATGAAAGTGGGAAATATACAAAGGGGTAAAATGGAGAAAGATTATATACACATGGTAAATATATACAGATTATTATTTGAATAATCCTATGGAAAATAATATATATATATATTTTTGAAATATGCATGGGAGAAATGGAGAGGGAAAAGAGGAAAGAAAACAGGTATTTACATATGGAACATACATATAATGGAACAAGTCAATTTAAGCTCTTCTGCTCACACAGCACAGGTGGACCATGGCTTTTTCAAGAAATTTTAAAGAGATTTTCCAGGAAAATCCGAGTGTTCAGAGTTGTAAGGTAAACCAAATAAACTTATCATTGAAGGATTTGGAAGTCAAATATATTTTAGAAAATCAGAATTGGCTTACAAATAAATAAGTCATTAAATAATCCCTTATAATTCAATATTGAGTAAAATTAATCAAGTCTCCAGGGAAAAGTATCTTTTCAGAAAATACACTTTAAAAGACACTTTTCCCTGGGGGCCTGATTAATTTTACTCAAATAAATACGTTAGAAGAGTAGAAATTTGATTTATTTGTGAAAGAAACATTCACGTCTTAATGTTTTCATTTGTTACAAATAAATTTTAATTCTGATCACATCACATTCTTCTTTTTAATGTCTCTTTCAACATGTAATACCCTTCCTTATATTAGGAATTTTAGAGCTTGTTCTTTCTCTCTCTATAGCGAAGTCTTCTTCGGATCAATCTGAAAATTCGGAAGAGCTTTTAAACCTCTATCTACACTTAGTTACTGATTGTTGAAAACTTATTGTTAAATAAAGATAGTTTTATAAATTTAATTACACTCCATAAATCTGTAATACCCTTCCTTATATCCTATTAAACCAAAGAATACTTCTTCTTTGGATTAATCTCCAAATTTGAAAGAGCTTTTAAACCTCTCTCTACACTTAGTTACTGATTGTAGAAAACTTATTTTTAAATAAAGATAGTTTTATAAATTTAATTACCATCCATCTAATAGGCGTTATATTAATTTCCTACTTTTCTTATAGCTATCTCTAAAGTTTGACAACTAGATTTAAGAGGCGAGTTATTCTTTATTGGATTTTTTTAAAGCAGAGTCTTTTAGTGTTTTATCCAATTTGGTTGAATCGTTCTTATATTTATACCAATGATTCCCCCCTGTTTGTAGCAAGCGTGTCTGTCTCTTCTTCTTTCTTAGGGTATCAAGCTTGTAAAGCTTGAGACTTTTGATGGTGTTTGCCGGGGAAGAGTAGAGCTCATAAATGGATGAGTCAATACAGTCAATAATGTGTTTTGGGGTTGCAGGTTGAGAGTTGCACTTAGTACATAGTGGGAAAACCTTAAAGCGTGTTTCTGAACATCAACTATCTTATTCGCCAAGTCTTCTTTCTGGGTTTCACCTTTTTACACATTGAACTGCTTTTTTAATTTTTACCATCATTTTCTAAATGTAAACATTAATTTGGTATAGTTTATTTTTGACTAGTGGTGAGTTTGTTTGTGCGTAATTCTATTGGACAATTGTAGTAAGCTTGATTTTTATAATTTGCGTTTTCGCCTTAGCAAAAAGCTTTAATTTTCCCCCCAATATTAGGATGCTTTCAAAGATTTACTATTATTTCCTAGTTGTAGAATTCTTGTTGTTGGTTTTTTAGTTCCCTTCTCCTACATTGGACAGTCCTTAAACCTTCACTGTCAAGTCCAGATTGTGGGATGTTTGTTCATTAAGGATAGTTTATTTATTATTTTGTTTGTGTTTTATGTGATATTATAATATCACGATTATTGTTTGCTTTTATCCCATATTGTTGTAACTTTATTGTTTCTTTTTCTTCTTCTTTCTTATCTCCACTCAACCATATTAGGGTATCAAACTTGTAAAGCTTGAGACTTGACAACCATCATGACTGGGTGAAGAAGAATGCGTTTGCCTTTGTCATTAAGACTGGGAGTACTACTCAGTGGCAGGCCGACTTAGCTCCAATATGAAATGGCCGCCTCTGACATGAGGAACAGACGCCATGTGCAGCCGCTCCTAACATGGAGTACAAACGCTACTCATCCTGTATTCCTAGATCAAGAGCCCTTATAGGGTACTTATTATCAGCCGGGCCAGCTGAGCCCAGGTTTTTTACCGAGCTTATTAGTGCTCCCCTCCTCCTTTTTCATCCGGGCTTGGGACCGGCAAAGGCGGAGTTATTTTATTGTTTAATCTATAAAAACGAACGCGCGCTTAAATATCTGAAATTTTTTGGCTAAGTTTCTGTTTGATGAAGCTTATACTAGTCTCTTACCCAAAACATGAATACAACGATTACAAATGGAAATAAAAAATGCTTTTCCTATTTCACATACACACACATTTGCATAATAAATTATTATAAATATGTTTCAAAATACGAAACTATTATAGACGCGTATGATTCTTTAAAAAATAATTTCTACTGCCCTTACTGCAATGGAAAAATTAATACAATATAACAGCGGTATGGTAGATTAGACTGGTGAAAACGCTGGGAGGGTTCACCACTGTTGAACCAGGCCCTTCCATTAATTTTTCCATTGCAGTAAGAGCAGTAGATATTGTTTAATTTTAAAAAGAATCATACGCGTCTATAATAGTTTCGTATTTTGATAACAGATGGAGCGCTAATGCATCATAGTAAATATGTATAAAGAAAATAATTTTACCAAGCGTTATGTAAAATGTTATTCTAACCATGTTTTTGTAGCTAATAGAATATTCTCAGGATACCTTTTATTCTATCTTTATTTTAAATAAAATAGGTATTTTTATTCGATTTACATTAAATTTCCATTTGTATTTTCATAAGAGATTTGGCAATTTAATTTATATATTTTTTCAAATTTGTTTTTTCTACTTTATGTAAATATTTCTCTATTTATATATAAAATTAAAGGCAAAACTATTAAAACTAACAAAATGAGGGAGAAAATCTTAGATTTTATTTATTTTAATGTTCTTCTTTTTTTCTTCTTTTCCCTTAATTTTTAGCTTTGCCTCCAGAATAGAGAAATAGGAAAGGATTTCTAATTAATTTTTCGTAAATTATTTAGTTTGTTCCTCGTTAAATTTAATTAACTTCTTAATTAACAGTCACAGAAGGTCGTATTGATTTGTTCTAGATATGGATCTTAACTCTGTCACGGTTAGAGCTATGTGATAAGTACTAGATCCTCTATACAACACCTATCTTGGTATATTTCAGACATTCATTATAAAATTGTTCATTACTTTGCAACAAAATGTTTCTTTATAATACAATATAATGCGGCTTATGATTATAGAACGACATTTGAAAATTATCCCGCATGTGTTTCTTTTGAACGAAAAAATCGAAATTTATTTTAAGGAGAAATAACGATTATTTATTATCTTAGGGATGAAGTATGAAAGGATGAATTGTGAAGAGTCATTTCCATCCCTGGACACTTTATTTTTCAGTTTATCATTACCCTTCACAATTCATCCTTTCATACTTCATCCCTAAGGTTTCAAGGGGACAATTAGTATATAAATATATATATATGTGATAAAATATTACAAAATTAAATTGTACTGGGATTAGGTGAATACATTTATCCACGTGATTTCGGTACAATTTTACTTCTGTACTATTTTTCACATTGTTTGGCGTTCTCACGCACTTCCGACCTTAAAAACTCGTTTCATGATTTTTCAGGATGCCACAAAGACCAGCCTTTTTTGGTCGGATGAGAGCCAACAGCCCGAAACGAGACCTGTGGTTAGGCTTTTTGGGATGTATTACCAAATTTGAATCATCTGGATGTATAGTCGAAACACGATTTGTATACATATTTTCATATAAATTAGACAACTTCTTCTTGGTGCGTCGATATTATTTTTTGTTATAGAGTATATTTATATGCAAATATAGTTAGTTTTTGAGGTTGTCAACATTGGTGTTGGCGTCTCGTTTCACCATTAGCATACGCTCCCTGACATCTCTTAACGCCACGAATTCAATAAATATATATAACAGCCTATTAAAAGGTAACTCAGCTTGCCATCAAACTGATATCAATAAAAGTAATAGTAAACGAATGGAGATTTTAGTCATACAGTATAAAAATGATGCATAAACGCGTCATCTGTTACTGTAAATTCGAAATATTTATGAAGCATATGATTTTTTTTTTCAAATAAAACCATTTTTAAACTGCCCCTCTCCCATTATTTCTATGAATTTCAGTAAGGGCTGTAGAAAATTTGTTTCAGAAAAGAATCATAGGCGTCAAAAAATAGTTAAAATTTATACGGTATAGTTCATATCAAGCTATTTGATATATTCAGTTTTAAATAATAAATCCACTCTTCCTTTTGTTATCTCTTTCTTATTGAATTTCATGGTCCATTTGGATGAGGAAAGCGAAGGCTAAACGTGGCTGATTCCACTTTCGTTTTTTCAGTGATTCGATAACATATGCACGGTGGATTCTGTGGCCACTGGACATGCATCGGACCTGGAGGCTGTTGGGTTCTGTGCTGCCAGAAGTATAGGAGCTCTATCTATGCTTACTTCCTGTGGTGAATCTGTATATGACCGATGGTCTTAATAAAGCTGTATATTCGTGGCCCATTTGGATGAGGAAAGTGAAGACTAGAACGTTGCTGATTCCACATTCGTCTTTTCAGTGATACGCTAACCTATACACGTTGAAATCTGTGGCAACTGGACATGTGTCGGACATGAAGGCTGTTGGGTTCTGTGCTGTCTGGAGTATAGTATCTCTATCTGTATTTCCTTCCTGTGGTGAATCTGTATAAGACCGGTGGACTTGATAAATCTGTATATTCGTGGTCCATTTGGATGAGGAAAGCGAAGGCTAAACGTGGCTGATTCCACATTCGTCTTTTCAGTGATACGCTAACCTATGCACGTTGAAATCTATGGCCATTGGACATGCGTTGGACATGAAGGCTGTTGGGTTCTGTGCTGTCTGGAGTATAGGAGCTCTATCTGTATTTCCTTCCTTTGGTGAATCTTTATAAGACCTGTGGTCTTAATAAAGATGTATGTGTGTTATCTCTCTCTTACCATGATATAAAGTAGAACTTCTCTATTGAACCAATAATACCAACACTCATAGTTAGCATCTTAGTCTGTTCAAACCCCATTCATATGGTCATTTCCAAAGCATATTTATTTCTTAAAATATTTTCCAAGAATAAAACGACTTCATTAGAAATAGACATTACACATTTGAAAAAAAAACTGGTGTTGCGGCAAATGTATGGGATCAGGTCTACTAAAATTTCAGACAAGATAAACAGATTGTAGTTTTTGCATTTATTTTCTAAGCTAATACATCTAATAAAAATCAAGAATCTAATTAATTTTGCAATTTATACTTTAGTTATAACCTCAGGAGAATGGCTACCTAAAAAAGAAGAATATTTGATAAATTTACTAAATATCAATAAAAGATTATGTTGATGGGTTTTCGAATGACAGAAACCAGTAGAATTAATCAATTCTGTGATAATTACTACAAGATTAATGATAAGTTAAGGTATAAAAACTGGCGTATGTCACAAATTTAGTTTTAATTATATCTAGTGATACTTTTTTTTTCTTTTGCAATATTTACAATTTGAAACTAACTCTTTATTTTCAAACTTAATATTTATTCTATAAATAATTGAGATATCTAATTTATAACGATAGAATATCTTGTCTCATGTATGGATTATACAAAATCAAAATACGTTTCTGAAAAAAACTTTGGTTGAACATCTTCATTAGATGTTTCCACTTTGATCCCAAAAAGCGAGCAAAAACAAAACTTCCCTCTTTTTAAAAATTGTATTGAGACGATATTGATTGTATGTCTAGATAGATAATTAATTATTAAATTTTTAATCTTGAAACAATTTTTAAATTAAAAAAATCGAATAAAATTGAATTTGATTACTATAATTAATTTATTAATTATTTATTATTATTTTTTTTTATTTCAACACACAAACGCGATATCCCGGATAGGGATAATTTCGTCGATTTACATTTTTTTAAACAGAAACAGTTATAAACATATTATACAAAAAAAGTAATCGAAATAAAAAGAGAAAAAAATAATATATATTAGGAACCTCAACCTTTCAGGTTTGAAAGAAAATCATGAATATATTTGCAAAAATAGTTAAACTTATGATAATTCTCTAGATGTGCATGTGAGTACATATTACTATTTTTTAATATTAATGATGTTTTACTATTAAATAATCAAATATACTTTTCAAACCTAACTGCGAATTATAGAAAGTTTAAATGAGATAGCTTGGCTCATCAGTTGTGATTATGATTCACAGTAAGGTTTGAAAAAGTATTTTTTTTTTATTATTATTCAACAAACAGAATTAATATATTATGATGTATTAGGGCGCCATCTGTTATGGAAATTCGAAACTATTATAGACGCCTATGATTCTTTCAAAAATTAAACAATTTCTACTGCCTTTACTGAAATGGAAATATTAATGGGAGGGCATTAATATATGTCATAAAATTTGGGTTAAAAGTTTCTCTTAATTTAGGTTTTTTAAGCTGTCGAACAAATGTTCTGCTCTTACAGCTTGAAAGCCTGAAAAACCTAAATTTAAAGAAACTTTTTACCCAAATTCTATTTTACCCATTTCAAATAATTTATGAGTTACTATTGTTCACATAAAATATGTCAATAAAAGAAGTCGGTGGATGAGTTGATAACACCCTCGATTCCCGACAGTCATGAACTGGGATTGAATCCCGTGTTAACCCTTTGTTTAATATGTGAATAACCTTCACATTATTCATTGTTTCAATTATATTAAACTAGGTTGCTCTACTTGAGCGGTACTTAATAAAGTGATTTTGGAACCGGAAAAAATGTCATAAAAGTTTGAAATTTATTCAATTAATTGTTTTAATATTTGAAAATTGCTTTCAATTGAAAGTAAGTGTGTGTGTTTGTTTTTATAAAAGAAAACTTTTATAATTTACGAAAGATCTGATATTCAGATTTTTATAATGGGGCAAAGGAAGATAAAATATGATTAATTTTTATTTTACAGAATCTTAACACGCCTTTTATATACATATACGAAGATGTGAAAACTAATTTGAAAAAAAAAAAAAGAAAAAGTTCAGGCATTGATATTAAAAAAAAAAAAAAAAAAACATATCCTGATCACGCACATAAGCATTTTAGATAGCAGAGCGCCATCTAGTGGAACAAAAATGAACTATACATTGATTTAACTTGTTCCATTTTTGCCACTCAGCCTTTGCCAGTCCCAAGCCCGGATGAAAAAGGAGGAAGGGGAGTAGTAACAAGCTCACTAAAAAACCTGGGCTCAGCTGGCCTGGCTGATAGTACCCTGTAAGGGCTCCTAATCCCAGGGATACAGAATGAGCAGTGTTTGTACTCCATGTTAGGAGCAGCTGCACATGGCGTCTGTTCCTCATGTCAGAGGCGGCCATTTCTTTTAGAGCTAAGTCGGCCTGCCACTGAGTAGTGCTCCCAGTCTTAATGATAAAGGCAGACGCATTCTACTTCACCCAGATATGATTGAGTGGAGATAAGAAAGAAGAAGACTTGTTCCATGATATTTGCCCAACCTAATTTCTTGTTGAATCAAGAAAAATCAACCACGTTCGCGTTTCGGGCCTTATCAACGTGGTGCAGACTGTACCTCTACAACCAAAGGTTTGGTCCTAGAGGCTGCCTGAGAAATCAACAAATGGGTATTTAAGGCCAAATTTGCGTATAAATACACTGTTAATTTGAAAAAAAGGAAAGAAAAAGGTCAGGTGTTGCTATAAAATACACAATATTCTATATACAGTTACGAGCGTCATGCGTTCTTAATAATTTTCATCTCTGTCACCGTTTGCTTTTTTTTTTCGGAATGGCGCTCTCCTATTGGTTGGCTACGATCACGCCACCTTTGCCCCCCCCCCCCCTCCCATCTTGCCCCCCCACTCGCTTTTTCGTTTTATAACTATTGTGTTGGAGCGGGTCGCTCCTTAAA
>CP092867.1:29735794-29943176 GCA_030710605.1 Cordylochernes scorpioides
TTTGTTATTTAGCTTAAACATATGAGGTTTTTTTATATATGTAATAAATAAGTAGTTAGAATATAGTAATATAAAGGGGGAAAATAACACCAACAAAACATCGGCGGTGAAGCGTCATAGGCTGGGTAAAAAAAGGAATAATCGAAGAGAAAATTTAATAAGAAAGAACAAAGACAGAACCATGATAATAATTTTACAAATATTAAAATTAAGCTAATTAGAGAAAGAGAAGTTTTCTCTATTTTTGCTATTAATATATATATATATATATATATGTCATAATTTGTATATAATTAAATGCAACCCCGACCCACTATGTATGTACCATGTATGATTTTCAAAGATTTAATAAAAGAATAAGGTAACTGGAGGAAAGAAAGTAACAAAAGACATAGGAAGCAAATCTAGAGGAGAACATATTTATTAATAACGTCGCAGTTAACCTTCTGACCCCGGGTCCCTGCGAGCTAAGTTTAAACCAACACTTCCTGGAAAAACAGGACGTATCTAGTATCCGCAGAAGTTATATTAATCGAGAGACACCCAATGCTTCCTGACAGAACCGGACGTATTTTGATAGCCGCGGAAGTAAATAGAGTCGAACAAACACGACACTTCCTGACCCAGGCCGGGCGTAACTAACACCAAAGGAAGCCGCCGGCAAATCAGAAGATAGCATCTAAATAGGTCAACCAATAGGAAAAGATCATGTGACATCTCTCGACCAATCAGAGAGAAACTGAGTCTTGGTGTTAAATCGGAAAGCAAGAATGGTTAGTTACGTTTTCGCTCTCATAGGAACAACACCTACAGTTGTTCAGTGGCTCTCGCCGAGTTCGGACAGTTGCTCCTTCGCTTCCAACAAGGTAACATCTACTCTAGAGATCTCTCTCTCTCCGCTCATTTCATCTAAATCCAATCATCGCCATGTGATCAATTAATTAATAAGTCAAATCGCTCAGCCCTTCTCAAGCTTTCTTCCCTCCAACCCAGTTGCCTTTTATTTTCAAAACAATCATGTGTCCTGATTATTCCTAACTGTGTGCTTCACTTACCACTCAACGACTGCGCTTCAACCAATCCTCACCATTCAAATCGAACAACAAGAAATTCCGCAACGATATTGCCACAGAACGGTTAAGTCGACAGAATTCTACAACAGTGTAATACAACAAATATTACAGTGTAATAATAACAATTGCATCATATTACACAGAGTCGACAGGATAAAGATTATGGAGCTTAATCAGGATAAAGATTATTGAGCTTAATCAGGATAAAGATTATGGAAATTAGCCCAGGCGCCAGCAAAACAAAAGGCAATAACAAAACGAGAGAGAAGAGACTGACAACGAACGAAGCGACAAGACACACCCTGGCGACGGTAATTTTAGAACTGACCGCCGCGCTACAAGGGGCAAGATCCACGCAACTGGAAGCGGTCTTCCGGAGCGCCACCCACGGGGCAACCGACGCCCGCACCGCCGGTACGTGTCCGAACAACCTGACGCCCACCGAGGAGTCGCCACCCGCCATGCCGTACCCGTGCACCCGGAAGCCATCCACGCGACACGGGCCCAGTGTACCGACAACGCGGTCCACTCGAATGGAAGCAGTACAAATGACTAAATTTCCCTTTCAATTGCGCGGACAGTGCAAACAGTCCCGACCCGGTCCAACAGATATTCCAAGCCAGCCACACCAAGCCGAAGACGCCACAGTGGAGTCCTTTCGAGACTAAGGTAGGCAATCCACCCAATGACACCATCAAATTGACTTTGGACTTGTATCTGACCCAGGACCTACCATGTACCTTTCTAATTGAACCAGACGCAGGTTCGAACATATTGCCGTATCATTTATACAATAGATTAAAAGCACAACTTCCCAACTTAAGTATTAAAAAACCTTCCCTTGATCTATCCACCCTAAATAGCTTTACGAAAATAATAGGACATTTAACTTTCCCTCTGACAATAGGCCAAATAACCCGTAGAGAAAACTTCCACGTGGTAAATGCATCATTGCCATTTGGAGTTCTTACCTTAAAAACCCTTTATCAGTATAAATTAAAACTAAATTATAATCGCGGCACTATTTTCCAACTTGGCGTCCCATTGTCTAATACTATCTACCACTTTAAACATGTGTCAAATGAATGCAAGCACGGGCTAGGCCAAAACCTGTCCCAAAGGACTCGCACAGCACCCAAAGCTTTCACACATGGAAACCCTTGCCTGCATTCATTGCCCAAACCCCAAATATTTACATGCCATCATTCTAATCTCACACCACACAACTTTTCACTCAACCCAATTGCCAATACTCTATGCCCACCACATATAAAGCCACCACGACTTCAACCTACAACTCCAATAATGCCCAAAAAAGTGTCAGTACACCAACACAGCTCACCCACTTATCACACAAAATCCATACACGCACCCATACGCCTCCACGCAACAAACACGCACAACCCGCACAACAAACGCAACACGCACGCCAAAAGACAACAACAACAAACAAGCTCATGCACAACCGTTAAGGATAATACAATCATCCCGTCTACACAAAACATAGAAAAAATTCACGCCACCAAACAACCACACAATCGAAAAGCATTGCGATCTTTCCTAAAAGCTGTGAACGCCTATAAAGAGTTCATTCCAGACCACGCCCGCTTGCGGACGCCACTTGTCAACCTTCTAAAAAAGGATGTCATGTGGGTCTGGGATGACGAATGCCAGAAAGCGTTCACTAACCTGAAGGAAAACCTTACCACACACCCCACATTACACCTTTACCAGGAAGGTCTACCATGCCAGGTGTACTGTAACACCTCAACATTCAGCATTACAGGCGTTCTTAAACAAGTCTACCCTGATGGGAAGACATACACCGTTCAACATTTCAGCCGATCTCTGCGTAGTCACGAGCGAAATTATTCAGACTTGGAACTACAATGCCTAGCCATTGTGGAAAGTGTGGATAATTTCCGCACCTGTCTAAATGGCAGAAAGTTTACAATATTTTCTGACCATCCCGCATTGCAGTGGTTGAAAGAGATCAAAGCTCCGTCAGGCAGATTGTTTCGATGGAGGTTAAGATTGTCAAGATACGAATATGAGGTCCGTAGCATAAATGGAGTACAACAATATGAAACGGGCGTTGGAACTCGTATCCCATTTTGTGGCTTTCTAGATGCGCCACTCATAAAGAGCCAACAGTCTTCTCCACCGGGAAAATCTCGCGTGACTATGGATCACAATAAACTGCGCACCGTCTCCCGAAAAGGAGTACTTAAAACTATAGTCCCAAGTTCACTTACAACCGGACTTCTTAAGTCCGTACACACACAACACCACCACCCAAACATCTCCAAGATGACGAGACTCATCTCATCACAATATTATTGGCAGAACATGACACAAGACATCGCAAAACAGGTAAAAACCTGCCCCACCTGCCGATTCGCTAGAAGAATCGATGAATACAACCAACCTTCACGTAAAAATACCGACACAGGCACCAAAGCAAAACAGAATTCGTACATAAAGCACAGCGTACACACAACACAAACAATGCCAAAATTACCACATCCACGTCAGAAAAACGATCACACATCTCAACCTAAACCAATTACCGCCGACATATCTCTAATAAAACCATTGACGATCAAACAGGAGAACTGTAAACCTGACAACCAGCTCAATCATATCACACCACCCCCTAAAGATATCAAACAGGAGAACTGCGAACCTACCAATCATTCAAATTCTACAATTAATAAGGTTCAAGCAAATATTTCAGAGTCCCCAGTTATAAAAATATGGACGAACATGGGACAATATCCTATCTTTCATCTGATTTTTATCCTTTGTTTATTAGCTCTACCATACAACTGTATCCCAATTTTAGTCATCAATTACTTATTTATCTATGCCATGCCCGCGCAGAAAATCTTCGAACTACAAGAGGTAGTTTTTAATTTAGGACAAACATTTATAAAACTTCTCATAATTTTAGGAACCATCTTCGCAGAAAATCTAAATAAACTCCGAAAAGATAGCAGTAACTGAAAGATGACCAACCAGTGTCGGAGAAATCACGCTCCAAAAACAAGATCTGAGCCGCACCAAAATTAAATAGACGGCAGGAAATGAGAATTTTGAGACACCACGACAGGAAGTGTAGTCCGCAGCGATAAATTCGGCCTCTGTAAACAAAGCGGAGCGCCTTCGTCCGATCTCCAATTTCATTCCCTCTCGTTTGCCCGACACACCCCACTTCCGTATCTCTAATTACAATGAGAAGATCCCCTATTGAGGTCAACTGGGAACCTCGCTATGCCACCGATTTTGATTCCAGTTCGAGTCTACATATCGATTTTTACCACCCAATTCCACATCCACGAGACAACACATAGAACTAGCTCACACACTTCTTACACAACCGACTTCTAACATTTTTTCACAACACACACACAAAGACAAAAAATTACACATAAAGGTTATATAGATTTCCATGTCTCCTGTACACACAGCATAAACGCACTTGAGGGCTAGAATCACGTTTTCACCTAAGTGTCGCTACAGATGAGACAAAAAATTTATAGGGCATAATTGAGCAAGTAAAACATTTATAGGGCAAAATGGAGCAACCAATACATGTAGATCAGGGCATGTAGATACCAAAGGGTTCCAACCAACACACCTTATTTTTCATATCAATCATTTTCATTATTTTCTCTCAATTAAAATCTAAATATTTAATCAATTTATCAATTTATTCAACTTATTACCACTTTTAATCATTAATTATCTTTTTTTTTTCAATTAGTTTATATTATAATTTTTATTTATCAATTATCATTCTATTTACCACTTAGCTTAAACTGCCACAACTCAATTATCAACGAAAACTCATTGGTTTTCGATTAAACTAAAAACATTAAATCACACTTTGTTGTTGAAACCTTTTTATTTTTCATTTTTCTTTTTTTTCAAACACTCGACTTTGATTTCGCTCAACCACTTTTATTTTTATTTGATTTCAAAATACCTTATGAAATTTTATTTTTATTTTTATTTTGATTTCTCACAAGCCCTAATAAAATTCCCTCGGTTTCCATTCCCAATCTCGAGCTAGAATAATGGTTAGGCATTTTTCCTTTCTTTTTTTTCTCACCACTCAACCAAGCACTCAACTTTGATTTCGCTCAAAAAACTTTTATTTTATTTTTATTTTTGATTTCTCAAAAGACCTAATAGAATTCCTTCGATTTCATTCCCAATCTCGAATAGAATATGGTTAGGCATTTTTCCTTTTTTTTTTCACCATTCAACCAAGCACTCAACTTTGATTTCGCTCAAAAAACTTTTATTTTATTTTATTTTGATTTCAAAAGACCTTATGAAATTCCCTCGAATTCTTTTCCAAATTCGAGCAAAAAAAAGTAACTAGGCATTTTCCCTTATCACCATGCAACAAAATAATTTTTCTTTTTCAACCAAAAACATTCAATTTTGATTTCATTCAACTATTTTTATATTGTTTTTATTTTGATTTCAAAACCTTAATAGAACTCCCTCGATCTCCTTTCTTATCTCGAGTAGAATTCGTTTAGGCACATTTTCCTTTTTTAGCCCACTATGTACCATAGCATTCATTGATTTCTTACAATTAAAAATTTTTGATTTCTATTAATTATACTCAACCTATATCATCAACACCATTCTATCTTACTTTTATGTCACCAGCAATGCTTGTATATAGCCCCTCAATACCCACAACTAATTTTCCCACAAAATTATTTTTCACTTTACAGAATTCTCTCAGGCTAACCCCTTCTTGAATTCTTCACATGTAGGGGGCGCATCTGTCATAATTTGTATATAATTAAATGCAACCCCGACCCACTATGTATGTACCATGTATGATTTTCAAAGATTTAATAAAAGAATAAGGTAACTGGAGGAAAGAAAGTAACAAAAGACATAGGAAGCAAATCTAGAGGAGAACATATTTATTAATAACGTCGCAGTTAACCTTCTGACCCCGGGTCCCTGCGAGCTAAGTTTAAACCAACACTTCCTGGAAAAACAGGACGTATCTAGTATCCGCAGAAGTTATATTAATCGAGAGACACCCAATGCTTCCTGACAGAACCGGACGTATTTTGATAGCCGCGGAAGTAAATAGAGTCGAACAAACACGACACTTCCTGACCCAGGCCGGGCGTAACTAACACCAAAGGAAGCCGCCGGCAAATCAGAAGATAGCATCTAAATAGGTCAACCAATAGGAAAAGATCATGTGACATCTCTCGACCAATCAGAGAGAAACTGAGTCTTGGTGTTAAATCGGAAAGCAAGAATGGTTAGTTACGTTTTCGCTCTCATAGGAACAACACCTACAGTTGTTCAGTGGCTCTCGCCGAGTTCGGACAGTTGCTCCTTCGCTTCCAACAAGGTAACATCTACTCTAGAGATCTCTCTCTCTCCGCTCATTTCATCTAAATCCAATCATCGCCATGTGATCAATTAATTAATAAGTCAAATCGCTCAGCCCTTCTCAAGCTTTCTTCCCTCCAACCCAGTTGCCTTTTATTTTCAAAACAATCATGTGTCCTGATTATTCCTAACTGTGTGCTTCACTTACCACTCAACGACTGCGCTTCAACCAATCCTCACCATTCAAATCGAACAACAAGAAATTCCGCAACGATATTGCCACAGAACGGTTAAGTCGACAGAATTCTACAACAGTGTAATACAACAAATATTACAGTGTAATAATAACAATTGCATCATATTACATATATATATATATATTTGTTGAATTCGTGGCGTTGAGAGATGTTAGAAGGAGCATGTGATGATGGGGACATGTGACGTCAACACCAATGTTGACAACCTCAAAACTAACTATATTTGCATATATAAATATACTCTATAACAAAAGATATCGACACACCAAGAAGAGGTTGTCTAATTTATATGAAAATATGTATACAAATCGTGTTTCGACTATACATCCAGATGATTCAAATTTGGTAATAAATCCCAAAAAGCTAACCACAGGTCACGTTTCGGGCTGTTGACTCTCATCCGACCAAAAAAAGCTGGTCTTTGTGGCATCCTGAAAAATCATGAAACGAGTTTTTAAGGTCGGAAGTGCGTGAGAACGCCAAACAATGTGAAAAATAGTACAGAAGTAAAATTATACCGAAATCACGCGGATAAATGTATTCACCTAATCCCAGTACAATTTACTTTTGTACTATTTTATCACATATATATTTATTTTGAAGATTTGGCAATCCATAATTAAAATTATATTTAAAAAAAGATGCATATATTGGATTTCTAATTATTTTATTGTTCCAATATTTCGAGGGGCAACTCGCCTCTCTTTATCGAGGATGTTTGTGTTTTTCACTAGAACATGCGCGCACGCGTACACCACTCTCGTTCTACAAGGCCAATGAAAGAATTGTATCTTTGATTTAACTATTGTATTCAGTTTATATACAGCAAATATCCTTGTATAACGAGAGTGGTGTACGCGTGCGCGCATGTTTTAGTGAAAAACACAAACATCCTCGATAAATAGAGGCGAGTTGCCCTTCGAAATATTGGAACAATAAAATAATTAGAAATCCAATATATGCATCTTTTAAAAATATATATTTATATCTAATTGTTCCCTTGAAATACATTTATAGAAGATTACTCAATACTGGAAAGCCTCATATCTTGATATCTATAGTATTGTAGCAAAGTATTTATTATATTTTATGTACATGTAACGTTTACTATTTAGAAATAAAGAATATTCACAATACTTTGTGTTTTAATATTTAATTTAATTACAACAAGGTTTAACCATAATACTATAAACAAAAAATAACTTATGCAAAATTATGAAAGAAAGAAAGTACAGTGTTACCGACTGCCTAACTATGAAGAAAAATCATAGAATAATTAAATATTTTACATAAATAAATACAAAGCATGTTACAGTACAGATTATTAATTATTTTTATATTTATATTATTTATATTTTGCTACTATGAAAACTTTACTCATTGTTTTAACTTGTATCTTATAAATGTAGATTTTGTTTTAGCCTTAAATAAATTGCTGTGTCATCCTGAAGTTTGTCTTTACTCTGATTTTCTACAATACAATATAATAAAGAAACATTTTGTAGAACGACATTTGACAATTATCCGCATGTGTTTCTTTTGAACGAAAATATCGAAATTTATTTTAAGGAGAAATAACGATTAGTTCTAATCTTAGGGATGAAGTATGAAAGGATGAATTGTGAAGAGTAATGATTAACAGAAAAATAAAGTGTCCAGGGATGGGAATAACTCTTTACAATTCATCTTTTCATACTTCATCCCTAAGATTATAAATAATCGTTATTTCTCCTTAAAATAAATTTATATTTTTTCGTTCAAAAGAAACACATGCGGGATAATTTCCAAATGTCGTTCTACAATCATAAACCGCATTATATTGTATTATAAAGAAAATATTTGTTGCAAAGTAATGAATTATTTTATAATGAATGTCTGAAATTTACCAAGATAGGTGTTGTATAGAAGATCTAGTACTTATCTCATAGCTCTAACCGTGACAGAGTTAAGATCCATATCTAGAACAAATCAATACGACCTTCTGTGACTGTTAATTAAGAAGTTAATTAAATTTAACGAGGAACAAACTAAATAATTTACGAAAAATTAATTAGAAATCCTTTCCTATTTCTCTATTCTGGAGGCAAAGCTAAAAATTAAGGGGAAAGAAGAAGAAAAAAAGAAGAACATTAAAATAAATAAAATCTAAGATTTTCTCCCTCATTTTGTTAGTTTTAATAGTTTTGGCTTTAATTTTATATATAAATAGAGAAATATTTACATAAAGTATAAAAAACAAATTTGAAAATATATATAAATTAAATTGCCAAATCTCTTATGAAAATACAAATGGAAATTTAATGTTAATCGAATAAAAATACCTATTTAATTTAAAATAAACATAGAATAAAAGGTATCCTGAGAATATTCTATTAGCTACAAAAACATGGTTAGAATAACATTTTACCTAACGCTTGTTAAATTTATTTTCTATATACATATTTACTATGATGCATTAGCGCTCCATCTGTTATCAAAATATGAAACTATTATTGACGCGTATGATTCTTTTTGAAATTAAACAATTTCTACTATCCTTACTGCAATGGAAAAATTAATGGGAGGATCTGGCTAATCAGTGGTGAACCCTCCCAGCGTTTTCGCCAGTTTAATCTACCATACCGCTGTTATATTGTATTAATTTTTCCATTGCAGTAAGGGCAGTAGAAATTGCTTTATTTTTAAAAGAATCATACGCGTCTATAATAGTTTCGTATTTTGATACATATTTATAATAATTTATTCTGCAAATGTGTTGTATGTGAAATAGGAAAAGCATTTTTATTTCCATTTGTAATCATTGTATTCATTGGGTAAGAGACTCGTATAAGCTTCATCAAACAGAACCTTAGCCAAAGAATTTCAAATATTTAAGCGCGCGTTCGTTTTTATAGATTAAACAATAAAGTAACTCCGCCTTTGCCGGTCCCAAGCCCGGATGAAAAAGGAGGAGGGGGAGCAGTAACAAGCTCGGTAAAAAACCTGGGTTCAGCTGGCCCGGCTGATAGTAAGTACCCTGTAAGGGCTCTTGATCCAGGGATACAGGATGAGTAGCGTTTGTACTCCATTTAGGAGCGGCTGTACATGGCGTTTGTTCTTCATGTCAGAGGCGGCCATTTCATATTGGAGTTAAGTCGGCTTGCCACTGAGTAGTGTTCCCAGTCTTAATGACAAAGGCAAACGCATTCTACTTCACCCAGTCATGATGGTTGTCAAGTCTCAAGCTTTACAAGTTTGATACCCTAATATGATTGAGTGGAGATAAGAAAGAAGAAGAAGAAGAAACAATAGAGTTACAAAAATAAGGGATAAAAGCAAACAATAATCAATAATCGTGAGATTATAATATCACATAAAACACAAATAAAATAATCAAAAGACTATCCTCAACAAACAAACATCCCACAATCTGGATTTGACAGTGAAGGTGTAAAGACTGTCCAATGTAGGAGAAGGGCACCAAAAAACCAATAACAAGAATTCTACAACTAGGAAATAATAGTAAATCTTTAAGAGCATCCTGATATTGGGAGAAAATCTCTAAATCATTTTGCTAAGGCGAAAACGCAAATTATAAAAAACCAAGCTTACTACAATTGTCCAATAGAATTACACACATACAAATCCACCACTAGTCAAAAATAAACTATAAAAAATTAATGTATCACATTTAGGAAATGATTGTAAAGATTTAAAAAGCTGTCTAATGTGTAGAAGGTGAAACCCAGAAAGAAGACTTCGTGAATGAGATAGTTGATGTTCAGAAACACGCTTCAAGGTTTTCCCACTATATAATAAGTGAAATTCTCAACCTGAAGCCCCAAACGACATTGACTGTATTAACTCATCCATTGATGAGCTCTACTCTTCACCGGCAAACACCATCAAAAGTCTCAAGCTTTACAAGAAAGAAGAAAGAAGAAGAAGAGACAAACACGCTTGCTGCAAACAGGGGGGAATCATTGGTATAAATATAAGAACGATTCAACCAAATTGGAGAAAACACTAAAAGACTCTGCTTTAAAAAATCCAATAAAGAATAACTCGCCTCCTTAAATCTGGTTGTCAAACTTTAGAGATAGCTATAAGAAAAGGAGGAAATTAATACTCGTATAACGCCTATTAGATGGATGGTAATAATTTTATAAAACTATTTTAAACAATAAGTTTTCTACAATAAGTAATTAAGTGTAGAAATCGTAAAGATATTGAATCGATATTGAAATATCGCTTGAGAACGCCCTTGAAGCATTAGAACAATTTTTAACACTTTGTCAAACGTTTTCATTTTTGTTCACTCCTGACGAGAACAAAAGATATTTAGTCGAAACGTCGAGACAATAAAAAAGATTTACTTGCCGAAGTATCTTTAATGTGTCTTTAAAGTGTAGAGAGAGGTTTAAAAGCTCTTTCGAATTTGGAGCTTGATCCAAAGAAGACTTCGCTATAGAGAGAGAGAGAAAGAACAAGCTCTAAAATTCCTAATATAAGGAAGGGTATTGCAGGTTGAAAGAGACATTAAAAAGAAGAATGTGTGATGTGATCAGAATTAAAATTTATTTGTAACAAATGAAAACATTAAGACGTGAATGTTTTTCTTTCACAAATAAATCAAATTTCTACTCTTCTAACGTATTTATTTGAGTAAAATTAATCAGGCCCCCAGGGAAAAGTGTCTTTTAAAGTGTATTTTCTGAAAATATACTTTTCCCTGGAGATCTGATTAATTTTACTCAATATTGAATTATAAGGGATTGTTTTAATGACTTATTTATTTGTAAGCCAATTCTGATTTTCTAAAATTATATTTGATTTCTAAATCCTTCAATGATAAGTTTATTTGGTTTACCTTACAACTCTGAACACTCGGATTTTCCTGGAAAATCTCTTAAAGATTTCTTGAAAAAGCCATGGTCCACCTTTGCTGTGTGAGCAGAAGAGCTTAAATTGACTTGTTCCATTATATGTATGTTCCATATGTAAATACCAGTTTTCTTTCCTCTTTTCGCTCTCCACTTCTCCCATCCATATTTCCAAAAAAAATTTTTCTTTTTTTCCATAGGATTATTCAAATAATAATCTGTATATATTTACCATGTGTATATAATCTTTCTCCATTTTTACCCCTTTGTATATTTCCTACTTTCATAGGTTTCTCCGTCTTGCAACCCCAAGGAGAATCCTCTGTAAGACCTGTGTGTCTTAATAAAGGCTTTTGTGTGTGTGCATGTGTGATAAGTTTATTTGATTTAGCTAAAAGACAGGGCGAGATTTTGTTCAAAGATAGCTTTCTTTACAGTATCTCTCGTTTTTTTTTTCATTGTTAGCTCGTTGAAGAAAACCTCTTGTTAAGTAAAGTCGCCTTATTTTTATTATTATTTGAATAAATAAGAAAAACGTATCGTTTCTCAAAGTAATGTTGTAATTCAAATGAACATATATTTATGAATCTAAAAAAACAAGTCAGGTGAGGAGTCCATTATAGAAGACTGGTTAAAACAGGATTTCTCCAATCAGTAATGAAGTGTAGATATGATAGAGGACGCATTGTTTTATGGCTAAATAAGAAAAACATCGATTTTTATCAACTGAAGGTTTAATTCAAATGATCCTATATCTCACTTGTCTGAAATACAAGCATAAATAGGATTTCTACAATCAGGAATGAAATATAGATATGATAGAGGTCGCCTTGTTTTATGGCTAACATCGTTTTATCTCAACGGATTGTTTAATTCAAAAGTGAGTCCATCTCTCATTTGTCCAAAATACAAGCATACGTTCATTATAAAAGAGAGGTTAGAACAGGATATCTACAATCAGGAATGAAGTGTAGATATGATAGAGGTCGCCTTGTTTTATGGCTAACATCGTTTTATCTCAACGGATTGTTTAATTCAAAAGTGAGTCTATCTCTCATTGTCCAAAATACAAGCATGAGCAGGATTTCTCCAACATGGAATGAAGTTTAGATATGATAGAGGTCGCATTGCTTTATGGCTAAATAGAAAAAAACATCTTTTTATCAACGGATTGTTTTAATTCAAATGATCCTATCTCTCACTTGTCGGAAAAAAACAAGAATACGTTCATAATAAAAGACTGGTTTTAACAGGATTTCTACAACCAGGAATGAAGTGTAGATAGGATAGAGGTCGCCTTGTTTTATGGCTAAATAAGAAAAGTATTTTTTTTTTCAATCAACGGAATGTTTAATTCAAAATGAGTCTATCTCTAACGTGTCCGAAAAACAAGCATACTTTCATTATAAAATACAAGCACGAACAGGATTTCTACAACCAGAAATTAAGTGTAGATATGATAGAGGTCTCTTTGTTTTATGGCTAAATATAAAAAACATATTTTTATCAACGGATTGTTTAATTCAAAAATGATCCTATCTCTCACATGCCCGAAAAACAAGCATACGTTCATTATAAAATATAAGCACGAACAGGATTTCTACAACCCGTAATGAAGTGTAGATATGATAGAGGTCTCTTTGTTTTATGGCTAAATAGAAAAACATTTTATCAACGGATTGTGCAATTCAAAAATGATCCTATCTCTCACATGCCCGAAAAAACTAGCATGAACAAGATTTCTGCAACCAGAAATGAAGTGTAGATATGATAGAGGTCTCTTTGTTTTATGGCTAAATATAAAAACATTTTATCAACGGATTGTGCAATTCAAAAATGATCTTATCTCTCACATGCCCGAAAAACTAGCATGAACAGAATTTCTTCAACCTGGAATGAAGTGTAGATATGATAGAGGTCACCTAGTTTTATAGCTAAATAAGAAAAACATCGTTTAATCAACGAAGTGTGTAATTTAAAAAATGAGACTATCTCTTACTTGTCCGTAATACAAGAACGAACAGGATTTCTGCATCCAGGAATAAAGAGTTTGAGAGGAGGGAATATAAAAGAGGAAGCAGTCTACGTACCATCCAGCAGCAGGACGTCTGACAGAAATACACTTGGACGGCTCCCAACACCCCCTGAGCCAAATCTCCACCCCTCTAGGTGACTGACACGCCAGTTTGTTGGCCTGCTGAAGCTACAACGGTCTTCTTTCTTCCCCGGCCTTGAGGATATTTTAGACACTTCCCTTGTTGTCAAAAGTATTCTTTTCCAGGAAAAAGTGTACTCCCTTCATCTGATAATTCAATTGATAAGTCATTCACGGAAGGGCTTGAAACGATAATCCAATTTCAAGTGAATTTTTAACATTCCTAGAGTAATACTACAGATTAAGGTGCTGTCATTTTTTTTGTTGTTGTTGTTTATCTCTTACTCTTCATTTTATATATATATATATGCATAAATATATATATAATTTTAACCTTTTGAATATAATATATATAAGGATGCTTAAATTAGTATATTATTGTTAAAAATCAAAGAAAATTCTTTAAAAAATTATAAAAGATTTTTTTTTTTTCATATTGTATCAATATTTCTGTAGAAGGGCGTTATCCTGATAGCTCTGAAAAGTTTGATAAAAAGATACTCATCCTTTGGCGTGTACTTTATTACCCAAAAATATAAAAGGTTATGTATTTTTAATGTACAAAAACTAACTTCGTATACGTTTTGTCCTTCCACACTTCAAACAATTAGTTACTTGTTTTAATGGATTCATACTTAATACGATGTTGAGAAATGATAAGAAAATGTTTTTTTTTTTCGTTAAGAAATCATTCTAATTAAAAACCTGTCGAAAGACATCACATGCCTGAAAGTTGGATTCTGTAAAAAAAAAAAACTCATTGTTTGAAATTAAATCGTTTTTTTTTCTCGAAAAATTTCAGGATTTAATGAGAATAAAAAATATAATAGAGTAAGGTGTTTGGAAAGAGGTAAGAACGATCAGAAGTGCTGTAGAATCTTAAAGTACAGAAACCGAGGTTCACTCTTAATATGCATAAAACTCTGGAAGTCAAATACAACGGACCATTAATTACACTCATGGACAAACCTTAAGGAAGTTGAATCTTTTAGCATGTATATCGAGATACAGACAAAAACTTTGAAAGATATTTTATACATAATGACCTTTATTGAAGGCACACGAGATAACCAAGTGGGAACAAAATTGTCTTTGTCTCCAAAAAAAGCAGACCAACAGCAATATCAAAGACTTTCCACTTTCTAAAGTTTTGTACATGAGTGTATATTAGAAATTCCTATTTTCTAAAACTAAGAATTTTCAGAAAACTTTTCTTTCTCTGCTCTCTCAATTGGAAAAAGAGAATTGTTACAGATTAAACATTTTTTTGGATAGTTTAATCGGTAACAAGGAGTTTTCACTTGAAAAGAGTTTAAAATTAGAGAAGAAGCAAAGTATCGATATTAATATAGTAGAATACAGTAATCCCTCGTTATCACGAACTCGGATTATACGAACTCTCGGTTTGCGCGAACCGTTTCTTTTCCCCCGTTAAATTTCAATGCTTTCCAAAGAGATTTTGCCGGTTAAGACGAAATATTCGGTTATGACAAAATACGAATTAAATTTAGCCCCCAGCAGAACTAATCAATCGGTTAAAACGAATTCTAATATGTTTTTAAAGGCGAGTTATAAGTAAAACAATAAACTATTAAAACAACAAAAACGCCGTTGATATCAAGTATTGGCTCTCTTTGTCTTTTGTGTAAACATTCGTCCTTTGTTATGATGACTCATTTTCTATGAAACCATCCCCTTGGGGTCGTTCCATGTACTCAATCAGTGGAAAATTTCGACTCTATTGTGCCAGTATTGCTGTTTTTCTCGACTGATAAATGTAGGGGCCATGGTGACCCCTGCCAGCCAGCAGCCAAGGAGCGCACGCTTTCACGGAATTTCACAGAATATTATATTATTCTTATTTTTATACAAAACATATACATGTATTTAAAAATATTAAATATAATATAAATAATAAAAATATATTCTGTGAATAATAATCTGTGTAAATCGAGCTCTCAGAAGAAAAAGGACTTATTTCTATTTGTTATATCTTTTTTATAACCGACTAATTGATTGTATTATAAAATAATGCGCTTGAAATAAAAATTATTAAATTCTAAATAATCGAAGTGTGAATTGTTTGAGCTTCCATAAAAAAACCTACATAAACATGTCATCTAAACCGCGAAAAAAAAGCGCCATTGATCTTGCCTTAAAAAGGAAAATTTTGGACGAAGTTGCTCGTGGAGTGTTATCTAAGTCGCAAATTGACGAAAATTTTCAAATTGCAAAATCCACATTATCAACCATTCTAAAAAACAAAGAAAAAATAGACGCGGCTGTTGCCTCAGGGTCTTTGAGCTCTTCAAAACGACTTCGAAAAGCATCCCATCAAGACGTGGAAGATGAGCTTTTAAAATGGTTTAAAAAATGTAGACAAAATAATATTCCTGTATCCGGCGCACTTGTCAAAGAAAAGGCTAAAGAAATAAGTGTCTCATTGGGTGTGGAAAAAACAGCTGATTCGTTTTCACTTCCAGAAACAATGCTTGATGAGCCTGAAGAATGGACCAAACTCCTTTCAGCTACAAACCCAGCTGAGACTTAAACTTGTATGTACCAAGTATATTATGTAAGTTGTTTCTTTTGTTGTTCCTTTATTTGTGTTTTAAAATAGACTTATATTCTCATGTTATTGCCTTACATTGTGATTATATTATCCATATTGTCTTTTAAAATAAAATACTTTATGTACATGCATATACATAATTGTTGTTCCTTAAAATTATAAAATATTTTCATTAATATTGTTTTCAAATAAATTTATTCTTTATTCCTCAGAAATGTAGTTTTCTTACTCATCAGTAGTACATAAGTACAACCCCCGGATACCACGAATTCAATTCGTCTAATACGAATTCGGTTTATACGAATTCGGTATATATTATTTTAAGACGAAAAGGGTATTTCGTTCTCCCGTTGAGTTCGTCTTAACGAGGGATTACTGTATAATGAAAGAATACCTCCTGATCGTCAAACTGAATGTTGGTGATTGGCACTGCCATCTATCGAAAAATATATCAACTATCTGTTGTTTATAATACAATATAATGGGGCTTATGATTGTAGAACGACATTTGAAAAGTATCCCGCATGTGTTTCTTTTGAACGAAAAATCTAAATTTATTTTAAGGAGAAATAACGATTATTTCTAACCTTACGGATGAAGTATGATAGGATGAATTGTGAAGAGTAATGATAAACGGAAAAATAAAAGTGTCCAGGGATGGGAATCCTTGAAATAAATTTTGATTTTTCATTGGAAAGAAACTCATGCGGGATAATTTTCAAATGTCGTTTTACAATCACAAGCCGCATTATATTATATTGTGATACCTGTCTATAGCACCCCCTCTAAATAGCGCCTGATTTTAAATACGTAGTATGATGCGATTTACGTTAAAAATGACCTGTCTATAGCACCCTCTCTCTATAGCACCCTATTTTGGTGAGTCCCTAGAGGGGGTGCTATAGACAGGTTTAACTGCTTTTCTTTTTTGTTTTAAGCAGAAAATTGAAAATATTATATTTTCAAACTCGTTTTTATATAAAATAAAATTTAAAATAAATAGCGCACTGTATATTTCTTTCTAATATAATCAAAAATAAGCTAATCTTTTTTTTCTAATTCACAGAAGCCTATGGAATATAAGGAACAGAATTTTGGTCTCTGGAGATGTACTTCAAGATTCTGGAACAGTTCTGAAATAGTTTCTTCCTCTCTTTTTCTAACACGCCCTATTTTTTTTCTTTCTAAATTCCTAGAATATTAATAGCAACAAACCTAATATCTAGGCCAAAATATACCTTAATAAAAATGTTTTGTTGTGCTATTGTATAGAATAAGAATTTTGGGAAAATTTTGCAAAGATTGTCCAATGAAGGATACCGATATATCAAAGAATGATATTTTTCTGAATAGAGGACAATCTCAGGGTTTGCAAGACTGAACCAAAATTTGGATATTTGATTCCGTTTTAGAGAGTTACGAGTTATATTCAAAACATATTTTATACGATTTTCGACAATATTTTGAAAAAAAAAACTTCTATTAAAACATCACAAAATCGATTTATTTTGAATGAAGTGTCTATGAATAGATAATGACTTCAAGAATCATTGAATTAGAACTCTGAGATTCGGTTATTTTCTTAAAATACAGAGTGCTCTTCAGTATTGGTGATATCTATATTCTGAGGGAAATTTTCAGTATAAAAATTAACCCTATTGCAAACTTGTAATCCCTTGTATCTCATCTCATTTGGGAGAATATCATTTTTTAATTGAAGTCTAAGTTTTTAAGACTGTAGTCAATACAAACTCCGCCTTTGCCGGTCCCAAGCCCGGATGAAAAAGGAGGAGGGGGAGCAGTAACAAGCTCACTGAAAAACCTGGGTTCAGCTGGCCCGGCTGATAGTACCTTTTAAGGCCTCCTAATCCAGGGATACAGGATGAGCAGCGTTTGTACTCCATGTTAGAAGCAGCTGCACATGGCGTCTGTTCCTCATGTCAGAGGCGGCCATTTCTTTTGGAGCTAAGTCGGCCTGCCACTGAGTAGTACTGCTCCCAGTCTTAATGACAAAGGCAGACACATTCTACTTCACCCAGTCATGATGGCTGTCAAGTCTCAAGCTCTACAAGCTTGAAACCCTAATATGATTGAGTGGAGATAAGAAAGAAGAGAGGAAGACTGTAGTTAATGATCACTTTTTCCTTAGAAGGGCATCAAAGCCTGAAAGATATAGATCTTATATCAAAATATTTATACAAGAAACCTATTTCTGGATGATAATTTCCCAAAAACAAATATTTTTAATGTTAAAAATAGTACAAAAGTGGATTTGTACTTTGATCAGGTGGATAAATAAAGAAAAAAGGCATCTTCTGATTGTGTTGCACGATCAGGTGATGCCTTTTTTCTTGATTTAAATATTCTAAAATTCCAAATGGTGTGAAAAAATTGTTTAGAAATAATCATTAAATAGAGGTTCGTTACTAACCGGTCGTAATAAATATAAAATAACGTTGAATTGAGGAAATCGTTAAATAGGATATCCTCACTTCGAATATATACCGTACATTCAATCTATATTGTCAAAGTGTATTGCTGATTTATTTTATTAGATTAGCCATTTTGGGAAGTGCTAAAACATCGCCAGGGCAAACGATAACATTTGTTCCCAAAGAGTTACAATGGTTACCATTTATTTTCTTAAATGGATTTCCATTTCTCTCAAAAAGAGGCCAGCTTGTTGTATGTTTCGTTTTGCTTTACTCTGCATTTGTTTTCAAATAGAGTCGCTATTATATGTTTGAGACCTAGAATTTTGAAAAAAATATATATAGCCAAAATATTACTAATACCATTTTCTAACTTGTCACTTTATTTTTATACGAACATAACAACCAATTGTTTTAGTGAAAGATTGTTTTATTTTTTTACAAGCTAATCATTTTACCCTCAAGTCTTTGTTGTCTCTCTTTCTCTTTTGGTATAATAAAACAATAAAGATAATAATACGTAGTATTCTTCTGTACTTATATATAAATTGTTAATTTATCCGAAAGAGCTTCTCAAAACATTTAAATCAATATTCATATAAGACTGATGTACCTTGTGTGATTTAGCATTTTTCTACGAATCTATAAGTATACAATAGGCTTACATGTGACAAGAATAATCTAGTGTTTAACTTTTTTAAAAAACTATATATATAATTTCCATTTTATTTAGCTACTGAATATTCAGAAATTGTGTTCAATAATTATATTTTTAAAAATATTGCTTTAAAATATAATTATAATTGAATATAAATCTCATATTTTATCAAATATCTTCATTATAGAAAGTGTTGTTCGTTATTATTTCCGAAATAAGATTTTCTATATATAAACGTAGTTTAATATTTATCCTAACATGCCTTCAAAAATAAATATCACATTTTAATATTATTTTATATCATATTATAGTTTGCGACGCGCACATAGGGAAGTGGATTATATTTTATACATAATAATTTGTTTTGATAAATAATAAAGGGTTAGTTGAAAATAGCAATTGATATTCAACAAAATATAAACTAAAATATGAACTCTAAACTGTAAATATTTTTGAGTACCCAAAAAAGAAATGAATTTTAAAATAATAGGTAATTCGAAAATTTATTTATGAAATATTTATGACGTTAATATTTTGGTAACTTTATTATAATCGCTTTTCTATAATTACCTTCTTCAAAATAAAAATTCTTAGATTTATTATGTATATAAATAAAAAACAAATATTCCAATTATTTCTTGAACATTTTAAATGGCCAGGGGTAACATTTAAGACTTAATATATATTCGCTAAATAAAAATATGTATGGAGAAACAGGGTGTAAATACTTTGAAAATTTAATAGTTTGTGATATCGTAACTTAATGATTTTGTTTAAGCATTAAATCGTCTTTAAATTTATTATGTCCATTAATTTTTTATTTATATGCTTGAATAAAACAAATTTTTCTAAATTAAAAAAAAAGTACAAGAATGTATAGAAATGTTTTTAAAAGAGAGATTCATAAATTCTGAGAAATAAATTTTATCTATTTTTTAGTAATTTTTCTAACATAATTATTTGCTTTAGATACATATTTCTCAATCGTGTTTTAAAAAACGTATTTGAAGAGATTAAAAAAATCTAATTCAGCTATAAATATTTTTATTGATAAAATATTTTATAATAAGCTGTCATTAATATTTTCGCTTTTAGCTCTTTAATAAAAGTAATGTTAAATATATTGTTAATATTGCTTGCTTTACATTATATTTTTCATTTCGATTAAATTTATAACTTTGTGGCAATCAATTCAACACAAAATTCATATTTCAAGAAACATATCTCTTTGAGGACAATACTCGAGACTTTATTATTTTAAAACCTTTCAGGAATAATAAGATAGTACTATAAACTCAACATATTTTCTTTTGAAAATTAACTTAAATTACAATTTATACGTGTTCATTATTATTCGATTATTGGTTTTTTTTTTGTGAAATTACTTTTGATTTTTCAAAAAGTGAATTTAAAAAAAAATCTATTATTGTGTTAGCTCGCAAATTGAATTATTGTATTTCAAATTGTTGAACTTATGTTTTAATTTAATGTTATATTTTGAATAATCTGGCTAAAGTTAATTTTTAATTGTTTCGTAGATTGGGGTAACAATTTACTAAAAAAAAATTCATCTTTTAAATATGATTTCTATGAAAATTTTCTTGTTGAACTACCTTAATAATCGATTTTCGATTTCAGTTATTTTAAACTTTTGAAGTGTCGATTTTTTCATTGTTGAAGAATAATAATTTACTCGTTTTAAGTTAAAATTATATGGTTTGCCTCTTGGAATTTTACTCTATAAACACAGAAATATATTCTCTGTCAATTTATAGTTCGCCTGTGTGTGAATTATATATATACTAGACGAAGGGCCCGGGCAACGCCCGGGTTTTACCCGAGTGCGAATATATTTTAAAAACGTTGTCTTGGGTGGTCGCTATAGACAGGGTGGTCTGTATAGGCAGGTGTATGTATCACACAGCTGATAACAGGGTTGTCTAGAGTGGCCGCTATAGACAGGGTGGTCTGTATAGACAGGTGTATGTATCACACTGCTGATAACAGGGTTGCCTAGAGTGACCGCTATAGACAGGGTGGTCTGTATAGACAGGTGAATGTAACACACTGATGATAACAGGGTTGCCTAAAGTGACCGCTATAGACAGGGTGGACTGTATAGACAGGTGGATGTATCACACAGCTGATAACAGGGTTGTCTAGAGTGGCCGCTATAGACAGGTGTATGTATCACACAGCTGATAACAGGGTTATCTAGAATGGCCGCTATATACAGGGTGGTCTGTAAAGACAGGTGGATGTATCACACAGCTGATGACAGGGTTGTCTAGAGTGGTCGCTATAGGCAGGGTGGTCAGTGGTCGCTATAGACAGGGTGGTCTGTATAGACAGGTGGATGTAACACACTGGTGATAACAGGGTTGTCTAGAATGGCCGCTATAGACAGGTGTATGTATCACACAGCTGATAACAGGGTTGTCTAGAGGGGGGCAGGGAGGACACGTGTTCGCCGGCAGCCAATGGGCGCGCATTCTATCCGTGAGCTTCAGACAGAATAAGGCAATTATATATATAGATATATATATATATATTTATTTAATACAATTTCGTGAAAATGAATATATTTTAAAATTATAAAAAATATATATTTTTAAATATTACGTAAAAAATAGCCTTTTAAATATCGAATTTAATCCTAAAAGTATTAAATTGATGACGAAGATGATATAGTAGGAAATCCGGGTTCTTAGAGAGTAGCAAATCTATAACTTTTAAACGATTGAACTTTAGAAGTATAAAAAAATTCACAAAAAAAAACTCTGTATAAATAGCATTCATTATTTCTGTCTTATTTCGCGATGGCAATATTTTCAGGTTTAAATATCTTGGCATTTGGAGCTGAGTTATATCGCAGCAGCAGACTTCTTTTTTGGCACCAGACGAGAATGGGGGAGGGCGCGTGCACTCTTGGCACTCATTCAGAAGTGTAGGCGCCCCCTTACGGTGACCTTGATTATATCGTCGAAGAAAGCTTAATTTAAAATAGGCTAAATAAACTTTTTAAAATTACTTTCTGCATTGAAAAATGAAAAAGCTTTAAAAGTACCACGACCTTATATACATAGTCAAGGTTGTAAATAATTTTACTTTAAATAGATCTTTATTTTTGTTATTTACACACATTCTTAGATACATTTATGCAAATTTGAAGTCAAGTCTTGAAGTGATTTGCATATTTTTATCTATATTCTTTTGCAAATAACGAACATCAGACACAATGGAGTTGACTAGAGAAAGTTTACATGCCATGATCTTTTATGATTATAAAAGTAATTTAACTTCTAGAGAATCCCATGAAATATTTATGAAAGATTTAGGAGATAAAGCTCCTTCTATTAGAACAGACCCTTGTATTAGTGATTATCTTTATTTTCAGTTTTAAATTTGACCACGTTGTGATAAAGGTTTAAATAATTATGATTTGATAGGGATTTGTTTAACAATAAAACCAGTCGTACTAACAATGCATTCCTTATATTAGTATCAAATGAGCGATTTCAAGTTAGAGAGAGATTTACCTAGATCTCTCACTGTCATGTTAGGTCTAGATCAACCTAACTTCTCAAAATATGACAAATTAAAACAACGTTTTATAGAAAAATATACACTGCGTGACATTGAAAATGGAACACCAAGAAATAGTGGCCAGAAAATTATGCAAATTTCAGGGTAGACGCGCCTAACCGGGTTATGCAAATGATGTAAAATGCGCAGCTCTCGTGCGCACATGGAGTAAGATATGAGGGAAGGAACTTGCAGAAAGGACAGTATTCGTGTCGTTATTTCTTCAAGGAAAATCATTGTAGAAATTTTGTTCTTGTGTCAAAAGACACGTGCAATAACAGAGAATGCCAGGTCATCGTAAACGGAGGCAGTTCAAGCAGACAGACGCTTTTACGAGGGGCATGGTGATCGGACTGAAAAGGGCAGGTTGGTCCATACGTCAAATCGCAGCTGATACACACCTTGGTGCGTCCACGGTGCACCGACTGTGGAGAAGATGGTTGGAACAAGGAAATGTGGCAATTTATAGGAATGTCGGTGCAACCAGAGTGACGTCAGCACGTGTGGATCGACGTATCCTTCGACAAGCAGTGGTGGCCCCACAAGCTACTTGTACCGCCATCCTGCAACATGTGCAAGACACCCTAGATCATTCCATCTCGACCAGAACCATTTCCCGTCGATTGGTTGCTAATGGCTTGCACTCATGCCGTCCGCTAAGAAGACTGCCATTGACCCCACCGAATAGGCGCCAACGTTTGGAATGGTGCCGGGCTAGATCGACGTGGATGACGGAATGGCACAGGGTCGTGTTCTCAGATGAGTCGCGTTTCTGCTTGTCCAGTGATAGTCGCCGTGTACGCGTGTGGCGTCGACGTGGAGAAAGGTCCAATCCGGCAGCAATTGTGGAACGCCCCACCGTGCGACAACGTGGAATCATGGTTTGGGGCGCAATCGCGTATGATTCCAGGTCACCTTTACTTCGTATTCAGGGCACTATGACGGCCCAACGATACGTTGATGATGTGCTGCGACCGGTGACATTCCCCTACCTTCAGGGGGTACCCAATGCCCTTTATCAGCAGGATAACGCCCGACCGCACACTGCTCGCATTAGCCAACAAGATCTGCAAGATGTACAGATGCTTCCCTGGCCACCGTACTCTCCTGATTTCTCACCAATCGAGCACGTCTGGGACATCATTGGACGCCGTTTGCATGCCTTGCCACAGCCGCGTTCAGAAGACGAACTGTGGCAAAGGGTTGAGAGGGAATGGAAAGCCATCCCTCAGGACGCCATCCGTACTCTGATTGACTCTCTACCTAGACGTGTTGCTGCGTGCATCGCCGTCCGCGGTGGTCCTACTTGCTACTAAGCCGACGCCGTTCTCGCTCTGTATTATGACTATCATTTTGAAATAAAGATCACTTATTGTTCGTCCCTGTCTCTCTCTGTCTGCCGAGTTTCATCACTTTCTGGCCACTAATTCTTTGTGTTCTATTTTCAATGTCACGCAGTGTGTGTGTATAATCATAAACAAAAATAAAATACTTTTAAAGATATCTCGTCTCATATACACTTGTACCCATAGTCCAAGAAGAATAAAAAAACAAAAAATGGCAATATTATTAATATAAAATAGGTAATCTACTACTTTTAGATGATGAGACATCAAAATAAAATGTAATAAGCAAATATCTTTAAAAGCTACCTCAAACTAATCTTCTGAAAGCAATAATCTTATAGAAACATTCTTTTTATGTTGCTCAGAAAAGTTACGAGATATTTTATGAACTTCTTTCTGTTCTTAACATTGTGAACTCTTTTATTAAATTCTCGATGAATGAAGTTGATAATTCTTTGCCTCTTTTAGTTGTAGGTAATTAAAAATTTACGATTTTTTCTTATAGCTAATAGAATGTTTTCAAAATGTCAACATGGAAGAAGCAAACAACTTACATCGTCAAAGTAAGCGTGAAGAATTAAATTGGCGGTGGTTTTGACTCCAACGCATTTGAGTCATCGCAAAGAAAAATATGGATGTTTGAATCGCTACGATTTCGCCGATGCATTTTGTGTAAATCAAACTTTTATAAAAAGCCCATGTGTCTAAATTAAAATGAAAAATGTCTAAATATAATTTTAAAAGGTCTAATTAAAAGTTAAAAACCTATATATGAGCTTAATAAATATTTCAATTATTCTTATGTGTAAAAAAATCAATTGCAACGTATATAAGTTTTTAATTTTTAATTAGACAATTTTAATTTATATTTAGACATTTTTCATTTTAATTTAAACACATGGACTTTTCTATAAATTGAAATAAAAAAGGTCTAAATTAAAATTGAAAATGTCTGAATAAAAATGAAAGTGTCTAAATTAAAATGAAAAATGCCTAAATATAAATTAAAATTGTTTAATTAAAAAAAAAAAGTTAAAAACCTATATACTAAAATACAGTTTTCATAATGTACAGCCACACTTAAAGTGTGGCAAAAAATGGTTGAAATATTCACAGAATAGAAGCTTGCTTTTCTTACAAGATCCATTAAGCTTAATGCAACTTCACATAAAAGATTTTTTTTTTCGATCTAATGCATTTTAGTAGAAGCTTTATATTCAGATTTATATGTTGTAAAATTTCTACATGTTGAAATAAATACTACACGGTTCTTCGTTTATTTTTTACTCGATATATGTTATTCTATATAATTCATAGCAATATTGTAGCGAATAAATAATTTATCATTTAATTTAATTTAATATTATTCAATGAAAATATTCAACAGATTATAAAAATATATATTACTCTGTATTTGTAAAATCACATTAAAATATTTCTTTGCTTGCTTGTTCAAGATTCCCTAGCTGTAGATAGTTTGGTTAATTTGTTAATAATTGTCGACTGGTCGTGGTGACGTCATCAATAAATACTTTCACATCTCCAGATATACAAAGATATACGCTACAATATAGTTTAAGTGCAATTTTTTGTCAGAACAGAATCTTTAATTTTTATATATAAATATATTGGCTATTTACACTTATTTAGAATGTTTTGAAAATAGTGCAATCTATAAATAAATCTTTAAATAAAAAGGCATATATTGGATCAAAATATAATTTATTTTATCTAACCTGAATGATATTTTGATCAAATATATGCCTTTTTTATTTAAAAAAAAACTTATTTAGATATACGCGTATTTTCAAAATATAAAATATTCAATAAGAAAATTACATATTCAGTATGTAATTGTCTTACTACCATAAACAAATAGCTTTAAAAGTTTGAATAATTCATTATATGTTTTTGAAAAATAAAGTTTGTTATTTTGTAAATCGACTGAGTAAAGAGGGCCAATATGTTATTTAGGTGCTCAGAGAAAATTCGTGCTTTAAAATAATTTAGGCGAAAATGCTTCGAAGAAAAATTATAAGTTTAATATATTTTAAAGAATAGAAAAAAAAGAAAGGTTGAAGATCAATATATAGGCAAACCAAAAGAAGGAAAATAAACATTCGTGATTTCGTGAAAAGATTTCATGTTTGTGTAGCAATTTTCTTTCTTAAAACTTTTAAAATATCGATAAACTATACATTAGTTAAAATTCTAAAATATTATCAAATGTTAGAGAAAATATTTTAAAATATAAATTTAATATTTATAAACGTATTACAATGAATGCTTTCTACTATTAAAACATTCCCAAAAGATTTTTAAATATCACTTTGAAATAATATTGATTTTAAATAGTTTATATTTTGTAGCTTTTTATAAAATCTATTATTATGTGTTATGTCAAATAAATTTATTAAATTGTGGTTATAAGTATTATTTATATCACGGATATTTTAAAATAACTCAATAGATAAAAAAGAATTATTTTACTTTTTTTTTATTTTAGCAATGATCACATAAACACACTTCTCTATGAATAATAAAATAATAAATATTTAAGAAAATTATACAAATCTATTTTTTTTTTCGAAAATATAATTATGTTTAATATTCAATTAGCTTCGTTAAATATTAATTTAAAATTTGTGGAGAAAATATGAAGGAAAAAGAGAATTAAAAGAGAGTTCGAGACATTGAAAATAATAAGAACTATTTTAAAATTTTTGTTGAAAGGGATTACAAAGGATTTGACATTGAACTATAATTATAGGGCTGATTGGTTCAAGGTCAAATGTAATTATTTTTTTAGGGCAGGCCTCCATTCACTGAACTTGTTGGAAGCCATTTAAAAATTCTCCAACGGTTATTGTGAAAGGAATCGTTTTAACAATACTCAATTAGCTTTCTATACAATCTAAATTTAAATATAATTAATTATTCTGATTTATTTTTAAAATAAAGAGAGAGGCATAAACAGTATCAACTTACGTTTCTGTTTTTGGAAACAAAAATTAAGAAATACATATTTTCAATATTAAAAGCCAATGGAATTCTTATTCATAGTGAAAGTTGGATGCAGACACATTGAAATGAGTACTTTAAAATTAGAACATCAGACACTTTACAATGTTTGCTTAATCTCAAACAAGGTGAGAGTTTGAAGAAATGAAATAGCATAAGATCTAATCACAGATTCAATATTTGACCAAGATAAATGTGTTGGAATGCTATATCCACCTGGCCCATGATAAGATATAGCTCAGGGTATTGGACACTGAATGATCTTTCTGCCCTATAACACACCTTACATAAACCGTACATCAAACTATATAGAATTGCCCTATATTCTCACTTCTGACTATACCTAGAAAGAATTCAAAATCTAAAGTATCATAATAATGCTGTAAAATATCATATTTTTGATATATATGTTATAAATAAAAATATTTTCTTGGGTTGTTGAAGGGTACATGAGTATGTTTTTTGATATTGCTTTTTAGTCGTTTTTTTTTTTTAATATTAATAAAATAAAGGTTGAATCATAATTTACATTAATTAATATGATAACATAATTGAGAATGAAATAATACCTTGACTTTTAAAGTAGGTAGAACAAGGAAAACAAAATACTTATTTACATAATTACATATGGTTTGAGCCGGCCATCGGGAAACAACAACAATGAGGTTTTATAGGGGAAGCGTGACCTCTGGCGGTCGAATTAACAGAGTAGTTTAATCTATGAAATTATAATTTTAAAATAAAAGAATTTTTCTATAACATATACATAGATGGCAGATTGTGAAGATTTCATTTGTTCTCTTGTGAGTTTCATGAAATAAAGTTCGCCTTAAACTGACGAAGACCATTAGCCCGAAACCATGATCTCTAAGTGGACACTTCTCAGTTTGCCAAAGCTGGTGTTGTGGCTTTGTTACCGACCTGATTCCGCTAGTTTGCGGATATGGGCAATAGATGAAGCTTAGTTTTATCGTCTATTCTGCCGGGAAAAACGGCCTTTATTTTTATAAATCAATTTCCTCCAGGCAAAATTCCCATCTTAGTAGAGAGTCCTTAGTAGAAATGGACGCACGCGCATCTCTGTTCGAAAATATTCATTAATGCATATCTTCATTACATATATCTTGGTAAGTGGACATCTTTGATGATAATTTTCCACGTCTATTATCTGCATTATCATCATTATATTTATACTTAGGAATGGTGATGTAGTGGTTTCATGTTGTTCTTTCATATTGCAATATTGTGACAATATTCTAGTCAGGATTATTATACTTATTACAGCCTTTAATATTCCATTTTAACATATATAGTGCTGTAATTTAATATATATAAACCAATATAATAATATATATATGATTGTTAATTATTATTAATAATTAAAAGTAACAAAAAAACACATTATGAAATGAGAGGATTTAAAAGCACGAATGTTTCTTTTATATACAATACAAACTTCTACTGTCCTTACTGCGATGAAAAAATATATTGGGAGGGCTTGGCTTATCACATTCGTGCTTTTAAATACTTTCAATTTATATATATATATATAGATACCGCGTTATTGCTTTGTGTTAACTACTATATTTATATAGACTACATGGATATATATATAAGCTATGCTTTTTGTTTGTCTGTGTTTAGATTTCATTCTAATCCGTATTTGAAAGGTTTGCAAAATTGCAAAACAAAAATGAAAGCTTCATTAAGCTGAAAATAAAATTAAAAATATGTGCAACTACAGATAATTGTTTCTTTCAGATAATTAACAGCAAAAAGAAGAAAAATGATAATCTGTGAAATACTACAGCAGACGATGTAGAGTCAGTCGTTCATTAGAACTTTCTTCTGCAGCTTTTTATGGAGGTATTCAATGGAAATTAAGGTGTTGTTCTTTAATTGGCTCTTTGTTATAGCGCGTCAATTTCAATTTTGGTATATATAGTGTTGGAAGGAAGAAATTGTCAATACATATTCACAGAGCGAAAGATATTTTAGAATAAATTACTTTGTAGAAATCTTGGAAATTTGAAATAAATTTTTAAATAATAGGTAGAAAATTCTAAAGAGAAAAATGTTCCCGCCAAAATGAAGCCTATTACTTTTGCCGAATTTTGAAAATTAGCCTAAATTTTGGAATATTTCTTAAAAATAAATATTTAAAAATATTGACACATAGAAAATTAGGAAAAACAAACTTCAGGATTATTAAGCAATTTATTTAATTCACAAAAACAGCTTAAAAATTTTAAAATACAAGAAAAGCAATGAGAGAAGTTACAGAGTAACAGAATATAAATGTCTGATAATCTGTTAATAAAATAATAAATATTTTGCTATAATATATCCAGTTGCTTTTCCTGTGTAGGCTAGTTCTTGCAAAGATTCTAACTAATCGAAAGATAAATTTATAGTTCACGTTTCTTTAAAATAATTGTTCATTATTACATTTTATAAAAATAAACTAATTAAAAGAAGTTTTGATTAGAATAATTCTTCTCTATGAGCGTTTTTAAAACTTGGAAAAAATTGCATTTAATATTTGTTTTATAATGTATTTAAAAAAAAAACGAAATCTTTGGTATAATAAACACTTGAAATATTTCAAATATATAAAATGTCTGCCAGTTCGTTTGGCATATTTTATAATGATTTATAGTCTTGTTACTTTGTTAGTAAAAATACGAAGTGCTTTACATAGTATATGTATATACATATGGAACAAACTAAGTCATGAATCTCATTATTTATCATTATTATTAGTCTAAAACTCTACAAATGTTTTGAAAATTGAACAAAACCTTTTTTTAATGCAGCCGATTATGTATTTTATTTTATAGTTCTGTAGATACAGTAATACTTTAGTTTCAAATGTCATTAACATTTTGAAAAATCCGTGTTCAAAGTTAGGAAAACTAGCAATATTCCTATATTAAATAAAAAATATCGATATTTTATCGTCTTTCAAAGTTAATGGAAATATATTACAAAATTGAATTTCAGTGAATGTTCTCACTTTTAAAATTTATTCGAATTCCATAATTTTCGCAAAAGAACATATTTCAATTTTTAAAATATAACTAAAATCTTTAATTAAATTCATTCAATATTAACAGAAAAATTCAATATAAAAATTATTTTAAAAATCCACAAAATTTCACTAAAAGAATTCATTTAAAATTCACAGAATATAAGTTTAAAACTCACAGAAATTCAGGCACACCGAATTTTATATTAAAAAAATTCGAAATGGACAGAAATTAAGTTACATATTTCAGCTTCAAAGTTTTAAAATGTTTTTAGACTATGAAGTTTCACATTATTTTTTTAACATTTCACCCATTTACCCCTTCTTGGAAGGATTTACGACCAAATAAGACTCCCTTTCTCTATTTTAAAGAATAAAATATTTATTAAAGATATCCCATAAATAACGATCAAACGTCACAAAATGTCGTTTCTATAAAAGGTTTTCTGATAAAATTTGGAGAAAAAAGGCAAAAACCTCCCGAATGTCAGATGTTGAAAAAACGATCAAATTTTAAAAGAAATTCAAAGATGGTTCACCTATTTGAATTTTTAATAGTTTTAATAGTAATAATATTCGAAAAATATAATAATAACTACATTGTGAGACGAAAAGTTGTTTCTTGTAGAGGGGGGGTTCGGTGGAAGGATGGTCTAAACCGTTGGTTTTGGACCGCTACGACCCGGGATCCCGCATTGGGCACTTCTATCTTATTTTTTAAAAATGCCCCAATAGCCTAGATGGTTTAGATATAACCACCAAAATATTTTTATCGCATGAGCGACTGAACTAAACATAATATCTGCTTGTTTGAAAGAGACAGAGCTGTTCACACTTAGTTATCTCGTGTGTATACAATAAAGGTCACTGTGTATCAAATATCTTTCAGAGTTGTTGTATGAATCTCAATATACATGCTTAAAGGTAAAACCTTCTTAAGTTATGTCCATAAGTGTGTATATATATACAGTAGAGCCACCCTGTAAAGGACACCTATTCACAGAGCCAAAGTGTCCTTTAGGGAGAGATGTCCTCTTACCGGAGAGTTGCCGAATAGTAAAAATGGTAATTTTGCGAATGAGAGGTGTCTTTTATAGAGAGGTGTCCTTTAGCAGCAGTGTCCTCTCATGGAGGTTTTACTGTATGTATATTTGTGGTTGATATTATCGGTATAGATTCTTCTTGTAGAACGGGTTTGTAGGATACAATGTAAAGGACACCTTATTGCTGAGCCAAAGTGTCCTTTAGGGAGAGGTGTCCTCTTACCGGAGAGTTGCCGAACAGTAAAAATGGTAATTTTGCGAATGAGAGGTGTCTTTTATAGAGAGGTGTCCTTTAGCACCAGTGTCCTCTCATGAAGGTTTTACTGTATGTATATTTGTGGTTGTTATTATTGGTATAGGCTCATCCTGTAGAACGAGTTTGTAGGATGGCTAACATTGGCTGTAGTGAAATATTCAGTTGGCCTACCTCTCTCCATTATTCAAGTCGCTCTGGGAACTTTAATTATTAACAGACGTTCAACTCTTGGGAATTTCTGCGATGATCCGAAAGAAAACAAACTGACATTATTAAAGGCTCTATTTTATTCCGAGATATTGTACATTGAACAGTTATGAATATTATTGTTAAAATACGCTAAGTTATATATTACAAATATTTTGTGAAGAGTTTATATTGAAAACAATTTCTATAATAGGTTAATTGTAAAATTTGAATTTGAAAATATATGTGTTGAAGGTTTCCTGACACCTCTCTTAATCTTTTTATCAACTAAAATGTTTTATTGAGAAAATATATCAAAGGTTTCCTAACTTCACAAATATATAAAATATCTAAAAACATTTTACTGCTGTAGGATAAAAGGTTCTATTTACTCTATAACATTTTTGTTCAAGATTTCTAAATTTTTTTTTCAAAATTTTTCGTTTGTCTACAGATAAAAATCTTATATAAAAAGAATGTATCTACTATCAGACAGTACACCTGTAATGGAAGTTCTAATATGCGACATTAACTCTGAGAGAAGAATAACAAAACCAATCACAAGACTCATAACGAATCATTACAAAGGGGAGGCAATATATACAGATGTCACAAGAACCTACAGGACATATCAAAATTGTTCTGGTGTGGAACTAACACCTTCCCACATATTCTCATGTCCAGAAATGGCCTTGCAGAAATTTGACATGAACCCAGAGCAGCGGCCTTACACACCCAAGATAGAGGACATTGCGACTGTTGTGATAGAGATGTATGGAGACATCTGAGTCTCTTCATTGGACACGACAGCAACAACAGAAAATTTACATGGACCAAGAGCAGCAGCTTTACACATCCAAGATAGAGAACGACTGCTGTGATAGATATGTACGGAGACATCTGAGGCTCTTTATTGGACACAAAAACAACCGAAAATTGACATTGTCCCAGAACAGCAGCTTTACACACCCAAGATAGAGATGTACTGAGACATCTGAGATTCTTCATTGGACACGACAACAACCTGTATAATAAAGATTCGAAATCATGTACAAATATGTTTTATTAAAAATAAACTTTATTATAAAGTAATAGCTATCATTTAGTGATCCTTAGTTAAGATATCTATGGATGATTATCATTATAAAATATATTTGGTCAAAAATGATTTTATATAGCAATATTTCTCGGCAACCATATGGCTAACCATTGTTAAGGTATAACAACGGATTTACAAAAGTATATAATCAAAACAAATTTTGAATGATGCTATGTAGCGTTGGGGTAACTTAGAGAAAATAAATATGTTGTTGTATACTTTGACAAAAGTTGGCGCTCAGAATCAACCGAAATATTGGTAAATATATATTTTAAATCTAATATATGCATTTTATTATATGAATATTTGATTATATGGATAATGATGCATTAGCGCGCCATCTGTTATCAAAATTCGAAACTATTATAAACGCGTATGATTATTATTTTTTTGTTATTATTTTAAAAATAATTTATATATTTATAAATGTATGTAATTCTGCTTTCCTCAAAGCTTATGTCTATAGTTCATCTAAAATACCCATTCAAAGAGTATAGCATCAGTATCACTATAAAAGGAAGTTCCAAAAATGCAGTATAACAGCGGCATGGTAGGTTAAACGGACGAAACCGCTTGGAAGGTTCGCCACCGATGAGCCAGGCCCTCCCATTAATTTTTCCATTGCAGTAAGGGCAGTAGAAATTGTTTATTAAAAAAAAAAAAAGAATCATACGAGTCTATAATAGTTTCAAATTTTGATTATGGATTTATTTAATTTCAAAACGTATAACGCATGGTTTAGCCCTCGATTATTTCTCTAGTTAAATATAAAAGAAAAGTAAGGGTGTTTTTTCCTCATACCTTTTCATCATCTTTTACTTCAACTTTGGCATACACCATATGGAGATAGCTTTGTCAGTATATGGACGGAGAGACACTTCCTTCGTTATAAGGAATTAAACATAAGTTTATGACACCATAGTTAGAATAAATACTATAACCAATATCAACTCTACACAGTATCGGATACATATATCACAAAAGAATTTGATCTTAATATTTTTCTATAGAAAAATTGATTGGAAGAATCAATAAAATTGTTAAAATTGCCTTTATCACAAAATAAATTTATATATAAACTGCATTTTTTTTATTTCTACATTACAAGCTTTCGGGTGATAACTTTTATCAAGAAAAGTTATAAACATATATATATAATCATTAAAAACAAAGTAGGCATATCCTGACCAGTAGCACATGTGCTTTTTTAGATGGCAGAGAGCGCCATCTAGTGGAACAGAAATCAACTAAACATTGATTTAACCAGTTCCCTGATATTTGGCCAACCCAATTTCTTGATAAATCAAGAAAAGCCATCCACGAACGCGTTTCACGTTTTTTTCTATTGTTTTTCATATATAATCATATATATTATAATGTCGTTTATATATGTGGTGGTTAATTAACAATAATCCACATAAACATTTCTTGCAAAATCAAGTTTTGTTTTATTGTAATCACTAAGGTTATACCTTGTTATTGTTATTATATTCAGACAACAACAACAAAAAAAGAATGAATCCAATTAAATAGATAAAATATATAAATTAGATAATAAAAAGTTTGCATATTTGCAACAAAAAAATATGAATTTTCAAAAGTAAATAAAATTTACATAAAATAGAAATACAAAACAATAATTTTTACATGTCCTCTACATATATAAGGGTCAAAATAAGGGTCAAGGGTCTGTAAATTTGAAAGTTACAGTTCTAGAAGTTTGGCCAAATACTTATCTTGAGTAATCAAGGAAAGCCAGACACATATTCGGCCAATGCTATGGAAAATAATTGAAAATCAGCGATTATTCAATATTTATTCCGACAGATGAAGCTAGCCATCAGAAACTCTTAGCAAAATATAACGACGATTGAAGAGGAGTGTCTTATAATTGTTTTCGCAAACAGGGGATTTTTTACTCAACTTTGCCTTTCGTTTATATTTCTTTTATCTTGATATACAAGTATATCGAAATTTTATCTTCAATAAATGATATTTTCATTATTAATATAGCTTACCGTTTAAGGATTCTATACCACCTGTAACAAATAAGAAAGAAAAGAGCATAAGAGCAAAGTTTAGTTAAAGAATTAGTTAGTTAGTTAGTGGATTAGTAAAGAGATTGGGAAGGTTAGTGACTCACATCCTCCTCATCGAATTCCTCCCTGTCCGGGGTGGAGGCATCGTCGCTGATGACGGTGGTGAAGAAGGGATCAGGAGCCATGTTCTCGGAGTACTCCAGGACCATCTCATCCTCTTCTTCTGGAGCAGGCGGCTGTGAGCTGGGGCTCTCGTCCGAGCTCTCGCATACCGGGGTGAAAGGATCAAAGAAGGTTGGGGCGGAAGGTGGATCATAACGATGGATTTCGTGGACGGGACTCTCGTAGATTGTGGTAGTCAGAGGATCGAAGTAGTCACCAATAGGGGGAGGCTGTAACTCTCCAGTAGGGGAGTCCCTTATGGGATTCCTGAATGGCCGCAAGTCCAGCACCAACTGATCTCTGTCTGGTTCGATGGTGATCTCAACGGGCGGCTCGGGGGTGATATGACCGTCGTCGTCAGGGAGGAAGATTTCTGGAGGAGGTTGCTCGAGGATGAGATCCTCCTCGAGGGTTAGTCCAGGATCAAAGGTTAGTTGGGAAGGGAGCGGGCTGGGGGGCTCGTCGAAGGTGAAGTTGAGAGGATCGAAGAGGGGAGAGGTGGCGAGATGTTCTGGGCTACTTACGTCGTTCCTGCGCTCGACCTCGGCCATGTTCTCACTCCTGAGAAACACCAGTTGTCATTTAGCACAGATCTTAACAGTGATCAGGATTTATATAAGTTTAGGATAGGTTATTATATGTATTTCTTAGTGTAAACAGCTGCACAGTGATACTAATTGACATGCCAGTGATCAGGCTTGGTGTACCATAGGTTAGAATATGTATATCTTAACACATTTACGGTAGATAATGCGATACACTCAATGGGTAGACGCTGCAGGTTTGGAATTACTCTTGGCCATAGTGAGAGGATCTGGAAATCATGGAGTGCTGTATTGAAAAATCTGAATTGAGAATTGCCATTTTTTCAAGCAATTCTAATGTAGATTGATGTAGAAACCCATGTAGAAGCTTAAATATGATCATAAAGGTTGTGCCACAAAACCACTTTTTGGCAAACTCAGACAAAAAACCCAACCTGTATACCATGGTTTCAGGCTTTAGCCTCATCACTACAGGGGCGGCTTTGATTTCATAACATCCTACTCATTGATATGGCTGATATTACCTTGTGTTTATAATTCTACCCATTCTTTATCAATACCTTTATGTTTTTTACAGGGGGTGATAAACATAATGTGTATTGCATTGTTCTAATGCATATTTAAAGATAGAGGTGCCTTTTTAGGTACATGAATATCATCCTCACGCAACTTTATGTTGTATATATTTGCTGAAGTTGGGTATAATGAAAGAGAGGAACCAATATGGCCAACGGAACAGAGATATCAGTCCGTTATCAAGGCGTGGTCCCTATCAGCTACATCACTGGTGTTTAGTCACACAGAGATAGCTAGGACATCAGCGGGTGGTCCTCAACACCTAGTCTTTGGTGTGGACGATTAAGTTCTGAAAATGTATAAGTTTACTTATAAATACCTGTTATCTAAGTCAACAAGGAGTTTATATAGAATTAAGACGTTAATAGCGTTAAGATATCGTACTATTTAAAACGAATATGGATGATTTAAATATTGTTTATTATCCTTTGTGTTATTACACAATGTCATGGAGACTATTTACATGTATCTTGTTTAGAATTAGTTGTGGGTTGTGGTATAAGTCGTGCTTGGTGACTCCTATGCATGAGAGAAGATGGTCTGGAACTGCCTTCTCCTTTTTACAGATGGTACATGTTGGGAATATACTAACTCAGCCTTCAATTATAAACTTAAATGATAATAATGAGAGCTTCTTATATTTGTGGATAGTCTCACCGAAGAACTACTTGATAGAAAGCTTGCCTGTTATAAGACTACACCCATACCTTGCTTTGCGTCGGGGTCACGTTTCAAAAAAACACGACGCAAAGTGAAATTAAAATTTTGATGGCATGGCGCAATCAAAAACAAAGGTGTTACCATATTTTAGGAAAAAAAAATTCAAAAAAAAAAAAATTAAAGTCTCGAATCCAAAACAACGCAACTTCGAAAATCTAACGAGGCAGAGTGAAAATCAGTAAAAATTAAGCAGCGACGCAACTTCGAAAAAAAAAAACGCAAAACGAAACGACGCAAAGCGAGGTATTGGTGTATATGTGAAAGATACTAATTTTTCTAGTCAATTGTGAATTTAGAAATTTGTATAAATGCTAATGCCAATAAAAATCATTAGGTAAAACTATGTCTGTTTTCTTTCTCACTTTCCTCGTAGAATAAGCATTATCTATCTCTTCTACCTCTCTCTACTCTATATATAAATATATACAAGCAAATTTCGTTGTGTTAGGTTGGTTATTTAACTGGAGAGAAAACACCTATTTTACATATAATAATGCTCTTATAATGAAAGATTAATTTATAACACACAGTATATATATGCAGTGATATAAAATGGAGAAGAATAAACACTCCAGAGGTTAAAAGTGGCACAAGGTAGGCTACGGTCCAGAAAAACACGTGTTGGCTCAGCCCTAGAATGTAGATCCTCATTTAAAACGACCGCATAGAGTTTGATGACTAATCCTAACTTTATTTAACAGCCCTCCAAATTTTCTTATAGCTGGGGTATTCCATACTGGGTCAAATGTCTCTAACTTTTGAATGTCACCGCTATGTACAGTGATAAGGGGCCATGCTGTCACGCCTATATCTGGCTCAATGGTGATAATAAAGAGCAAACCACAATACTACCTTTGGCAAATTAAAGCAAAATCTAACCTGCACACTTATATTTGCTGTTATATATATCAAATTGTTCAGAATCAACAACAAGTCTCTAAGGATAAATGTCTTCTTTTATTACCAAACGCTTCGAGCTTTCGGGTAAACGACCTTTCTACAATGTTGTTTGCATAAAATGCATTTATATACAGTTAAACCTATCTATAGCGTCCTCTCTAAATAGCGCATCCCTCTATATAGCGCCCGATTATAAATACGTAGTACGATGCGATTTACATTAAAAGTGACCTGTCTATAGCACCCCATCTCTATAGCACCCTATTTTGGTGAGTCCCAAGAGGGGGCGCTATAGAGAGGTTTAACTATATATAATATTAGAGATGTAAAGAGAGAGAAAAGAAATATAATTATTTATATGAAATATAAATGGGGTGCTAAGACCGCTTTGTGAAAAATCTCAAAGATCCGCATCAATAAAAAACGAAATTTGCATAACTTGTCGATTTTAAGAATTTCTCTTCGATCTATTTTATTGGCATATCCATCAATAAAACAAAAAGGTTTCCAGGGCGTCACAATATTTACAATCTTCCTGATTTGCCAACTTTGCAAAATTCCATTTTTTTCCTCTCAACACATGAAGGATCTTGGTATTTGAGAAGGATCTTGGTAGTGTGATACCAAATTTTTTTTGTAGTTTTGTGTGACATTTTGACACATATAGAAAATAAAGGTCACACACTCTCTTTTTAAATAAAGGATTGATATAGATAGAATATCTTTATAAAAATATAATTAAAATTCGAGTTCATATATTGAGAAATTTATATGCGATTAATAATTATATAAGGTTCTTATCTTAGTGTTACAAATAAGATTCGATATTAAAATCTTCCAATATCCACGCGGCTGATCGTAAGGAACACCTTATCTACTGGAACATTATAGCATAAGGAATCTCTTATGAAGGCAGATTGAATCAACTTTTTTTTGCTTATCCCTAGTACACGTGGTACAGGGCCTGATAATCATGGTGGGTAGAAGTAGGCTACTGCTTTTACTATAAGTGCATCACATGTCTATACATGTGAAAAGCAGTTCGACTTTGCACTTACAAATGTGCCAGAGCCCCTTTTGGTTACTTTCACTCGCTGGTGGGGTTGGACTTTTGCTAGAATTGGAGGCCATTGGAGCTTTTTTTTTTCTAATAAGAAAAAAGTGTCCAATGCGGGAATCGAACCCTGGTCGTAGAGGTCGAAACCAACGGCTTAGACCATCCTTCCACCGACCCCCTAGTCAACTCTTTTTCTTAATATATATAAATCTATATATAATACAATTTTGAGGGAGGATGGTATTCATATACCAAAAGTTGAACCTCTACCTTTAAATATGCATTCGAATAATGCATTTGCTTCAACACCCCAGTAAAACGCTTAGAAGTGGTGATAAAGAATGGTTCATACAACACGAATTTTTGGGAAATTTGGACAAAAGACTAACATTGTTTTGGGTTTTGGCTCTCATCAGTATAGGGGCAGCTTCTATTTCATAGCATCCTAAAAGAGGAGTGTTATCAAATTGGTCGAATTTTCTAAAAATGTGTTTAAATCTGGTGAATTGGCAGGGATGATTTTCAGGCCAAATGACAACGTAATTTTGAGTTAGTATGGTATTCATGTAGCAAAAGTGACTTCAAATATGCATTAGAAGAATACAATTTGTTCATTACCCTGGTTCAAAAAGCTTAAAGTTTGTGATAAAGAATTACTGACACTTCAACAACTTGAACATCTTTTAGGCAAATGCTACAGATTTGATAACTGCCCTCGTTGTATGTTGTGAAATCGAAGCCGTCCCTGTACTGATGAGGGCCATAGCCTGAAACCATGGTATACAAGTTGGATTTTGTCTGAATTTTCCAACGTTGGTGTTGTGATACAATCTTATAAACTCCAGCTATACGCTCTGCATAGAGGTAATAAACAAATACACATCGTTTCGATATGATTTTTAAAGGAATAGTTCATCTCTTTGCTCAAAATTTATCTATTTACTTCTTATTGTGTAAATGTTATCCTCCCTAATGAGCTTATTGTAAAAAGAATACATTAGTTGGAAAGTTACCAATCAGAATTTTTATTGTCAAATGACTTATCATGGAAGTGAGTGAAGAAATACGAATTGATTCATAGCATGGGTCTTCCTTTGTTCCTTTTCATTTGCAAAATTTTGTCGGGCAGGTTGTTGATGAGGTTCTGAATTTGTTCGACTTCGATATTGTCCCACCCTTCGCGTAGTGCGTCAACCATTTGCTCCAGGGTCGTGATCTGGCGAGTCTGGACATGGTCCTTCAACATGATCCAGATACTCTCCAGAGGTGAGATGTCATGGGAAGCTGAAGGCCATGGAATGATATTGAGGCCGTTATTCGTGAGATAGTCTTGGATAAGGTATGATTGGAAGATTCTTGAGCGATCCATCTGAATGCTAAACGGTTCCGTTTCAAAGACTTCCTTAGCAAGAGGTAAAACACAAGTATCAAGAAGATAACGGAATCCATAAGCTGTATTCACACGTTTGTCAAGAAACTGCAGTTTGGTTTTTCCTTTTGAGCAAACACATCCCCAAACAACAACGTTGAAGTTTCTGCATTGTGGTCTGGGACGTGGGGAATTGGTAGTCATCAGGAAATATCGAGCATGATCCATGAACATGACACCATTCCAACATGAAGGATCCCATTTTTTGACTTCCATAGCCCATTTTAGTCGCGCGTGCATTTGTTCGGGGGTAATTCTGTAGTGGCGAGGAGAACGTAGACAGAGGCAAAGATCAGGTCCTTCACCTCCTTTACCAGCAATCTCTTCATAGTGATCTTTTTTTCGGACATTTCCAACACGCGAAATAGACCTTGCCGCAGCTTTTTCATAATCTTCTTTTACCAAAGACATATTGGACGCTGATGTTAGAGACATTTTTTTTAGAATTTTAATAAATCGATATCACACACGAGTTAGAATTTTGACAACTTTTTTTGGGGAGGTTGATTTTTTTTCTTTTTTCAAAAGAGTAATCCCATGGTAACCCTCTTAAATACTAAACTGAAGAGAGATATCTCTCGCGCATAGCGCCACGAGCCAGCATGCAAAAAGCAGATCTCTTCTTGCAGCTTTGATTTCAGAAAATGAAGAGAAACAACATATTTTTAACTTATCTTTTTACATACAAAATGTTTCAGGGTTGAATTGTCCCAATTTTATAATATAGTCCTATCGGGAAGTTTATATATAAATGTATTTCAAAATGATGCAAAGGAACATTCGCCTGCTTATGAATCCTTCAAAAGAATGCTATTTATTGATATTATCTGCGCAAATATCACAGATTTGGATTAGATTATTCATCACAACATCAGCTTTTAGCAAATTCAAACAAGCGTCAATTTATATACCATGTTTTCTGGCTGTGACTCTTAACAGTATAGGCAGCTTCGATTTCCTGAAGTCCAAAGTGGAATCGTGAAATCGGCTAAAAATAAGTTTTAATTAGTGATCTAGTAGGGTCAAAGGTAAATGGGATAAGTGCTCTTTTATCACATGAATAACTGCTTGCGCAAAATTAAGATGCATTCTGGCCCTGCCATTTCATCAACTGAACTTATTTTTATCAGTTTCGTTCGATTCCATGACATAATAGAATGTTAAGGAATCAAAATTTCCCTTTCACTGATGAGGGTCATAGCCTGAAACCATGGTATACTTCTGTAGAAGGGCAGAAATGCTCATAAGCTCAGCTAAATAGAAAAACCTTAAAAGAAACTCTGCGCTTCATAATTTTATACTTTTGATAATTTACAGGCTGGTAATTAGTGCCAAATTTCTAAATGCTAGAGTGAATGAAAATGCATTATGTGAATCGGTACAATATTTGCGCGCAGAAAAATAACAAGAACATGCATTGTTATAATGCATTTTCAAACAGGAAAATCCCATTTATCGCACACATGACTACATCTTTTGTGTAAATCAGAAAAATATTAACATATTATTAATATTGTTTCTCTTTCTAGATATATATCATTAATAGATATACTATTTGTTCTGAAAATAGAGCAATCCATACTTAAATCATTTGATAGTAAAAAGGCATTTATTGGATTGAATAAAATATTTATTTGCCAATATTTTGTCTGGCTGAACGCTAACCTTTATCGAGGCATTACAATTTTGTATACACAAACTCAGCCGCGCATAGTGTTGTGACACATAGTGATACTATGCGGCGCTGAGTTTGTGAATACAAAAATGTAATGCCTCGATAAAGGTTACTATGTGTCACAACACTATCCGGCGCTGAGTTTTCGCAAAAATGTAATGCCTCGATAAAGGTTACTATGTGTCACAATACTATCCGGCGCTGAGTTTGTGCAAAAATGTAATGCCTCGATAAAGGTTACTATGTGTCACAACACTATGCGGCGCTGAGTTTGTGTATACAAAAATGTAATGCCTCGATAAAGGTTAGCGTTCAACCAACCAAAATATTGGCAAATAAATCTTTTATTAAATCCAATATATGTCTTTATATTATCTAAGATATAACATTGCCAAGTGGAAAATTAGGAAAGACAAACTTCGGAATGACACACAAATTTATTTAAGGCAAATACAAACTATGAATTATAAATAAAAAATATGCAATGAGGGAAGTTTACAAAGTAGCAAAATATAAACATTAAAAATGGTACTCTGTTAATAAAATAATAAATACTTTGCTACAATATTATTTCAAGAAGTCATGATAACTCTCTCTTGGAATCAAAGAATTAATTTCACGATAATTTGAGAATCTGAATTCAAGTATAGCATTGAAAATTTTGTGAAATAGTTTTGAAGATCATTGTCAACAATCAAGCCCTTATCAATATGTTATAATTAGTATGCAATAAAAAAGTGACATCTTTTTTATGTGTTAAAATACAATGATTTTCTTTATTGTCTTAGTATAGGTAGAATCATTTCAATGTACTCAAGATAATAAGAATACCTTATATAGCATTAATATCTTAAAGATGTCATAGTAATGGATTTACTTTAAAAAGAAACTCCATTAAAGGTAAACTTATATATGAGTGAGTGAAACACATTATTCCATAAGAGTGAAGCTATATCAAAATTAATAAATAAGTTACTTTAAAATATTGTAGCGTAGAAATCAAGTCTTGGAATATCTTGAGATGTAAGCGTATTTATTGATGACGTCAGTACGACTAGTCGACAATTATCAACAACTCAACAAAACTATCTACAGCTAGGGAATCTTGAACAAGCAAGCAAAAAAATATTTTCAAGATGGTTTTACAATAACAGAGTAATTCCACCACGAACGTACATTTTCAAAATATTTTGATTTTCAAACAGAAATAGTGTAGAATATTTTTTCTCATTATATAGTATGTATTTAAAATATGTATAAGATAATATGTATATAAAAATGTATTTATTATTAAATTGTTAAAGTGATAATCCTGTTGAAGGACTGATAAGTCCGAAAGCTTGAAAATAAAAAGTTGTACAAGAAACTTAACCCTGGAAACTTCATTTATTTTACAAATACAGAGTAATATATATTTTTATAATCTGTTGAATATTTTCATTGAATAATATTAAATTAAATAATAAATTATTTCTTCGCCACAAAATAACTCATTGTAAATGACAATTTAAACTGATTTTATTGACATACCAGTCAATCTTTACATTCAAGAGTTAATAGATATTTACATTTACAAGAGTAGTTGCAAGAAAACAAGAGTCAAGAAATATTTACAGTAATCTTGGAAGTATGGAGCCGTTCCCGAAGGGACGTTTTGGTCCCAGTCGGTAGCTACAGAGCTGACCTGAATTTTAACAGTCCGTCCAGAGTAGTCTGGTCGCCACCCCGGGCGCGCCGTATGACGCTGTCCAAGAAGCCCGAAAGAATCCTCCTTTGGTCTCGCGGTACGTTATGATAGCTGTTCCAAGCCTTCTCGTAGCACAGGACCGAGTTAATGAGAGTATTATCATCGCTCCACACCATTATGGGTCTTAAGATGGCTCTGTAATTCAGATCCTTGAAAGTGTCAAGGAGCCATCTTTTACGGTCTTCGTCGGTCTTGACAGGCAGTGCAGGCGGAGAGGCCACTTTAGTTGGGGCTGATTCTTTCCCGTGGGGAACAGGCGGCGTCGGCCTAGCAGGCTGAGGCGTAGTCAGTGGGTGTGTTGAAACTGCGGATGGTGGGGGAGCAGAGGGCTCCTCAGTGGTGGTCATGTCTACATCCGGTGTGTGGGTCGCAGGTCCGAGGGTCCCCTGCGCAGGCAGAGGGCCACACGGGGCAGTGAAGTCCGGCCGGGCGGGAGGCGTCGGCTCAGTCGTCGCCGAGCGAGGGCCCGCGGGGTGCTCGGGTGTAGGGGCCTCTGGTGGAGGGGCAGGAGCCGCCACGTGCACAGATGAGGCCGGAGGCGCTGGTGCAGTCGGCCGGGGCGCCGCAGATGGTGGGGACACAGCTTGGGCATCTGGCTGAGCGCCGGAAGGCCCGAGAGCTGGACTGGGAGGCGCTGGCGCAGAAGGCGCGGCCGAAGACTGCCCAGGCAGCCCAGGCGCGGTCGATGGTGGAAGGCCGGTGGTAGAGGGCGGTGAGGCTCGTCTGGAGGTGGTGGACTGCCCATAGAGCAGAGGGCAGCTGGCTCTCCTGTGTCCCTGTCCGTGGCATCTTGAGCATTTGATGCCATATGAGATGTAAGCGGGCCAGGCCTCACCCTTGATCTTGATCTCGAAGCGGGTGGGCAGCTTGTCGACGGTTATGCCGTCATGGAGGAGGATAAAGGCCTCCCGGCGGCCGTCGGTGAATTCGAATTCGCCCGCTTTAAGTTGTTTGGGGGCTATGGAGGTCACACGCCCAAAGCGTGCAAGGGCGTCAATCACAACGGCGTCCCGCACGAAGAAGGGCAGGTTCCCAATTGTGATTCTGGTTGCACTTCTCCTGAAGGGGAAGGTCCTCAGGAGGGTTCCCTCAATTTCAAGGCCTTCACGGATTAGTTGTTCCGCCATGGATCTGCTGGTGAGGCCCACCAGGTACTGGCCATTCACTTTGGAGAATTGAACGATGTTTTTTGTTCCTCCAATAATACCTCCAATAGCCCTGAGGTATTGGTAAGTCTCGTAGCTAGGGCAGTACTCCAAGAAGAAGCACTGCTCCTCGGTGCAGTTCGCCTGGCGAGCCCTGGCCTCCGCGATGTGCGTCCTCGTGGTCCTGATCTCTTGGACTCGAGGAATGAGTGCAGGCGAGGATCTTTGTCGCCTGGCTGCCGATCCAGCACTGTTGGGCTGTGCGGTCATGTCGCGCGGTGCTGTTGTGTCACGGCGTTTTCTTTTATTTTGAACGATGGTAAAATCGCCTTCAGTAACGGGATTTAGATCCATAGGTATGTTATCCCGGTTCTGCTGACCAAGAAATACGCCAGATGAAGGCAACGTAGTTGCAGATTCGCGCGTAGAGGCGGAATTTGCATGTCTTTGGCCAATAGGCAAATTTGCATAGCTGGCCATTTCTTGCGTTTCTTCCGAGTTTTGCAACTGGAAATTGTTATTTGCAGATAACTCTGCTGAGGTTTGTGGTATTAGGCCGTACCTTGCAGGTAATTCATCGGCGTTGAATGGGCTGTCCGCCCATACCAAATTAGTCGCTTCCAGCGACAAATTTAGGCTCTTAAAGGGCGAAAACGGCGGAGCTCGAAAAAGCGCGGCCGCACGCCCGAGTGTGTGTGTGTGTGTGTCTGCTTATGTTGTTGCTTATTTGTTTAATGTATATGTTTATTCAATGCTCTTTTTCTTTATTGTTTATTTTATTTTTGACAATTCTGTTACCTACTCTACTACAATATGAATTATTGTGAATAGTTTCACGCGCAATTATCCAGATCGGATATAGCGTGTCTTGTTTGGTAATAAATCTTCTTCTTCTTCTTTCTTATCTTCACACTGGGTGAAGTAGAATGCGTCTGCCTTTGTCATCAAGACTGGGAGCACTACTCAGTGGCAGGCCGACTTAGCTCCAAAAAAAAATGGCCGCCTCTGACATGAGGAACAGACGCCATATGCAGCCGCTCCTAACATGGAATACAAACGCTGCTCATCTTGTATCCCTGGATTAGGAGCGCTTACAGGGTACTATCAGCCGGGCCAGCTGAACCCAGGTTTTTTGGTGAGCTTGTTACTGCTCCTGCTCCTCCTTTTTCATCTGGGCTTGGGACCGGTAAAGGCGGAGTTTGGTAATAAATAAAAATAAAGCTATGTCAAAAATAATAATTTTACGGAAAATACTACTTCTACTTCACCCAGTCATGATGGTTGTCAAACAGACACATTCAAGGGTCTCAACTTGATACCATAATATGATTGAGTGGAGATAAGAAGAAGAAAAAAACTCTCACATACATAAGTCACCACAGAGAATAAGTACCAATGTCTCTACAATTCTCTTCTTTGCCTTCGTCTAATATAAAAAATCCATTTACACTAAAGAAAGACTAACGTTAGTAATGATTTTAAAGATCAGATGAAGAGAGAGATATTGAGATTGAAACTGATTTATTACAATGTCCATATATGATTATATATGGTTAAATACGGAATTAATATAAATATGAATATATAAGATTATATAATGATAAATTTACGAATAAATAGAGAGAGAGTTAAACTTTAAGTAAATATTTTAATAAAAACATACAAATAAGAAAATTAACAATGGATTTCTTTCTCATTATTACAAACAAAGAAGCTTTCAAACAAGCAGCTTTTCTACGAGCTTCTTTAAATATTTGAAAGGTAATTGAACTCTTTATTTAAAGCAAATAGTTGCATACGCACACACACACACACACACCTTGGTGTACATAGTGTCCATTTAAAACTTAAATAATGAAATTTGAAATATATATTTTGGTATTTCCCTTAAAAAATTAATAACGATGATGTTCTTCAAATTAAAAATACTTCTGGCAGTAAAAGAGATAATAAAAATATTTACTGGCCGAAGTATCATTAATTTTAAGAAATATGAATGTGCTGGATCTCTCGTTTTTGAAGACAACTCTCAGATTTATAAAATTAATTTATTAAACTTTAAACATTTTTAGATAAATATAGAGAGAAACGAGTTAATTACTTCGTATTTAAGGCAACAAAAGAATCATCTAATTTACATACATCGTTCTAACCAGATTCAACTTGTGCAAAACAGACGACAAAGCAAAAATAAACAAATTAATAATAGAGGATAAGTTCCTATTTTTTACAAGCTTTCACACTCAAAAAATAATCATTTTCTTGCTTCATAATGCCGGCCAAGCAACCTCTATCTTTACGACAATGATGATGTTGTTAGTGTCCTGCAAATCAAGTTCGACTTTCGGTGACAATATTCTTCAATTTGATCTGTTAGTCACTATCACTCCCAGCTCATCTAGTGACCTACCAGTTACCCGTAGCTTTTTCTTGGCCCCTTCCAGCCAGCTCATTGAAGGTCTTCCATCAATTTTTCCTAACATAAACATATTTTCTAAACCATTTTTTCTCATTATGTGTCCGAAGTAGGTCAGTCTTGCTTACATATTTGGGACTCTAGGAATCTAATAGGATTAATTTTATTTAAGATTTAAATATCTGTCCTTTTATTTGGCACACTGAGTAGCCTTCTTCATGTCATTTCAAAAAATCTTCAATTATTTTTCTTTCTTCTTTTCTGAGAGTCAAGCTCTCACATAACCCCGTCTTTGCCGGTTCCAAGCTCGGATGAAAAATGAAGAGGGGAAGCAGTAACAAGCTCGCTAAAAAACCTGGGCTCAGCTGGCCCGGCTGATAGTATCCTGTAAGGGCTCCTAATCCAGGGATACAGGATGAACAGTGTTTGTATTCCATGTTAGGAGCGGCTGCACATGGCGTCTGTTCCTCATGTCAGAGACGGCCATTTCTTTTGGAGCTAAGTCGGCCTGCCACTGAGTAGTGCTCCCAGTCTTAATGACAAAGGCATTCTACTTCACCCAGTCATGATGGTTGTCAAACAGACACAATCAAGGGTCACAACTTGATACCCTAATATGATTGAGTGGAGATAAGAAGAAGAAAAAGATCTCACATCTATAAGTGACCACAGAGAATAAATACCAATGCATCGACAATTCTCTTCTTTGTCTTCGTCTAATATAAAAAATCCATTTACACTAAAGATTATTTTTTTAAATTTTTAGTGCGATTTTTTTTTTCGTGATTGAAACAACTTTCTGTTCTCCCTTGCTTCGATGGAATAATATTGAAAGTGCCTGGCTCATGTATCATATAATCTCAGTAAAGATAGTAAGCAATAGTTTTAATTATGAAAAAAAAAATCGTGTCAAATAATTCCTATTCATTTTTATATAGATAACTTTCTATTTTCTTTTAATTATTATTATGTTTATATTTGTGTGTGACCATTTATGTATTTAACATATTGGTAAAATATTTTGGCTAATATTTACTTTATAATCTGTGTACATATAATAATATTCAATTATTTTGGTATTACTATATGGAAATATATATATTTGTGGATTGCGCGCGCGCTTCTTTTAAAATGTTACCAAAGAAATACACAACAATTTACTAAAACTAGAAATGAAAATTGATTAATTGTAAGTATACTTTAGGCATGTATATACAAGAATAATACTATTTAAAAACAATATATATATTCTATTAAAATATTATTTTATTTAAAATCATATTTCATAGATTCAAGTATTATGTTAAATCGACCGCCAGAGGTCACGCTTCCCCTATAAAAATTCATTGTTGTTGTTTCCCGATGGCCGGCTCAAATATTTTGTACATTATGTAAATAAGTTTTTCATTTTTTTTATTATTACGCCTTAAGCCATGCAGTACTTTTGTCAAATTATGTTTTTTATATATTCCTTAAGTTAATTAAAGCAATTACTGATCAAAACTTTTTTTATCATTATACTTTCAAGATTTTTAACCACGACTGCATTATCATAGCATAATCCTCAAGATAATCAAAAATAAGCAGAAAATCTCTTTTTTTATAACATATATATATATATATTTGGAGAAATATCTTCTTTCAAAAGAAATAGCACTGATCAATTTATAGAATTTCTCTCCATTATTTTCATAGATATTTTCTGTTAATAACTATTTGGCTTCGATATCACAAGAAGAGAATGAAAGGGAGCACTTTCTGTTGACAATAGGTTCTTTGTGTGACATTGACAATACATGTCATCAACTTTGATGACAATCATTAGAACCACAATGAAATCACAAACACATAGCTTTGACTTTCCATATTTTCAGTCTCTTTCTGGTAGATTGGATTCAATTCTTAGAACAAAGAGACTTAAAGATTGGCTATTTAAAAATAGAACTGTCTTTGTGCCAATATTCAGTAACATATTTTTAGTCCCAACAGCCCCATGCAATCTGGTCAGCCTAGACTGAAATTGCAATCTTTCTTGTAATTCGTACCCACGTCAGGAGCTGGGAGATTGTTTTCTTTGGCAAAGATAGCAAGGGTGGCGTTTATACACATGTCGTTACTTTTCTGAGACGTTTCCAATGAATCTAACTTCTCACATGTGAAGAGATATTATATTTAAACACATTCTCCAAATGTGTTGAAGATAGGATCAAGATAGAAGAAGAATTCAATCAAGGATATTTTATAGTATTTTTCATTCCTTCTAGCTTCAGGAATAAAGACCAAAATTCTCAGTCTCACATGTTTATCTGCGTAATAAGTGAAAGATTTGCAAGCTTTTGACTAATCCATTGGCTTTTGAGACCTTCAGCTAAATGTACTACCAGATATACAGTTCTTCTTCAGATATTTTTGGATCACTCCCACAAACAGAATAGGACCCTCAATTACCCAGTATATCTTCTAAATGCCTCTCTAAATCGTCTCTTTGGAGACTCGGAAGGTCATGGAACTTACTTCAATAACTTACTAATCTTAAACTAGTGTAACGTATTTACAAAGGATATGTAATATGGTTAGGTAAGTTTAGGTTAGGTTCAGCTTATGTTTGGTTAAGATTAGGGTTAGTAATCTAGAGAGCTATCCCAAGACCTCCTTTTGGACTCATTTGACTACAATTAGTAATATTCTAAACACCTTGGAACAATTATTCAGATTTAATATATCAATTAATTTGTGGTAGGCATTCTGAGAGTTACAGACCAATTAAATGATGAAGTAATTACGAATCCATCAATAATAGGAATTACTCAATTTGAGCGTGGGCGTCCCACGACTACATAGCAACTCATCTCAACTTATCAATTCAGGAGGCAGAATCCAGGAGCATAAACCCGTGAGGAGTAGTCGAGAGGAAAGAGAAGAACCACCCTGGGAACAACCGGCATGGAGATGGCTTCAGAGAGAACTGACCCCTTGATCATCAAATCCAGGGGCTCTTCTGAGTAGGCTAAAGTTTCCCTTCAAACAATCTTCTTGAGGGAAGAGTTTCTTTGTTTTCTTCCTCATTGCAGGTCTTCCTCTCTTCCTTTCTACTTCAATATTTTCTAACATCAACGTCTTTTCTAAACCATTTTTAATCGTTTTATCTCCGAAGTAGGTCAGTATTTTAAAGATATTTTGATGGTGAAATGACTATTTATTTCTGGCCCTGTTGAAGGCTTATATATCTTTGCCTAGAGGAAGTATTGGGTTTCAGCGGATGCAACAAGGGCGTGGATCGGAAGATATTTAGATATATTGAACTCTAAGGGTCTAATAAAATTAATTTCATTTAAGATTTAAATATCTTCTTAAAAATAGAGGCTGCCTGGCCGGTATTCATATTTCTTGAAAATAAAGACACTTCGGCCAGTAAATCTTTTTATTACCTCGACGTTTCGACAAAAATCTTTTGTACTCGTCAGGAGAAAACAAAACATTTAGCAAGGCGTTAAAAATCATTCTTTTTTGTCGAAACGTCGAGGTAATAAAAAGATTTACTGGCCGAAGTATCTTTATTTTCAAGAAATATTTAAATATCTTTTATATCTGTCTATGGATAATTGAGAGTTTCTTTTAACAAATTATTCCCTCAACGAATTGTCTTATATTTAAAATATACAATCTTCATCTGCTTTCAATCATAACTGGAATGAAACATGTCCGGTTTCTCAATTACACGTCCTTCGATTCATGTCATGGTGAACGGCTCAATTTTCTGAGCATTTACTGGAAATATTAAAATCAAATTTAAGGCATTGTCCTATTAAATATTTATATGCATCGTGAAAGACTTTTAATCTTTTCTTCATTCTAAAAGGATACTTTGGAAATGGATATAATATTGGGTTTTCTATTGTAGAGATTAATTTTAAAGCAAACTAACATGGACCAACAGCCAGAAACAGGTATAAGATCGACTATTACTATTTAAGAAAAATACATCTCCTGATCGTGTGAAACTAAAAGTTGCTGATGGCCTGCGCCATCTGTCGGAATAAATAGAAACTTGTTGGACTATCACACAGAGTAACAATGGCTATAGATGAGCTCGTGTTTGAATAGGAACTTGTATGTATATAATAAATATAGTTTTTGTTGTTTTCGTGTAGACATATATAGCAAGATTTGTATAATTGCTATTAATAATAAATAATATGTAAAGTTAAATTGGTTACGGATTCATCCTTCTTACTTACTTTAATTACATAACAAAACTAATCCTTGATTTATGTAATTAATACAGAATTAGTCAAATACCCATTCTTTATTAATCAAGAAAATCTGACCACGCTAAGAACTCAGAAATCTTAAAATAAAATCTACAACAAATTTTAAACATAAGGTAATAAGAATAAATCTAAATTATTGAAATATTTGTGAAGTTTCGGTAACAGCATTGTTATCATTATCAGACCAAAGTATTGAATATGATTCCGGTTCCAAAAACACTTTATTAGGTATCGCTCAACAAGAGCAACCTAATTTATGATAATTGAAACAATGAATAATATGTGAGTTATTCACATATTAAACAAAATGTTAACGCAGGATACGATCCTGGTTCATGACTGTCGGGAATCGAGGGTGTTACCCACTCGTCAATCGACTTGTATGTTGTGAATATGATGATGACAACAATGTAACCGAAACTTCACAAATATTTCATTTATTTGGATTTAGTCTTCTTACCTTATGTTTCTAATCTATAGTCCAAATTGTATTTCATCTCACTATATTGTCATTTTTAATTTCGAGGACTTTCTTATAACAACGATTCCTTAGTGTATATAGGAATGCTGTTTTTTTTTATTATCCCTAGTACACTTGTACAGGCCATAATAATCATGGTGGGTAGAAGTTGGCAACTGATTTTACTATAAGTACACCACATGTCTACACATGTGAAAAGCAGTTCGACTTCTGCACTTACAAATGTACCAGAGCCCCGTTTGGTTACTTGCACTCACTGGAGGGGTTGGACTTTTACAAGAATCGGGGGCCATCGAAGCATTTTTTTTTATCAGAAAAAAGTGTCCAATGCAGGATTCGATCCCAGGTCGTAGCGGTCGAAAACCAACGGTTTAGACCATCCTTCCACCTACCCCCTAGGAATGTTGTTGGTATTATCTTCTATCATAATTGCATATTGGTTGGCTACACCCAACAACAACAAAAAGGTTTATTAAGACCTTTTGGTCTTATACAGATTCTCCACGTTAAAGAGAGTGTATACAGAAATTGCTACACACAAAGAGATTTCTGTCAATATTCCTGTTAGAGGAAAATACGGTGACCTCTGATCCCTCCCTCTCTCTCTCTACCACGCGGAAGTCCCAGAAATAACCGTCTGCCTTGAAATAGCTTCTCCCATCGCACCAGAAGAACTGGCCGCAAAGTTCTCATTGTGAGAGGCATTCCTCAGTGATATGCAGAGAGTTAGGTTTCAAGAACAGAAATAGAGATAAGATCGTGAGTGGCTTGAAATATTAAGTCTTCTGACCTTGCCCGACATAGAGCTTGAAGAAAAGAGCTGTCTTTATTTGTTTTTATAACAATAAAAGTCTAACATTACCGTTTCTTTATGTTCGTATTACAAAATTTATAGAAATATATAATATGATGCACTAGCGCGCCATCTGTTATCAATTTATTTTCAAAAATAATCTTACGCCTTTAAAATAGTTTCGAATTTTGATGCAAATATATATTTAAAAAAGATGAATATATTGGATTTATAATGATTTTATTGTTCCAATATTTCGAGGGGCAACTTGCCTCTTTTTATCGAGGATGTTATTGTTTTTTTACTTCTTCTTCTTTCTTATCTCCACTCAATCACACTAAGGTATCAAGCCTTACCCCTGTCGGGGAAGAGTAGAGCTTATATATGGATGAGTCAATACAGTCAATAATATGTATTGGGGTTGCAGGCTGAAAATTGCACTTAGTACATAGTGGGAAAACCCTGCAACCATTTACTAAAACATGCGAGCACGCGTACACCACTCTCGTTCTACAAAGCCAATGAAAGAATTGTATCTTTGATTTATACACTTTGAAAAGATTTACAAGACGTATCTCTTTCTAATTTGAAAGTACAAGCTTTTACGCGGTCGTACTTCATCAGGATAATGGGTCAAAAGCGTGCAACATATATGCAATTAAATAATGCAACAGGTTTCTGAAGATGAGTTTATTTTAATATTTATTAATGCTATGTCAAGCTTTCAGGTATCTTTACCCTTCTATAGGAGTACATAAAAACGAATAATAATAAACACCGTTAGATATTGCTTTAGAAGTTGTACTAAATTCGAAAAATCACGTGAGAACGCCCTTGAAACCTCAGAACAATTTTTAACGCCTTCCCAAATGCTTTATTTTTATTTACTTCTCCTGACGAACACAAAAGATTTTTGTCGAAACGTTGAGAAAAATAAAAAACTCTAAATGGCAAAAAAAAAAACACTGTTAGATACCAGAGAAACCTGTTGTATTATTTAATTTATATCCAGGAAATTTAACATTCTAGATTCATAAAAAAAAAAAAAAAAAAAAAGATGAAGATGATGATGAATTCAAAAATTTAAAACAAATAAAAATGTATAACTATAGAGGATTTTGGGAAGAGTTTCTATGGAATTATTTACGTTGTATATACTGATATTGCTGAGATATATCAATCCTTCTGTTTATTAAAAATGAAAAGGCATTTTAATTCGCTAATTTTGAATCTAATCAATGCCTTCTGTTTATGCTGTTAATGTCTTTGAAGATAAGAGACTCCAAAATGAGTCTATGTATTCGGGGGGAGATGTTATGGAAATGGCGATTCATATCCAATAGGTTCTTTAGGCTAATTTTACCGTGGATTCACATATATATGATCTTGAGAAATATAAGCAACTATTAAGAAGCAATTTTCTATATAGATAAATAACTTAGATTTTAATCTGAAAAGCCAGCCTCATCGACATATTGGAAGTTATATTAAACAATTTTGATCCAAAATAATCAATTTTTATTATATATATATATATAATATTATTTATTTAAAGTATTCAAAATAGATTGATAGATTTTCAACATATATATTTTTTTTTCAGAGCTGTTAAAACTTTTGCAAATCGGCTCATATTAACAATTATCCCTTAATTCGAACATTTGCCATACAGGCTGAGAGCTAGTCAGTCCGCCCAACTAACGGAAATGAAGCGGGGGCCGCAGTTATCGATGTGATATGATTGATTGAAGGTTTAATGGCTGGAGGTTGGTTGAATCCTAAATTAGCGGAATTCCTGAGCTTTTTGTCATTTAAATGGCTCCTTTCAGCTCGCCTGAACTATGCATACCGATCTACCAAGAGCGTTTAACGAACCTTTTGATTATAACGCGTAAATATATTTCACAGTTAAGACCATATAAAATAATATAATGATATTATAATATTGTAAAATGTTGTTATATTTAAAATATATACTTAATATGTACACTGTGTGACAAGGAAATTACTGAAGAACTCCCCCATTACCTGCTTAATTGTACAGCCCTTGATGCAGAGAGGAAGGCCCTATATCAACAAATTAAATGTACCAACATTTCACCCTACGTATTGCTTTCAAAAATATCAGCAAACAAATCTAAGGCAATAGCTTACTATATTTTTTTAGATCATCATTATGTAAGGACCAGTCAACAAGTGAATGACTTTGAGATGAAGAGTAAAGCCAGTTCAATTTCTATGTAAATAACATAAGATGATTATTAACTTACCCAATTGGGAGAATCTGTATGGGGCAAGTCCCTAATAAAGGCTTTTGTGTGTGTGTATTTAAAATATAACAGCGCTTATCCTTATATCGATAAAAATGAAATCCAAAATCGATGTTTGTTATCGCGTTGCGCAAAATCTACAGAATAAATCATCATGAAATTTCGCATGTAGGTAGCTGAAGATTTCGTTTAACATATAGGCTATTCAAAAAACAAAAAAGGTTAATGTGCTTTTTTTATAATAATATAAAACAAAAAAGCGTTAGTTCCAGCCTTTTACCGCTTGGGTGCAGCACTGGTCGTGACGATAAATGAATTTAATTGGTTAATAATTAACACGTGGTTTGTTTACACGATGAATGTTAGTTTGTTCACACGATGAATGTTTTTAAAAGGTAAGATTATCCAATCGCCGTGAAACTTCAGGAAGTTATTTACTATACTTCTGGGAAGGTTTCTGGTTTGAATTTAGTTTGAAATAAATATTCTTTGCAATTTTTTATTTGCAAATTTTCTACTTTCACTCGCAAGCAGCGCCTCTAGCGGTATCTGGTGAAATTATATTTATAAATTGTAACAATTCTTAAAATGTGTTCCAAGTATAATAAATTTAATTTGAGAATTTAGTAATATAATATTCCAATGACGTAAAAAAACTTGTAATTTCAATATTAATATATATTTAGAGAAAAAATTGTAACGTTTTTGTGTTAAATGTTAAAATATATTTTTACATTGTTACTTTAATTTGTTGTTGTTTTATAATAAGTGAAGGTGCAAATCAAATTGTTGCTGTTGTTTATTATCGTATTTTTTTATATAAAAAACGTACATTGTATGTGATGATGATAACAAAAATGAATTTTCAAATTAATATATATAATTCATTGAGAAAAAAAAGAAATAATTAATTATCAAATTCACAAAAGTGACAATATCTTATTTAAAATATAATAAATGTTTTCAAAATATTATGTTTCAAAATTATATTTAAACGCGTATAACAATTATTATATTTATATACGGTTATAAATCAATATATAGGTGGATTGGATCATTTCTAGAATCGTTTTAACAAATGTTCGTTAGGCAAACTTTTACTCGGATAAAAACCGGGCGAAGCCGGGTACATTCGCTAAATACAGTTATTTACAAATCTTCTTTTGTGGCAAGATACTATTCCTTCAACTTCAAATTACCGAGTGGACCAATTAATACTGATTTTTTTTTTCAATTTATCGAGTATTTTTTCAAGAGACCGGGAAAAATTTTAAATTATCGAGAGTATGACAAGTATAGATTCAGTAGGGATTGGATGTTTGCTAGAATCGTTTTAACAAATGTTTGTTAGGCAAACTTTTACTCGGGTAAAAATCAGGCGAAGCCGGGAACATATATATATATATATATATATATGTTTGTTGGCTATGCACGCCCTCAATATATAACTAATCTCGCTGAAATTTTAACAGGACAGAGTTAAATCTGGAAGAGTTTTTTTGTCGCACTTTAACCAAGAAAAATTATAGTACTGAGCAACAATATTTTTTAGTCAGAAATGATAATGACAATATTGCTGTATCATGCTTGATTTACATAAACAAAATTCTTTAGGGGAATATTTACTAAAGCAGTTCACGGGCGGAGCCAGATAATAATTTTTAGTAGGCAGGAACAAAATTCTACCGCGAAACATTCACTCGAGCAGAAGGCACACGAAGCCAGGTCATCTCTACATATAAAATATCGTTTCTCGGCCTTTTGGCTAAGATCATGTAGTATATCTCTAGATATTTTCATTTATATATATCTTATTAAAAATCTATTCAGTAGAGAGAGTGGATATGATTGATCGCGAAAAATATACTTTCTATATTATATAAATATATAATGAAACGAATATTATTATCATAATATTCGGTGTGTTCCAGAATATTATTATCAATAATATTCGTCATATTCAATGATGATCAATGATGAACCCTCCTAGCGGCTACTACCGATTTATTGAACGATTCTGCTTATATATGTGACAGTGTAGGTGGTAATCTTGGTCATGGTATTTAACCAAACTATATGGACATAAACCTTAAGACAGTAGAATTACATATACGTATTTGCAACGAGCAATGCTATTTCACAAACAATTCAGAGAATGCCAATTAGACATTCAGATTGACTGGCCATGTCTGAAATGTTTGCGGAAGAGCTTTGCTCGATGCAAAAATTTACATGTAATTCAAATGTTCTGAACGCTTATGTCCATATTAATTGCTTTATTATCATAATATGTACGTGTGTGTATGTGTGTGCATGTGTGGGTGTCTGCGTGTGTGGGTATGTGGCGAGCGTTGCTTATACTATATATGTAACGCGCATTTTAAAATGAGAGCTTCAGAATTTATCTAAAACTTCAATAACAAACATAAGTTCTGACACAAGACAGCGTCCATTTCAATATATTATAATCCTTATTTATTTATTTATGCTTATGAGGTGATACAGCAGCGTATTTACAATTAGAGAGGAGACAAAATGAACCAAATCTAGAAAAAAGAAGTGAGGACATATCGGTCATTAAAGTCTGAGAGGCAAGGCCTTCAGCCAGTTCAGGGCTTCCGGGGTGATAGAATGGAGATTGGAGATTCCTCCATTGAATATTATAATCCTAATATATACTAATCCAGGTTGTTGATATTCATTTACACAAAAGAAGCACAAAGCTATTTTAGACTTTACTGCCATTTGCATTTATAAAAAGTAGGATATATTCCCCACCATTTTTGTTGTTGTTGTTTTTTTTAAATGGAATTGCTGCATGGGATAATTCGATTGAAAATAGTTATATCTTTATATTTATAAAAGTAAGATAACAATGGCAAATATGTGTGCAAATGCCAATTTTAATTATATATTTGAACTCAAGAGAAGTTAACAATGAAAGGTCTTCTATATATAATACTTTATTTTCTTTTATATAGATGGGTTGGCCAAATATCACGGAGTAAGTTGAATAAACGTTTAATTTATTTTTGCTCCACTAGATGGCGCTCTGCCATTTAAAAAGCACATGTGCTCGTGGTCAGGAGATGCCTTCTTTATTTTTTATATATATGCGAAGAAATGGTAGTTTTATAAGTAATTGTTTAAATTTATTGGTTTTAAACTATATTAGTTCTGTTATTTAATTTTATATGAATTCATTTTCTGGATATTTTAAAGTCTATACATATAATCACCACTAGACCGCTTTTTAGAGCTCTGATACTTTCTCTCTCTGTATTGGACGATTCTTCTTTTATATGTGTGACACTAAAATTAATGAGGAATTGCGATTTACAGAACACATAATTAACACCTCAAATAGAGCTACCAGAAAACTAAATATTCTGAGAAGGTTATGTGGAACAAATTGGGGAGCAAAACCCAAAACTCTCAGAACAACATATACCACCTCTTAATAAGGCCAATAATGGAATATGCCATACCTGTCTGGGCTCCCTGAAGCTCATCACCTAAAGGAAGACTAGACAGTGTTCAAGCAAAAGCGGCCAAAATAATCACTGGTGCTGTTTAATCCACCAACAATGAGAAAATTCAGAGAGAATGTGGTCTAGACCTATTCGAAAGTAGAAGACAATTAAAAACAATAAAATTCACCAATAGCTTAAAAAGTAAAAAAAAAACGAACACATATCCCATAGAACCTATTTAAACTGGACACAAAAAGAAAGACTTAAAAGATCTTCAACACTTCAGTACGACAACAATATTAGAAAGGGCATAAATATGAAACACAATGACTTTTAAATTCAAGAAGAACCAATATTCCCTACCCCATTACCATCAAATATAATCATCAATCTCAACCTGAATGAACCCTGCAATAAAAAAGAGAATAAAAACATACTTAAAAAGAAAGGACTTGACACAATTGATTTATATGATCAGAGAAATTATTTATTAGCATACACAGATGGATCATCAGACCTTACCCTGAGTAATGGAGGGGCCGGAATTAACATAATACTGCAAGATGGAACACACATCAAAATCAAAGAAGGAGCAGGAAAGATTTCGTCAAACTTCACTTGTGAACTGACAGCTATCTGGAAAGCTCTTGATGTATGTCTGAACCAACCATCCCTGCATCAAGCAGAAGGAATTATAATATACAGCGACTCCAGATCCGCTCTAGAAGCAATTCAGAAGGGCAATACTAAAATCACACAGAAAATACACTCGTTACTTACCCAACTGGAAACATTGGAGAAGAACTGCATTCTACCTTGGATTCCTGCCCATGTTGGGATCGAGGGTAATGAAATGGCAGATGAATTGGCAAAAGAAGCCAGAAAGTTGAGTCAAAGGAAAGAACAAATGTCATTATTTGACGCTGATGCTTTGGAAAAACACAAGATAATTAAACAAAAAAATAAGAAAAGATCAAATATGGGAAATAAACTCTGAGAGAAAACTGACAGAAACTATAACAAGGCTTAGAACAAAACATTATAAAGGAATGGCAATACATCCAGATGGCACAAGAACCTATAGGACATGCAACAACTGTCCTGGTGTGGAACTAACACCTACTCACATATTCTCATGCCCAAAAATGGCCGCAGCCTTGCAGAAAATTGACATAGACCCAGAGCAGCAGCTTTACACACCCAAGATAGTGGACATTGCTGCTGCTGTGATGGAGATGCATGGAGACATCTGAGGCTCTTCTTTGGACACGACAACAACAACAACTAAAAAATGAGAGGGTTCATTATTGATGAGAACCAATCCCTTCCAATGACAATGACAGAAGGCTGGTACATACACTGTCCTGTTGTCACCAGCTAACCAGAGATGACATTCTGGGACATCTAACAGTGAGAAAATGTGGCACGATAACCTGATGTGTCTTCATGTGTCCTCTAGGTAAATCATCAAACCTTTGATTTACTTATCCAGTCGTATTACATGTTGATAAGAATGATAACCTCTTAGCGTTGATTTTGAATGTTTCTTCAGTTGATATTTATCATAAGGCGCCATCTATGTATAAGAAATAGAACTATTTAACACGTTTTTTCCCTTATTTTTCAAATAAAACTTTCTACTGTCCTCAATGCGATGGATAAATATTGGAAGAGATTGGTTCTCATCAATAATGAACCCTTTCATCCTTTAGTTGTCACACATATAAAAGAAGAATCGTCAAATACAGAGAGAAAGTATCAGAGCTCTAAAAAGCGGTCTAGCGGTGATTATATATATATCTAGACTTTAAAATATCCAAAAAATAAATCCATAGAAAATTAATTAACAGAACTAATATATTATTAAAAAGGCATCTCCTTATCGTGAAACTGAAAGTTTCTGATGGCTTGCGCCATCTATCGGAATAAATATCAACTATTCTCGTTGATTTCTAATTATTACAAAATTGGCTTATTACCCATTCTTGATTAATCAAGAAAAGCTAACCACGTTAGCTTCTCCTTAGTATCTCTAAGGAGATGCCTTTTTTCATAATTTATGAACCTTATCCCAATACAATATCACATTTGTACTATTTTTTCACAGAAATAATATAGTTTAAAACCAAGAATTCTAAACAATTACTTATGTGTATAAAAAATAGAACTATTTAAGCACGTTTTTTCCTTTCTTTTTCAAATAAAAATAACTTTATGCAGTCCTCAATGCGATTGAAAATATTGGAAGGATTGGTTATCATCAATAAAGGCCTTTTCAACTTCTAAATAAACCATCATCCTCTTCCAGGAGATACAACTTTACCTAATTCAACGGTTTGTTTGTAGAATGGCCGTATAGTCAATCAATAAACTGGATGTAAAAATGTCATTTTGATTCAATATATGCGCATACATGTATGTCATATTTTTCATGGAAGGATGTTTTTTTACTTTATTAAAAGTAGTTTTTATATTATTGATTATACTTCAATTTGAATTTGTATCTTTAGTCATTTCGGATTTAAAAAGAACGGTGCTGTTTTTTTTTTTATATTGAAAACTGAGATAACGTATGAGCAATCGATTGAAGGTATTCTCCTATTATTATCACATATTCTAAAATTTTCTAGTGGCTTTCTTATTGTAGCGAAGTATTTAATATTTTAATAACAAATTATCAAATTTTATATTCGTTTCTGTTACTCTGTAAACTTTCCTCGTTGCTTATCTTGTATTTTATACAGTTAGATTTGTTTTTGGCCTTAAATAAATTACCGTATCATCCTAGAGTTTGTTTTTCTTAATTTTCTACATTACATTTTGGTATAGATGCTGGCTAGATTAGGAAAGACAATCTAAAGATCGCCGAGCAGATTTTGATCTATGGATGCTGTGGTTTCTGCGACTGACTCCAGGATTCCGTGTCTGAGACTTCCTCAAATATTGACAATATCGACTGTTTACATTATATATTTATAAATGTATGTAATTCTACTGTTCTAAAAAGGCTTATGTCCATAGTTCTTCTAAAATACCCATTCCAAGAGTCTAGCAACAGTATCACTATAAAAGGAAGTTCCAAAAATGCAATATAACAGCGGTATGGTAGATTAACCGTTGGGAGGGTTCACCACTGATGAGCCAGGCCCTCCCATTAATTTTTCTATTGCAGTAAGGGCAGTAGAAATTGTTTAATTTCAAAAAGAATCTTACGCCTTTAAAATAGTTTCGAATTTTGATAGTTAGATTTGTTTTTGTTCTCTTAAATAAATTGCCGTATCATCCTAGAGTTTGTTTTTCTTAATTTTCTACGTTACATTTTGGTATAGATGCTGGCTAGATTAGGAAAAACAAACTAAAGATCGCCGAGCAGATCTTAATCTATGGATGCTGTGGTTATTTTTCTGCGACTGACTCCAGGTTTCCGTGTCTGAGACTTCCTCAAATATTGACAATATTGACTGTTTACATTATGAAAAACAGAACAAAAGTGAATTTGTACTTGGATCAGGTATATAAATTAAGAAAAAAGGAATTTCCTGATCGTAAAACTGAAAGTTGCTGATGGCTTACGCCATCTATCGGAATAAATATACTCTAATCATCGATTTTAACACTATTTTTCACATTGATTGGTGTTCTCACGCCCTTCTGGTCTATATACCTGTTTCATGGTTTTTCAGGATGCCCCAAAGACTTTTTGGTCGTTGAGGTACAGCTTGCACCACACTGACGAGGGCCAACAGCCCGAAACGCGTACATGGTTAGCTTTTCTTGATTAATCAAGAAACAGTATTTGGCCAGTTATGGAATAATTAAAAATCAACGATTAGTTGATATTTATATTGATAGATGGCGCAAGCCATCAGTAACTTTCAGTTGCACGATCAGAAAATATCTTTTTTCTTTCCTTTACATTATGCTACAACGTTGGACTAAGGAATAAATACTGTTTGATATATACGTATATAAAGATATATTCATTATATACTAAACTTAAAGCTTACTTTATTATTTAATTCTCAAATTAAGAGATAGGAAACACACACAATCAAATTTTTTACTAAATTAAAACATTTCAAACCTTAATACATCACTAGAAATGTAGTGGGTCGGTGGAAGGATGGTCTAAACCATTGGTTTTTGACCGCTACGACCCGGGTTTGATTCCCGCATTGAACACTTTTTTCTGATTAAAAAAAAAAAGCTCCAATGGCCCCCGATTCTTGCAAAAGTCCAACCCTACCAGCGAATGCAAGTAATCAAACGGGGCTCTGGAACATTTGTAAGTGCAAAGTCGAACTGCTTTTCACACGCGTAGACATGTGGTGCGCTTACAGTAAAAGCAGTCGCTTACTTCTATCCACCATGATTATCATGGCCTGTACCACGTGTACTAGGGATAAGCAAAAAAAAAAAAACTAGAAAAGTAAAAACAAAGAAGAAAAATCCACCAATCAGAAGATAACTATTACTTTAATCCTTACCAATCTAAACTAAAAATCTGATCTTATACATGTATTAAATGGACTTGAAGAAGATCTTATTTTCTAACCTCTCTCATCGTTAAAGTTAAAGAAAGAACTCCGAGAAAAGAGATTAAATAAAAGAATTTAATCAAGAGTATTTTTTTATTCTTTCCAATTTCTCATATCCTCTTTTTAAAACGTCGTGTGTTAACAAGTTATAAAAACATTTGAAAAGATTTTCTATTAAATCTCTCTATAGATATTGAAGAAAGAACAAAATTTTAGATTTTATTTTAAAGCATCTATAGAGAAATCCTCTTTTCAAACATTCTGATAATTAATGGAGAGACTAGAAAAGTACTAAAATTCAAATAGAAAAGAGATTGGATTGAAAATGTCTTGAAATATATTTTCTATATCACTACTTATTTAGTACTTTAAACGAATCAATACTTAGACTAGTATTAAAATTATTATTCGTTTATACACCTATCTCCCGATTTACACGGTAGATACGTTCCTGAGAAAAACGTGTAAATCGGGGGATAGGTGTACACAGAAATAAAAATAAAATGCATTGACAGGTTAAAATATGTAGTCAAGCACATAAGCTCGGGATTCTTCGTGAGATGTGTACACAGCGCATGTGTTCAATCACAGTAGTATTTAGTATAGTGCGATAAAAAAAAACTTATTTGGAAAACCGTGTAAAAGCGAAAACGTGTAAAAAAAGCACCGTGTAAATCGAGGGATAGGTGTATTTATATATTAGATAATAAAAAGGCATATATTGGATTTAATAAAAGATTTATTTGCCAATATTTCGGTTGGCTGAACGCCAAACCTTTATCAAGGCATTACATTTTTGTATACACAAACTCAACGCCGTATAATGTTATTCTTTGTTACACTATGCGGCGCTGAGTTTGTGTATACAAAAATGTAATGCCTTGATAAAGGTTGGTGTTCAGCCAACCGAAATATTGGCAAATAAATCTTTTATTAAATCCAATATATGTCTTTTTATTATCTAATGAATTAAATATGGATTGCTCTATTTTCAAAACAATATTTATATTTATATATTCAGAAATATGCATATATTGGATTTATATGTATTTTTATTAACGAGAATCACGAAATTTCTCTTAATGAATTATAAAAAAGCTATAAAACGCCTATGCATTTTATTAAAAAAATTTTCTCTTCGTTTTATAGCTTTTTTATGTATTTTTATTGTTCCAATATTTCGAGAGGCAACTTGCCTCTCTTTATCGAGGATGTATGTGTTTTACACTAAAACATATGAGCTCCCGTACACCACTCTCGTTCTACAAGGGGGACAATGAAAGAATTGTATCTTTGATTTAAATATTACATTTAGTATATATACATATTAAAAACAAAATTGGCATTTTCTGACCGCTTAAATGAGCATTTTAGAGACAGAGCGCCATCTAGTGGAACAAAAATCAACTAAAGGTTGATTTAACTTGTTCTAAAGATATTTAGCCAACCAAATTATTGATAAATCAAGAAAAGTTCATCATGGCGTTTTGCATCTAAAATGTTCATGTGAGCGGTCAGTAAATACCAATTTTGTTTTTAATATGAACACCTGACCATTTTTATATATTTTTAAAATTATTTTCACACACACATTCCGCAAATTTATTTAAGAATTTATTATTATTCACTATATCTAGAGTTGAATACCATTCTAAATCTGTTTCTCTCCATATGAGAACGTGAAAACCCCCTTACTGTCTGGAGGAGGACTCTCTGTCGTTGGAGGAATCTCCTCGACTGTACATAACTGTATATTTTAAAAATAAGGCTTATTTTGGATTTAAATAAGATTATTTATTTACCGATATTTCGATGGATCAATCTTCCATCTTCTTCGAGGTGTTTTGCAGTGAAGCACGCAGCAGGTCGCGCGCCCCAGGTGAGCCACTGGACGTCTTCTAAGCTTATTGGGCGATAAACCATCTAATATATACATTCTAAACAGAGTAAATATAATCAAAATAAAAAAGTGATATATGTAAATGACTATTGAAAATTAAGAGATATGAATTAATTAATGAATAAGTGATATATGTAAATGACTAATGAAAATTAAGAGATATCGAATTAATTAAACAAATAAAATATCATAAAAATTGAAGTAACTGTGAAATAAATATAAAAATAATAGTAATAGATATCCGATTAAAATGGAATAAAATAACCATGTAAATAGCATGATCATCTAAGAGGTTCTAAATTGAGTATATACATCTGGCAAGTCAATCTTTCTATTGATACTATTTTTATTTTCTAATGAGCTCCAGCTTTCTAAAAATAAACGGCAATGCTTTTCTTTGATGTTTTGATGTATTATAGATGTGTGATCGAAGTCTGGAGTGTGACTATTGTTGAATGCATGATCTACCAGTAGAGATGTCGGGTTATGGTGCTTTAGTGCGGATTTATGTTGGTTAATTCTTTCAGATAAAGGTTTGCTGGTTTCTCCTATGTATATTGCCTGGCAGGATTTGCATGGTATTTTATAAACCACATTCGCTCTATCTTCTGGCTTGTAGATTTGTTTTGTATCAGGGTGGCGGAAGATGCTTCTTAAATTCTGGTTGGGTTGATATCTGGTTGTAATATTGTGTTTTTTTAAACTTCTGGCTATTCTTTCACAGCCATAGCTGTAAGGTAGGGAGCAAAACATGTTCGGGGTTGAGATCTGTCTATTGTTCGTGGATGGAATTTTTGGTGCATATAATTGCTTTTTGATGAATTCTTTAGGATAATTATTGCTTTGGAGTTCTTGAAATAATCTAGCTCTTTCAATTTTTTCATCAGTTTTATCTGTAAAATGTGTAGTCAACCTCTTGGACAGTGTTTTGACCACCGCAACCTTATGACAGATAGGACCAAAAGAATTGAAGTTCAGGTAACTTCCTGTGTGGGTTGGTTTTCGATAAATTTTCGTTTCAATTTTGTTTTGATTTCTGGTCAGTTGTAAGTCCAAAAATGGTAGAGACTTCGACAGTTTAAAAGCCACGGCTCAAAATCTTCCAAATTTACACGGTCTACCAAAAGTTCATAAGCCCAATACCCCATTACGTCCCATAGTGTCATATTCTGGCTCGCCCCTGTACCCCATCACCAAATTTCTGTCATCAATTATATCACCATTCCAGAAGAAACTTCTCCATACAGTCCCCAATCCAACAGTAGCTATTGAAGCAATCAAAAATACTCCAGTTTCACCAGACAGCCGGATCATATCTTTTGATATAGAATCCCTTTATACTTCCATCCCACATGACGAAGCAATTCTTGCTCTACAAGAATTCATAGATTCCCACCCAGACTTACCCCTCCCTATCCCAAAGGAGGCTCTCATAGAACTGATCAAACTCTGCCTATCATTTAATTACTTCTTCTATAAGAACAGATATATCAAACAGGTCAAGGGACTTCCAATGGGAAATCCTATATCATCTGCATTAGCCAATGTCTTCATGGATAAAATTGATAAGTTAATCGTTGAATCCACACAACTACAAATTTTAATGTGGAACCGCTACATTGATGATGTATTATGCATCACAGAGGTGGATGTTTCCATAATTATAAATTTTCTTAATAGTCTTAGACCCTTTCTGAAATTCACTTATGAATTAGAAGAAAATGGGTCTCTACCATTTTTGGACTTACAACTGACCAGAAATCAAAACAAAATTGAAACGAAAATTTATCGAAAACCAACCCACACAGGAAGTTACCTGAACTTCAATTCTTTTGGTCCTATCTGTCATAAGGTTGCGGTGGTCAAAACACTGTCCAAGAGGTTGACTACACATTTTACAGATAAAACTGATGAAAAAATTGAAAGAGCTAGATTATTTCAAGAACTCCAAAGCAATAATTATCCTAAAGAATTCATCAAAAAGCAATTATATGCACCAAAAATTCCATCCACGAACAATAGACAGATCTCAACCCCGAACATGTTTTGCTCCCTACCTTACAGCTATGGCTGTGAAAGAATAGCCAGAAGTTTAAAAAAACACAATATTACAACCAGATATCAACCCAACCAGAATTTAAGAAGCATCTTCCGCCACCCTGATACAAAACAAATCTACAAGCCAGAAGATAGAGCGAATGTGGTTTATAAAATACCATGCAAATCCTGCCAGGCAATATACATAGGAGAAACCAGCAAACCTTTATCTGAAAGAATTAACCAACATAAATCCGCACTAAAGCACCATAACCCGACATCTCTACTGGTAGATCATGCATTCAACAATAGTCACACTCCAGACTTCGATCACACATCTATAATACATCAAAACATCAAAGAAAAGCATTGCCGTTTATTTTTAGAAAGCTGGAGCTCATTAGAAAATAAAAATAGTATCAATAGAAAGATTGACTTGCCAGATGTATATACTCAATTTAGAATCTCTTAGATGATCATGCTATTTACATGGTTATTTTATTCCATTTTAATCGGATATCTATTACTATTATTTGTATATTTATTTCACAGTTACTTCAATTTTTATGATATTTTATTTGTTTAATTAATTCGATATCTCTTAATTTTCATTAGTCATTTACATATATCACTTATTCATTAATTAATTCAAATCTCTTAATTTTCAATAGTCATTTACATATATCACTTCTTTATTTTGATTATATTTACTCTGTTTAGAATGTATATATTAGATGGTTTATCGCCCAATAAGCTTAGAAGACGTCCAGTGGCTCACCTGGGGCGCGCGACCTTCTGCGTGCTTCACTGCAAAACACCTCGAAGAAGATGGAAGATTGATCCATCGAAATATCGGTAAATAAATAATCTTATTTAAATCCAAAATAAGCCTTATTTTCAAAATATAAACATATTATGAATTGCTCTATATTCAGAATAACTGTATATATTTTACTCTTTTATTTTATCCCTCTTTTTATAATTATTATATACTACCACCATTGACTTGTGTATGAGGTCTATAAAATATTTTTAAATCTAAAAAAAAAAATCCATATGAGGGCTTTACTAAAATCTATTTTGAATGTTTATACAAAGAGATACCTGAGAAGAAACACCGAAAATAAGGCATTTCCTACATTTATCCAGTACTCTAAGAGGTAATAAAACTTTTTATTTTTAATATAAAGCTCTAGCTAATGTATAACGTTATCACAACACATTTCAGGATATAGATTTGTGAGAAAATACTAATTTGAGAACGATATCTACACTCATGGACAAAACTTAAGGAAGTGTAAAGTCTTTGGTGTCGCTTATCTCCTTTTTTTTTTTTTTGAAGGAGACTGGGATAATTTTGTTCACACTTGGTTATCTCGTGTGTCTTCAATAAAGGTCAATGTAATATCTTTCAGAGTTATTGTCTGAATCCCGATTTTAATGCTAAAAGGTTCCTTAAGTTTTGTCCATGATTCTGTATATATTATTTAACTGTAACGAGATACAAATATATCTATGATCTCTCTTATGGCTCGAGAACATGGAGTCTTCGCGTTTCAGTCTCATTTGTAATTTTAAAGACTGGAATAAAAAAAATATATATATGTGATATCTTGGGACCTCTGGGACCAGTGTTACCTGATGCTAGACGAACCTCGATGTCAACTCTACCGTGCAGTCGTGGTGGAAGGCGACACAGCTGGGCCAAAGGTGAAATAAACAAACAGAGATTCCACTAAGAAGCGTCTGACGTCAAGAAGGAATGGGATGAGGAGAGAGGGAGATCTTTAGAGCAAGTGTTACCTTGTTGAGAGCCAAGCGTAGACTGCCTATTCTAGGTTCTCGATTTAACACCAAGACCTTTCTTCTTTCTAATTGGTTGACCTAATTGGGGGGACTAGGTCACGTGGCCGTTGGCTATTGGTTGACCTACTTAGGTATGGTCTTCTCTAATTGGCCTTGCGGCTTTCTTTGATGGAAGATACGTCCGGCCTTGTTCCGGAAATATTGGGCGTCTCTCTACTTTTATAACTTTTGCGGTCACCAGATACGTCCGGTCCTGTCAGGAAATATTGGCTTAAACTTAGCTCGCAGGGTTTCCGGGGTCAGAAGGTTAGCTGTGACTTTATTAATAGTCGGGCTCTCTTCTAGGCCTACTTCTTAGGTTTGACTTCTACTCTCACCTAAGCCTGATTAGTTTTAACCTTAATCTTCTCCTGTTAGTCTCCATTCCTTCTATCTGTACAGTTGTTATACTTTATTAGATTCTTACGCGGTACAGATTGATGTTAGTTGAGGCTTTCTATGTGCAGTACATAAGAAGTTATATACAGTCATGGGGTGGAACATGTGGTAGTAGCTATCTAGACTATTTACAACAATTCCATGGTCTTAAATCATCACAGATGGCCCCGGATGTGAGAGGGTTCATATGGAGGGATTTAAGAGAGCGGAATAGGAAGACTGTTATTAAGGAAGTAATTTTTAAAAATTAATTGAAATGAGTTGGTATATAACATGGGGTTGATTTCTGTATATCCATAAGAGATAATAAAGCATAAACAACTAATACTAAACATACAAGTAAAAATAAAAATATGAATAAAATATTTAATAGAGAACATATAATGATTATAGGTAAAAATATAAATGATTGGATGGGTAAATCATGATCTCTTCGTGATGGGCGTTAGAAAGGGTTGAGGGGTTAGTTATTACTTGGTTGAGGCAATGTCACTTTGACTCAAGTCCCAAACCATTTAATGTGCACGGCGCGGAAGACCTAGGCCATGTTTCACATGTAAATTTAAGGACCGAATAAAGTTACAGTACCACAATCGAAAAGTAAGATAAGGGGGATTGTTATGGGTTTTAGTAATTAGTCGTTAAGACGTACGCATGCAGGATAACTGAGGGCGAAGATCAGTGACCAGAAATCAAAGTTTTAATTAGAGTCGTCAGGGGCTTAGCGAGAAAAAGAGTAAAATAAAAAAAAATGTGCCAGCGTGTGGCATGGGAGTGCCCTGGAATAAAAAAAAAAAAAACAATTTGCACGTATCCAAGCCAGAAGTAGGGATAGGTAAATCCGGGGGACGGTGTGTCAAGATTGTTAATTACGAAATCAAAGTAGGTCAAGTCTAGCCTGCGAAGGAGTTAAAAGTTCCTGCGGAAAAGGGTTAGTATTTATTAAGAAGTAACCTTTAAAGTGGTTGATTACGAGGTTATTGAAGATTGCCCTGTTTTTAGATCATGATTTTTAGTTTGATTATAAAAGGATATATCATTGAGATATGAAATTGCGAAATTAAGGCTTTGCATATAGCGTTAAAGGATTTGAAAAATCGAAAATAGAATTGCGAAGTTGAATGCAAAGTAATCTTTAAAAAAAGTAAAAATAGTGATGATATGATACAAAGATTAACACATTACAGCAGTATATAAGGGGTAATAGAAAGTGAAAATATTAAATGAAAATTAAAAATGAGCAGTAATATACTCGATAGCATTGACATGGTAGCGGACGATGAAACAATGTAAATAACATCTAATTTATAAAGTGAGAGAAAATATAAAATGACAAATGCAAATTAGTGATATAAACATGAAATATAAACTTGAGATTATTAGATATGAAAGATAAAATATAAAGTTGATTATAGAATAGAGTCATAAAGCAAAAGTAAATAAGCTTTGGTAAAGAAAAATAAAATAAAATGACACTAATCTAAACTGATTGGTTGACGTAAATAAAAAAAAACAATTATAAGAGCTATATAATGATTATATAAAGAATATTAAAATGAAAAATATAAAAAAAATGTTCACCGAGAAAGAAGAGCAAGTAAGATTATACATAGAAATTATATATCTTGAAAGAATGGAAAGTTGTAGGCCAAACGTAATGTTCCTGTTTTTTAGGATGGGTGGAGAGAGCTTTAAATTGTCCTCGATTGATATCTTTGGTCTTGTTGGCCTAAGTTTTTCTAACTTATCGAATTTGTTTTATGTTTGGTGCGACTCGTGGATCACATTGTTTCCAACTGTGAAACTTACTGAGTCCTAATGTTGTCGATTTTTTGTTCCCTGCACCACGTTTAGGTGAAAACGTGATTCTTCCTAAAGCGGCATTTATTCTGTGTGTGCAGGAGAAACACGGCGATCTATTCTAACCGATAAAGGGTTGTTTTTTTTTTTTTTAACATGTGTGGGTGTGTGTGATTTTTAGGTAAAATGTTGTCCTTGGTTCTAAGTGTCGATGTTAAGTGGACAAGTTAATCGAGGGCGAGAGAATGTTAGTGAACAGATTTGTTAGTAAATGTACGCACTAATGTTTAATTTAATAGGTAGCGAAAATCCATTAGAGTGACATCGGGGTGGCGACGGGTCGTAACAAGATGTCGGCTGTTTGTTTGCTCATCTCCCTTCGAATTTATTATTAGCGATTTCCGGCGGTGGCGGGCATATTTATTTGGGTCAGAGGCCCTTTGTGGGGGCAGCTTGCTTGGTGGTTGTCTCCCACCTTTGTAAACGCGGTTCTCTGATGGCCATGAATTAGTGACATTGGGTATGTTAATTCGGAATACGCTCGGAGAATTTATTTCTATAATTGTAAACACAAAAGCGTTTGATTTGTCACGTTTGGTGATAAGCGTTATGGGATTGACATAGGGAGATACAGAGGTTGTAATTATCCTGTGTGTTCAAGCATTTGTTCGATTTGTGTTTGTATTTCGAAAATTCGGATATTGTATCTGTTGATATTAAATCAAATGGTTTTTGGCGGACTTAGTAAAAATGTTATTCATTGATATCGGGTTAGAATTGAATGAAATTGCGACTATCTACGTGGACAATGTGTGGTTAAATGTGTCACAGGCGTGATGAAGGCGTCTTTGGCCTGAAAAGTTAAAGAGTTTTGTGGTGTGGCTTTGTGACACGAAGCGAAAAAATTGTAAAGGAAAAGGTGTCACGTGAAGTCTTTGTTTTGTACAAAATCTAACCTGTTTTACTAAGAATAACAAATTTACTAAAGTCATGGGTGCTGGTTGTACGAACATATCGATAATTTTTATATTGTTAGTGGATATGACACGTTTAATGTGAAAAAAATATTTTTTTGTGTGTGTGTTTAGTAGGGCGACGTAATAAAGCTTGTGTGGCTCGAAATTAGATTTGGGTGTGAAGTCGCGCACTAAAAATTTGTTGCCAATTGGAGAAAGTGATGAGAGAGGGAGTTGTTTATTTTGTTGAGAGAGATTTGTCGCTGATTAACTATGCATGTAAAAGGAAGGAGTGTCGTTATGTGGGAATTTAACGATTGGAATAGTTTTGGAAGGCTGTGACTTAGGTTATTTCTGTCTAAAGCTATGAAAGAAAAGGACATAGGGGCGTTGAAAATGGGATTAGGAACATTATAATGAGGTTAAATAAGAGTGTTGGAGTTCACCACGTGTGAGCAACCCGTTCCAGGAGAAGAAAATTTAGTAAATGGGACAGTTGTATTAACCTGTCCATGGGACACGTGTTGCTTGCACGAAGTGAATTGGTACAAGGTAGTTGGTAGAGGTACATTATATTGATACAGGAGTAGCTGAGGACAGTTTATAATTAGTAGAAATCTTTTTATGGAGTTAAGGGATAATATGCCAAAAGGCAAGGGGGTATCTATAATATGGAATTTTAGGTTCTGCGTTATGTTACCTATTTTTACGTTTAAAAAGATATAACCTATGGTGAAAATATTGTTAGCTATGGCATTAATAGTTAAGTTAAATGGGTGAACAGGTATTTTCTTTTGCAAATTGGTTTCTATTATTTTAAAAGTATTCCGACTAATTATATCGATAGATGCTCCTGTATCAAGTAGCAGAGGTAGGTTTACATTATTGGGCAGTTCAGCTCGAACGAGCAATTGTTCAACGAAAGTTATGTGAGGAGGAACCTACTGTTGTGCTGTCTTGGGCGTCGGAACAGGCCTGTTTTGGTGCCGTGGTCGAGGTACCCATGGGATAGCTAGGGTTCACTGCTTGCGCTGGGCTCGTGGTGTAGAGAGGATCAGGGGAGCGGGTAACATGCGCTCGCGTGTTGTTAACTCGGAAGGGTGCGGAAGAGGACAACACAGTTCTGTCGTGCTGCGGATAAGTTGTGGCTCGGTACACAGTTCTTGGACGGCTCTGTGCAGGCCGTTTGGGGCACTGGGCGTGCCAGTGCATGGCGCCACAATACCTGCAGGATGAAGGGGGTGGATTGGCAGAGTAGTTGGGTCGCGCTGACCATGGTCGCGGAGCACTGTACCTCGGTGACGGTGCGAAGGAAGGGTTGGGCGTTGTTCTGGTCGTCTGTTGGCACACTTGCGACGCACTGTGGGTTCCTCTTACGCGCGATACTACACTATACCACGCTTGGAGGGTGTTCGGTTGCACGGCAGCGACAATGCGCTGATCAGCGACGGGTAACCCATCAGTCAGGGATTCTAAAAGGATTTTGTGGGGAAGGTTCAGCTGTAGGCCACACACCGTCTTTTTTTGATAATATTCCTCTAACGAGGAGCGATCTGTCAACTTAATGGCCAAGAATCGGGCAAATGACGCGTTTGTGGTTTCAGGAAAGAGGTCTATCAGGGCCTGCCTTGCGTCAACGTAATATAATTTGTCTAATTTTAGGCTGCGGAAGTAGTGCAGGGCCTTACCTTGTAGGAGGTTGGGAAGCCTTCTCAGTCTTTCGGTGTAGTGTAGTTGGGCCAGATCAGCTTGGGCGTCGTAGTTGTCGAAGAAGCTCTGCGCCTCGTACGAACCATCGTAACGCGGTAGCTCCACATCCCGCGATAGTCCTGTCGCCGAGGAGAGCTGATATATCGTCCTGGCTAAACTCCCCAGGACATCTGACACCGGCGGTGGGGGCGTTGCGTCCTCGTGGCTGGGGGGAACTTCCTGCGTCCTACCGAGGGTGGTTTCTTTCTTCGGAATAGTGGTGTTTTCGCCACTTTCGGAGTCGGGATCGGACTCCATTGGTTCCTTTGGGTCCTCCTCTCTTCCCTGTTCCATCTTTCTGTACAGACAGTGGTCTACTTGCTTACTTGTACCTTGGCGTCCACTATCCTGTCGACTCTTCGGACGGGAGGAGTCTGTGATATCTTGGGACCTCTGGGACCAGTGTTACCTGATGCTAGACGAACCTCGATGTCAACTCTACCGTGCAGTCGTGGTGGAAGGCGACACAGCTGGGCCAAAGGTGAAATAAACAAACAGAGATTCCACTAAGAAGCGTCTGACGTCAAGAAGGAATGGGATGAGGAGAGAGGGAGATCTTTAGAGCAAGTGTTACCTTGTTGAGAGCCAAGCGTAGACTGCCTATTCTAGGTTCTCGATTTAACACCAAGACCTTTCTTCTTTCTAATTGGTTGACCTAATTGGTGGGACTAGGTCACGTGGCCGTTGGCTATTGGTTGACCTACTTAGGTATGGTCTTCTCTAATTGGCCTTGCGGCTTTCTTTGATGGAAGATACGTCCGGCCTTGTTCCGGAAATATTGGGCGTCTCTCTACTTTTATAACTTTTGCGGTCACCAGATACGTCCGGTCCTGTCAGGAAATATTGGCTTAAACTTAGCTCGCAGGGTTTCCGGGGTCAGAAGGTTAGCTGTGACTTTATTAATAGTCGGGCTCTCTTCTAGGCCTACTTCTTAGGTTTGACTTCTACTCTCACCTAAGCCTGATTAGTTTTAACCTTAATCTTCTCCTGTTAGTCTCCATTCCTTCTATCTGTACAGTTGTTATACTTTATTAGATTCTTACGCGGTACAGATTGATGTTAATTGAGGCTTTCTATGTGCAGTACATAAGAAGTTATATACAGTCATGGGGTGGAACATGTGGTAGTAGATATCTAGACTATTTACAACAATTCCATGGTCTTAAATCATCACATATATACGTAAAAAAACAAACGTAAAAATAATATGTGACGGCAAGGGTGTTATTACCCTGTAATTAATATCTTATAATGGTGTGAATCGAGGATATTCGCTGAAAACACACTTTTTCTTTTCAAAGAAATTTGAAATTTAAAAGAAATTGACAAAATCGGAACGTTGTGTTTAATTATATATATATATGATTGTATCTTAAAATTTAATTAATCTGAGATTAACTCAAATATTGACAATATCGACTGTTTACATTATGAAAAACAGTACAAAAGTGAATTTGTACTTGGATCAGGTATATAAATTAAGAAAAAAGGCATTTCCTGATTGTGCAACTGAAAGTTGCTGATGGCTTGCGCCATTTATCGGAATAAATATCCACTAATCGTCGATTTTTAACACAATTTTTCATATTGATTGATGTTATCACGTCCTTCCGGTCTAAATATCTGTTTCATGGTTTTTCAGGATGCCCCAAAGACTTTTTGGTCGTTGAGGTACAGCTTGCACCACACTGACGAGGGCCAACAGCCCGAAACGCGTACGTGGTTAGTTTTTCTTGATTAATCAAGAAACAGTATTTGGCCAATTCTGGAATAATTAAAAATCAACGATTAGTTTATATTTATTCCGATAGATGGCGCAAGACATCAGCAACTTTCAGTTGCACGATCAGAAAATGTATTTTTTCTTAATTTAAATTATGCTACAACGTTGGACAAATGAATAAATACTGTTTGATATATACGTATATAAAGATATATTCATTATATACTAAACTTAAAGCTTACTTTATTATATAATCCTCAAATTAAGAGATAGGAAACACACAAAATCGATTTTTTTTACTAAATTAAAATATTTCAAACCTTAATACATCACTAGAAAAGTAGGGGGTCGGTTAAAGGATGGTCTAAACCATTGGTTTTCGACCGCTACGACCCGGGTTCGATTCCCGCATTGGGCACTTTTTTCTGATTAAAAAAAAAACGCTCCAATAGTCCCCGATTCTTTCAAAAGTCCAACCCTACCAACGAGTTCAAGCAACCAAACGAGGCTCTGGCACATTTATAAGTGCAAAGTCGAACTGCTTTTCACATGCGTAGACATGTGGTGCACTTACAGTAAAAGCAGTCGCCTACTTCTACCCACCATGATTATCATGACCAGTACCACGTGTACTAGGGATAAGCAAAAAAAAAAAAAACTAGAAAAGTAAAACAAAGAAGAAAAATTCACCAACCAGAAGATAACCATTACTTTAATCCTCACCAATCTAAACTAAAAATCTGATGTTATACATGTATTAACTGGACTTTAAGAAGATCTTATTTTCTAACCTTTCGCATCGTTAAAGTTAAAGAAAGAACTCCGAGAAAAGAGATTAAATAAAAGAATTTAATCAAGAGTATTTTTTTATTCTTTCCAATTTCTCATATCCTCTTTTTAAAACGTCGTGTGTTAACAAGTTATAAAAACATTTGAAAAGATTTTCTATTAAGTCTCTCTATAGATATTGAAGAAAGAACAAAATTTTAGATTTTATTTTAAAGCATCTATAGAGAAATCCTCTTTTCAAACATTCTGATAATTAATGGAGAGACTGGATAAGTACTAAAATTCAAATAAAAAAGAGATTGGATAAAAAAATATTCTGGAATATATTTTTATATCACTACTTATTTAGTAGTTTAAACGAATCAATACTTAGACTAGTATTAAAATTATTAATGTGAATAATTATTATATGTGAAAAAATAGTACAAATGTGATATTGTACTGGGATAAGGTGCATAAATTAAGAAAAAGGCATCTCCTTATCGTGCAACTGAAAGTTGCTGATGGCTTGCGCCATCTATCGGAATAAATATCAACTATTCTCGTTGATTTTTAATTATTCCAGAATTGGCCAAATACCCATTCTTGATTAATCAAGAAAAGCTAACCACGGACGCGTTTCGGGCTGTTGGCCCTCATCAGCGTGGTGCAAGCTGTACCTCAACGACCAAAAAATTGGTCATTAAGGCATCCTGAAAAATCATGAAACGCGTAGTTAAGGCCAGAATTGCGTGAGAACGCTACACAATGTGAAAAAATAGTACAAATGTGATATTGTACTGGGATAAGGTGCATAAATTAAGAAAAAGGCATCTCCTTATCGTGCAACTGAATATATATATTTATATATTAGATAATAAAAAGGCATATATTGGATTTAATAAAAGATTTATTTGCCAATATTTCGGTTGGCTGAACGCCAAACCTTTATGAAGGCATTACATTTTTGTATACACAAACTCAGCGCCGTATAATGTTATTCTTTGTTACACTATGCGGCGCTGAGTTTGTGTATACAAAAATGTAATGCCTTGATAAAGGTTGGTGTTCAGCCAACCGAAATATTGGCAAATAAATATTTTATTAAATCCAATATATGTCTTTTTATTATCTAATGAATTAAATATGGATTGCTCTATTTTCAAAACAATATTTATCTATATATTCAGAAAAGATGCATATATTGGATTTATATGAATTTTTGTTGTTCCAATATTTCGAGAGGCAACTTGCCTCTCTTAATCGAGAATGTTTGTGTTTCACTAAAACATGCGAGCATGCGTACACCACTCTCGTTCTACAAGGCCAATGAAAGAATTGTATCTTTGATTTAAATATTGTTTTAAGTATATTTACATATTAAAAACAAAATTGGAATTTCCTGACCGTTCACATGAGCACATGATCATTTTAGAGGCAGAGCGCCATCTAGTGGGACAAAAATCAACTAAACGTTGATTTAACCTGTTCCGAAGATATTTATCCGACCAAATTATTGATAAATGAAGAAAAGTTCATCATGGCGTTTTTCATCTAAAATGTTCATATGAGCGGTCAGTAAATGCCAATTTTGTTTTTAATACCAATACCTGACCATTTTAATATATTTTTTCTTCTTTCACACAGATACACGCAAATTTATACAATAATTTATTATACTTCACTATATTTAGAATTGAATACCGTTCTATAAATCTGTTTCTCTCCATATGAGGGCTTCACTAAAATCTATTTTGAATGTTTATACAAAGCGATCCCTGAGAAGAAACACCTCAAATTAGACATTTCTCTCATTTCTCCAGTACTTTAAGGGGTAATAAAACTTTTTATTTTCAATTTAAAACTTTAGCTAATGTATAACGTTATCACAATACACATTTCAGGATATAGATTTGTGAGAAAATACTAATATGAGAACGGTATCTACACTCATGGACAAAACTTAAGGAAGTGTGAAGTATTTGGTGTCGCCTATCTCCTGTTTTTTTTTTTTAAGGAGACTGGGAGATTTTTGTTCACACTTGGTTATCTCGTGGGTCTTCGATAAAGGACACTCTGTATCAAATATCTTCAAGAGTTATTATCTGAGTACCAATATACATGCTAAAAAGTACAACTTCGTTAAGTTTTGTCCATGTGTCTGTATGTATTATTTAACTGTAACGAGATACAAATATATCTATAATCTTATGGCTCGAGAACATAGAGGTATTGCGTTTCAGTCTGATTTGTAATTTTAAAGAATAAAATTACGTAAAAAATAAACATGGAAATAATATGTAATGACAATGGTGTATTGCCTTGTAATTAATATATTATAATGGTGTAAATCAAGGAGATTCTCCGAAAATGATTTTTTTTTTTTTCATTTGAAAGAAATTTGATATTTGAAAGAAATTGACAAAATTGACGGTGTGTTTAATTATATATATAACTGTATCTTAAAAAGTTTAATTAATCAATACTATATATAAATAATATATCTGGTAATTTATGAGATAGTATTAAATTCTAAAAAATAAAAATGTATGAAAACCTATATATAAAAAAGGTGTAACACATGAAATTCCAATAAAGAATGACATAAGATTGGCTGCCAAAGAAAAATGTGGGGATTTAAAAGCTTAACTCAGGGTGTTACTGTCCAAAATAGAAACTCCCAGAAGAGTATAATTGATCAAGACCGGGACGACATCTCTCAACACCCCCTTGCCCTTTAAAAAAACTCGCCATTTTGAGGGCAGAGGCAGTTTGTTCTTAGTTCCAGTGTGAAGTGAGCGGACACACCCATTGGAGGTCCCTTTTTCCCCTTTGTCAGCTACGAAATCTTAATTTGAAGTCTTAAAGTCTCTTTTCATTGCCCTGTGTGAATCCGCCCTTCGGCATTGACCTGTGTGAATTCGCCTTTCGGCATTGTCCTGTGTGCTTCCACACTTCGGACCATGACTGCATACCTCACATCACATACCCTCATGGACAAAACTTAAGGAAGTTGTACCTTTTAGCATGTATATCGGTATTCAATCAATAGCTCTTGAAAGATATTTGATACACATTTACCTTTATTGAAAACACACGATATAACCAAGTGTGAACAAATTGCCCCTTTTTCCTTCAAAAAAAAAAAAAGCAGAAAATCGACGACATATAAAATTTCCCACTTCCTTAAGTTTTGTCCATGAGTGTAAAAGCATATTTAGTCTACATTAAAACAGTCTTTTTATTGAGAAAGAAAAAATAATGATCAGGAATTCACCTGGTTAATATTGGGTCGAAACCGGGTACATTTGACCAGTATGTAAATAACCAGTTGGTAGATAAAATACTGTATAAGCACAATAATTCAAATGAGGTTTCAAGAGAACTACACTCATGAACAAAACTTAAGGAAGTGTAAATTGTAAAGGGTATCTCTCGTCAATCGTTTATTTATTTATTTTATTTTTTTGAAGGAGACAGAGGCAATTTTGTTCACACTTGGTTATCTCGTGTCTTCACTAGAAGTCACTCTGTATCAAATATCTTTCAAAGTTATTGTATGAATCCCGATATACATGCTAGAAGGTACAATTTCCTTAAGTTTTGTTTATGAGTATAGTTAAAAACTTTAAACGGCACAGTTATTTGATATATTTCAAAAGATTCTGTTGAATCACCATTATCAAAAAAAAAAAAAAAACTTATAGATTTCTTTATCTCTCAGAATGACATCTATTTTCTTTTGATTATCATCCTTGTCCATGATGAAGAAAATATTTTCTTTGGGCGAATTTATTATTACTAGATTATATTTATTTCATTTTGATGTTGTTGACATAAAGAAATTTATTTTTATGTGTTTTTTTCGTAAAATAAGTAAAAAGAATGGCGTTGTGTTATTTATATAGTTTTCACAGACCTCTTCAATTTGTCGCACATATGAAACATACTAATGAGTTATAGTAACTAACTCAAAATATATAACATCTATATGAAAAAAAAATACAAAAGTAAAATATTTTACTGGTATCAGGTTTATAAAGGACTAGCGGATTTACCCGGCTTCGCCCGGGTTTTACCCGAGTAAAGGTTTGTCTAACGAACATTTGTTAAAACAATTCTCTATGAACTTATTGAAAAAAAAATATATATTTTGATAATTTGAAACTCGTAAATTTGAATCTCTCGATAAAGTGAACATTTTTTCCCGGTCCCTTGAAAAATACTCGGTAAGTTGAATAAAATCAATATTAATTGGTTCCCTCGGTAATTGGAAGTTAAAGGAATAGTATCTTTGCCTTGGATAAATAATATTTAAGATAATAAACTTAGTGATAATAAAACTTATTGATAAAAAAACTTGTTATCATCGTCGCAATGGGGGCGCTTTTTTCGAGTTAAATCTACAAATCTGCAAATAACTTTAAGGATATTCAAGATATTCAAGAAATTATTTTTCAAAAACCTTCCCAGTACTATACTAAATAACTTCCCAAAGTTTCATGGCGGTCTAATGAGTGGTTTGGTCACGCATAAAAGACAGACACACCCCACACACACACACATATACATTCATTTTTATATATATAGATAAGTGCATCTCCTCTTTGTACAACTAAAAGTTGATGATGGAATAAACATGGCGTAGGAATAAAAATCAACAAATTGTTGATTTTTAATTCTCTTACATATAAATCCAATATTAATCAATTCCTTACTAGCTGCTCTTTATTAACCTTGGGTTTGTTTATCTTATATTCTCTCTACGTTTACGATTTAGCTAAAAGAAATTCTTGAACTTTATCTACCCCTTCACATGATGTACAAATATATCCCGTTGGAGATTATTATTTTATTGGTTAGTATTGTAGCTATCTAATGAAGAGACTCCTTGAATACCTGAAAGAGGACTCTTTGGTGTTGGGGAAATGGTTTAATGGTGCAGAGTCATGTTTAGAATAACTCTTAATGTATATCTCATTGTTTATACGATTTACCATTAACGTAGTCAATAAAAAATTTGTTTTAACATTCTTAAACACGTCTCAGCTAATATTAAAAGGCTAAAACGAATAAAAGACTTTGTCTTGTATGATTTATCATTGACGTAATCAATAAATTGGTCTTAAAATTCCTAAACACGTTTCAGCTGATATCAATAGGCTGAAATGTGCAAAGGACTTTGCTCTGTATGATTTACCATTGACATAATCAACAAAAAAATGTTTTAAAATTCTTAAACACATTTCAGCTGATATCAATTGGCTAAAACGATTGAAAGACTTAACTTTGTTTGTATGATTTATCCATGGCGTAATCAATAAAAATGATCTTAAAAATCTTAAACACGTCTCAGATAATATCAATAGGCCTAAATGTGTAAAAGACTTAACTTTGTATGATTTACCACACCTCGACGTAATCAATGAAAATGGTCTTAAAATTCTTAAACACGTCTCAGATAATATCAATAGGCTGAAATGTGTGAAATACTTAACTTTGCATGATTTACCATACCTTGACATAATCAATAAAATGGTCTTAAAATTCCTAAACACGTCTCAGCTAATATGAATAGGCTAAAACGCGTGAAAGACTTAACTTTGCATGATTTACCAATGACGTAATTAATAAAAATGGTCTTAAAAATCTTAAACACATCTTAACCAATATTAAGAGGATGAAATGTGAGAATGATGTACTACAAGATCTATATAATAAAGTTAAAACGTTCTATAACAATATGTCGCTAAGTGTGTGACAAAAGAAGGGAAAGACCAGGTGACAACAACCTGTGTGACAAAGTTGCTGAGTAAGAAGGTAAATGTTTGACCAGATCGATCATTCTGTCTTAATTCAATAGATCAATTCTCCCCTCTTCATCAAAAACACGCAGACAGTAACAACCCTCCAGGGATAGAAGGAATTCAGATTGCATTCAAGCGAAAGTTAAATGTAATCAATGCCATGATTGGATTCTTCAATGTGTGCGCCAATTCTCTTTTGAATAGTTCTCAAACTCCTTAATTCTAAGTGCAATTAACGATTTCTTTTTATTTGAACTATATTCTCTAGGAGAAAGTTTTAGAAGTATATATATATTATGAAAAATGATGAGATTTTATGCTTGATTTTTTATTATCGTGAGGATTATGATATGGAATTATTTTCTGGTTCTTTTAAGGACTAAATAGTATTGGTAATGCTGTCGTGGTTAAAATCTTTAAAGTATAATAATAAAAATGGTTTTGATTAGTAATTGCTTTAATTGATATAAAGGAATATATAAAAAACATAATTTGATAAAAGTACTGCCTGGCTTAAGGCGTAAAAAAAAAAAATAAAAAAACTTATTTACATAGTACAAAGGTTTTGAGCCGGCCATCGGGAAAGAGAAAATATCTTTATTTACGGGGCTGCTAACCAAAATAAATTATTTTTGAGCCCCGATGGTCACATAAAGCGGAATATATAAAGCCACTATGACCAGGCTGGAGAGGCTAGGGACAGGATCTCCGTTAGGGAAGAGGCAGGTTAGGCCGCCATCGGGAAACAACAACAATGAGTTTTTATAGGGGAAGCGTGACTTCTGGCGGTCGATTTAGCAGAGTATTTGAATCTATGAAATATTATTTTATATATATATATGAAAAAACAATAAAAAAAATAAAAGATAAGTGGGTCAGGTGTTGATATTAAAAATAAAGAAGGCATCTCCTGACCACGAGCCCATGTGCTTTTTAGATGGCAGAGCGCCATCTAGTGGAGCAAAAATAAACTAAACGTTTATTTAGCTTGCTCCGTGATATTTGGCCAACCCAATTTCTCGATAAATCAAGAAAAGTCATCCACGAACGCGTTTCGCGCTGTTGGCGCTCGTCAGCGTGGAGTAGACTGTAACCACTGCGACCAAAAGGACTTTTGGTCCCAATGGCTTCTTGAGAAATCAAGAAATGGGTATTTAAGGCCAAATTTGCGTGAAGACGCTTAACACATGAAAAAACAATAGAAAAAATAAAAGATAAGTGGGTCAGGTGTTGATGTGCTCGTGGTCAGGAGATGCCTTCTTTATTTTTAATATCAACACCTGACCCACTTATCTTTTATTTTTTCTATTGTTTTTCATGTGTTAAGCGTCTTTACGCAAATTTGGCCTTAAATACCCATTTCTTGATTTCTCAAGAAGCCATTGGGACCAAAAATATTTTTGGTCGAAGTGGTTACAGTCTACTCCACGCTGACGAGCGCCAACAGCGCGAAACGCGTTCGTGGATGACTTTTCTTGATTTATCAAGAAATTGGGTTGGCCAAATATCACGGAGCAAGCGAAATAAACGTTTAGTTTATTTTTGCTCCACTAGATGGCGCTCTGCCATCTAAAAAGCACATGTGCTCGTGGTCAGGAGATCCCTTTTTTATTTTTAATATATATATGTTATATTAAAATATTTTATTTAAAATTATAATTTCATAGATATAAATACTCTGTATAAATGACCGCCAGAGGTCACGCTTTCTCTATAAATACTCGTTGTTGTTCTATCCTCGTTGGTCGGCTCAAACATGTTTGTAATTATGTAAATATTCTTTTGTTTTTCATCTTTTTTATTCTTACGCCTAAAGCCAGGCAGTACTTTAATCAAATTACGTTTTTCATATATATCACTTAGCTCAATTAAAGAAATCTCAGATCAAGACTTTATATTTTTATCAAGATTATAATCTCTTCCACGACTGCATACCAAAATCAAGCAACAGATATAAATTCTATAACTCAGGATAATCAAAAATTAGCAGAATATCTTATTTAATATAATATATATATATATCCAATATATTGTGTTCATATATTATATTTTGATATAGTCTCTGTTAATGACAATTTGACAATTAAACAACTTTATTGACATCTCGTCAATCTTTACACTCAAAGGGTAATAAAAATGGTAGGAATGAAGAGAGATATATACAGTCGACGTAGCCCTCTCCGAGGGCACGTCCGGATCAGGATCTTAAAGCCGCCTTGAATCTAGACAGATCCCAGCCATTTGGGGAGTTCATGTTCGGAACATGTTTGATGATAATGTCGAAGAATTTGTCACGAAAATAATATTGTCTTCAGGCGTGAGTAGCCCGAGGAGGTGCTCCGTTTCTTCTTCGTAATAGACCGCGAGTAATGTTAATGTCTCATTATCTATTTTATATTTAGCTGTAATATAGTTTGATGCGGATACACGCAGGGCACATACCAACACCATTTCTTTTCATTTATTTTTATAAAAGTTTCTATTTGTTGTCATATTTATTATTTTGCGGTTGAAGGGCAAAATTTTCTCAAAAGTTTGCAAATCCTTAAATAAATAATTAAATATTTTACCCAAAAATCTAGTTTTCTATTTAAATAATTTTTGATCGCAAAAAAAAAACTTCTTAATTATTTAATTATATAAATCAGCCATCTCTTTCTTCATTAAAATCTCTAAATAGTTATTTTAAAATTTAATTGGAGAAAATAAAGGTCAATAAGAATCTTTTTTTATTAATTAAATAATTAATACTATTTCTATAAGTTATTTTTTCTAATTTACTTCAAATTTTTAATGTCTGTCATTTCGCCAATAGAAATATTCAAAGTTTTTTTAAATTAAACCAATTAGATAATTAGAATATTTCTGTTTATCTTTCTTTATTTAAATGATTCATATATGTGACAATATAATAAGGTGAGAAGAGAAATAATCACACCACAAGTTGGAAGCGGAGCCCAGGCAACCAGAGAGAGAGAGAGAGAGACGGGCCCGGCTCAGCCGGGCGGCCGTTCGTGTCGCACACAATCCCCAACTGTCTTCAAAGTCCCAAGGAGTTAACGGACGGGCCCCATTTGCCGCCCCTTGGAATATTGCTGATGTCTCAAGTGACCGGACTTTACATCCCGTCTCTGTCTGGGCTGGCTCTTGGTTTGCTTTATTATTCCTGGAAGAGTATATATTATGACATAAATATATATTGTCAGGAGGATATTGATTATAAACAAAATAATAAAGAACACTTCATTCGTCAAACTAAACGGCTAAACTAAGCACCATTTATTGACAGTCTCGTCAAACTAGCGAACTCGAGTCGGTGACAAAACCATAACACCAGCTTTATCTGGCGTTTAGTTTATTTTGATGGGAAAGGTGGCATTTCCTTTTTATAGTTTTATTTATCCCTAGTACACGTGGTACAGGCCATGATGCACTTATAATTGTGGCAAAGTCTCTTTTTGACTACTTTCACTCGCTGTTGCAAGAATGAGGAGGCTATTGGAGCATTTTTCTTTTTAAATTAAAAAAAAAGTGTCCAATGCGGGAATCGAACCTGGGTCGTAGCGGTCGAAAACCAACGGTTTATTTCACTCGTCTCTTCCGACCTCTTTTTTCATAGGTAAATGATTAAATACATTATTAATTTTTCAGGCTCCTATATGTTTTTAAATGTCAGAAAAACATGATTGAATTATTTTTGAAGTAACAAACACTTCGGTCAGTAGAGTTTAATTTTTAGACGTTTCGACAAAAATCCTTTGTCCTCGTCAAATATTTTGTCAAAAAATCTAAACTCTACTGACCGAAGTGTCTTTTATTTTAAAAAAAACAATGTATGCCAGCCAAGCAACCTTTATCTTATACGATATACATTAATCAAATAATTGCAAAAAGTTTCTTTATTTAAGGAATAAAAAACGTTTTGCCATTATTTGATAGATATATATCGTATAAATCCTTTGCAACTATTTCACAATCTAACCTTTGTCTTCAAGATGATTGAATTAATTATATGGAAAAACACCTCTAATATAGATAAAAGTCTAGAGGTTTCTATATCCTGAAAAAAAGAGATATTTCAATAAAAACCTAGTTCTCCTCCACTAACACATTAAATAAATTAATTACATATGAAGTAATTAAGTAAGGTAATGAAGTAAGTCGGAAAGAGAGCGGGGGGAAATTCTAGCCACTCTAGTTAACGAACTAAACTATATTTAACTAACCCAATGGAACATTACACCTCAATTCAGGCGATTCCTTGGGAGAATTAAACAGCTTGAAATTTAAGATCCTCACTCAAATCCCAAACTATTCGGTTTCAGACAAATAGGATCATATATATTGATTTGATTGAAATTGGAGTTGTCATTATTTATTATTTTTTTTTGCTTACCCCTAGTACACGTGGTACAGGCCATGATAATCATGGTGGGTAGAGGTAGGCGACTACTTTTACTGTAAGTGCACCACATGTCTACACATGTGAAAAGCAGTTTGACTTTGCACTTACAAATGTGCCAGAGCCCCGTTTGGTTACTTGCACTCGCTGGTGGAGTTGGACTTTTGCAAGTATCGGGGGCCATTTGGAGCAGTTTTTTTTTTTTTATCAGATAAAAAGTGCCCAATGCGGGAATCGAACCCGAATCGTAGCGGTCGAAAACCAACGGTTTAGACCATCCTTCCATCGATCTTCTTAAATTGATGCTATTTAACACTAGAAAGTTTAGTAAAAGGTATCTCTCCTGATCGATAAAAAAGTTGCTGTTGGTTTGCACCATCTCTGTCGGAATAAATATCAACTATTCGTTGACACTAGAAAGTTTATAAAAAGGCATTTCTCCTGATAATCAACTATTTGTTGATATTTATTCAAGACAGATGGTGCAAACCAACAAAACCTTTTATTTACACAATCAGAATAAATGCCTTTTCCTATAAACTTTTTAGCCTTAAATATCATCAATTTAATACCAAATCCAATTTCACAATCAAATCAATATATCAACGAAATCATTTTACGAATAGTTTTTAATTATTGCAATTCTGGAATAATTAAAAATCAACGAATAGTTTGTATTTATTCAGATAAATGGCGCAAGATATTAGCAACTCTTAGTTGTATAATCAGGAGATGCCCTTTTTCTTTATTTATTTACCTGATCCCAGTACAATATCACTTTTGTACTAATTTTCCAATAGAAAGTTTGTTCTCAAATTGAGAATAATTTTGTATATTAGATATAACTATGAATTTTTGATTCGAATGCTTATAACCTATATTTGATTTTAAAAAAACAGTACTAGAGTATATACCCTACATTTACTAAGGAAGGCAGCTTAGGGATGTTTAGGTAACCTATGGAAATAAGATCTTTAGAGGTATATACAAATTATTACAAGAAATTGCATCGAGCCATGTTCTTCCGCAAGTATTGTTTCATAATAAATCTATTACACTGGTCAACAATATTTTTGCCCAAGAGAACCTGATGGTGTTTCTAGTGTAACTTTTCATGATAAACTCAAAAATCTAATCAGAAAAATTTTAATATTTATTAGAAATGGAAGCATTAAATCACGTCTTTTAAACATAACTATCTCAAGATTTCACTCTTCATTGCAGCATATATAAGCAGAATCGTCCAATATAGTATTAGAGCTCTAAGAAGCGGTCTGGTAGATCAAATTGGCGAAACCGTTGGGAGGGTTCACCACTGATGAAACAAGCCCTCCTAATTTATTTTTTATCGCAGAAAGGACAGCAGAAGTTTTTTTTTACGTTTAAAAGAAACATTCTTTCTTTGAAGCTTCCATTTCTTATACATAGATGGGACATTATCGTCTTATAAAAGCTATTATTAGTGAATTACAATTATAAATTCAATTATCATCTATCGATAAAATTGGTGATAATTATTTTTCAATATTAGATCATAAAAAGGCATATATTGGATTGTATAAAAGATTTATTTTGCCAATATTTCGGCTGGCTGAACGCCAACTTTTATCGAGGCATTACATCTTTGTATACACAAACTCAGCGCCGCATAGCGTTATAATATCACAGGTGAAATCATTTACATTTATAACACTACTAGACGAAAGGCCCGGGCAACGCCCGGGGTTTACCCGAGTGCGAATATATTTTAAAAACGTTGTCTTGGGTGTGGTCGCTATTGACAGGGTGGTCTGTATAGACAGGTGGATGTATCACACAGCCGATAACAGGGTTGTCTAGAGTGGCCGCTATAGACAGGGTGGTCTGTATAGACAGGTGGATGTATCACACTGCTGATAACAGGGTTGCCTAAGGTGACCGCTATAGACAGGGTGGTCTGTATAGACAGGTGAATGTAACACACTGATGATAACAGGGTTGCCTAGGGTGACCGCTATAGACAGGGTGGTCTGTATAGACAGGTGGATGTATCACACTGCTGATAACAGGGTTGCCTAAGGTGACCGCTATAGACAGGGTGGTCTGTATAGACAGGTGAATGTAACACACTGATGATAACAGGGTTGCCTAAGGTGACCGCTATAGACAGGGTGGTTTGTATAGACAGGTGGATGTATCACACAGCTGATAACAGGGTTGCCTAAGCTGACCGCTATAGACAGGGTGGTCTGTATAGACAGGTGAATGTAACACACTGATGATAACAGGGTTGCCTAAAGTGACCGCTATAGACAGGGTGGTCTGTATAGACAGGCAGCTGATAACAGGGTTGTCTAGAGTGGTCGCTATAGTCAGGGTGGTCTGTATAGACAGGTGTATGTATCACACTGCTGATAACAGGGTTGCCTAAGGTGACCGCTATAGACAGGGTGGTCTGTATAGACAGGTGGATGTATCACACTGCTGATAACAGGGTTGCCTAAGGTGTCCGCTATAGACAGGGTGGTCTGTATAGACAGGTGAATGTAACACACTGATGATAACAGGGTTGCCTAAGGTGACCGCTATAGACAGGGTGGTCTGTATAGACAGGTGGATGTATCACACAGCTGATAACAGGGTTGCCTAAGGTGACCGCTATGGACAGGGTGGTCTGTTTAGACAGGTGAATGTAGCACACTGCTGATAACAGGGTTGTCTAGAGTGGCCGCTATAGACAGGTGTATGTATCGCACAGCTGATAACAGGGTTGTCTAGAGGGGGGCAGGGGGGACACGTGTTCGCTGGCAGCCAATGGGCGCGCATTCTATCCGTGAGCTTCAGACATACAGACAAACAGACAGAATAAGGCAAATATATAAGTAGATGCGGCGCTGAGTTTGTGTATACAAAGATGTAATGCCTTGATAAAGATTGGCGTTCAGCCAGCCGAATTATTAGCAAAATAAATATTTTATTAAATCCAATATATGCCTTTTTATTATCTAATGAATTAAATATGAATTGCTCTATTTCCAAAACGATCTTTCAATATGTTTTTATGATAAATATTATCAAATAATATTGTCATAAATCAATAAATATTGTCAAATAATACCCAGCATCATTATAAGTTGTAGTGTAGAAATCATGTCTTGGAATATCTTTGATGCAAGGCCAGTCGACAATTATCAACAAATCCTCAACTAAACCATCTACAGCTAGAGAACATTTAACAAGCAAGCTAAATACCATAAATGATTATTTCACAAATTCATAGTAATAATCTATGTTAAATGTTTTAATTAATTAATTAAATTAAATAATAAATTATTTCTTCGCCACATCTACGGGCCTTATTGCAATGATGAAAGTCATTAATTGAGAAAGCTTGGCTCATCAGTGGTCGAATTTTAGAAGGGGAAATCCTGATCCTTTTTTGTCTGTTCTTAATCAAGAATCTAATATACTTCATTTTAAAATTTGATGTAAATTATTTGTTAAGAAAACATGGAAAACATTTTAAAAAGTTCTTAAGAATGTAGTGTTTTAAGAGATCAATTATTATAATCTCATTCCAAAATATTTTAACAAGATTGAATTTATAATAGGATTCTTTGAAAGTTTTCAGAATTTTAAAAGGTATCAAGTGTGTTTGGAATTTTAAATGGGTTTAGAAGTATTCTTTATGATGTTTACGTTTAATCCAATTATAATATCAATACCCCTTTGGATAAAATGTCGTTTTTTTATAAAGAAACGATTTAAGTTATTGTATTATAATATGCAAATATGTATTATGATAGATTTGTTCTGTTCACTATATATTCACATTGACTTCACAATACTCGTTAAATTTCCGAATTATAAGAATGCAATTTTTACATACAAATTGGTGTTGGGTCAAGAATTTACTAACAAGCATATTTTAATCTAAAGAGACAATGGTCGCCTCTGTCAAAATAGACGTCTAAAACCAGATGCCATCTATTGACCGTCGCCGCAACTAGCAGCCTCGGGTCGGTGACAATGTCAACAACACCAGCTTTGGCAAACTGAAAAGCGTCCACCAAGATACCATGGTTTCGGGCTAATGACCCTCGTCAGTCTAGGGCGGACTTTATTCTATGAGATCCACACGGGATCTAATGGAATCTTGACAATTTGCCAAAGAGGTGTTTAGCTGGAAAAATGGTTGGGCCATATCTAAAATTTCCAACTAAGCATATTTTAGTTATAAGTGACGCAGAAACAATCAAAAGAAGTCCCAAACGGAAAAAAATGACAGAATTGTCTTCAATACAAAATCTCAACTCAACAAAACAAAAATAACCATCTTTGAAAACTGCAAAGAATATGACTGAATCCGTTGGATGACTGCGTGTTTGTTGACAACAGCGAGAAAAATGAAATGAACCGCGCATGCGCATTAACTGATGTCTCAATAAAGCACTAGAGAAAACTAATAGCACAAACACAAGGACAATATATATATAAACCTATTACCTATCCTAAAGGTAGAGTATATATATATATTTCTCTTGAAGAACTACTTCAATCTTTCAGTCACACAGATATCTCTATATAAAGTCCGATATATATATAAAGCTAATAATTATCAAAATATATATATCTGTACTTAAGAAAATATTCATTTATAATCAGATGATTTTATACAAACAACAACAACAGCTTTATTAGGACATTTCCGTCCTGTAAGGACTCGCCATACATCATTTTCATGGAGAAAGGGGGAAAAAAACATAAACAAAGGAGAGAAGGGAACATGAAAAGGAAATCAAAGTATTCAACATAACTATACAAATTAACTATGGAAGGAAATTGTTCTGTAATTTTAGTTCTTAATGATTTTATAACATTTAGGGAAAAGCCAGTCTTTCTGTCTTATATTTAATTGCTCAATCACATATTGGCAAACTCTCGTACAAAGAAAAACGTCCCAGACTTGGGGTGAATTACTATATTTCTTTCTCCAAAGAAGTAACAAGATGTTTTATTATTTATTTATGTCCAGAGGTAAAAAAGAAGGCAAAAAACTATTACATTTGTTATGCATAAGTAAGCAAACCAGTTTATCTTTAAATTGGATAAAAGTAATCTTTCTCCTTTTTTTATTATTAATGTCTCGAAATGGAAACAAAATCTTATTCTGTTTTATTGAGAAATCTCATTTTCATTAATTATACATTGCAAATGGAGCAGCAATAGGAGTTCTCAACTATTATAAATCGAGTTCCATTAATAAGTAACATTAAGTTATGATGGTCTAATGCAGACGAGAAATTATCTGCATTCTTTTTTAGATCGTTTTATCTGTTTCTGAGATTTAAAAGAAAGGTTAAAATAACTAGTGTCAATGAAAATAATGCATTGGATTAAAGCCAAAAGTGTTCATGTAAGCTGAAAATTGGTGCAACGTTATATGTTTATTAAAATAAAGTTATTCTATATTTCCTGAATCAAGGAAGTGTTATGAGAAATTCAATATTTCCTAGAAGAAAGATCTTAGTAAAGGCTTATGTATTCTTTAGCATATGTAAATACCCGTGTTTTTATTATTGTGTTTATTTTTATCTTAATTTCCTCCAATTTATTCAAACCAATCTTTTTATGCGTTTAATTGTTTTAATATAAGTTAATATAATTTAAATCCGCCTTTGCCGGTCCCAAGCCCGGATAAAAAAGGACGAGGGGGAGCAGTAACAAGCTCGCTAAAAAACCTGGGTTCAGCTGGCCCGGCTGATAGTACCCTGTAAGGGCTCCTAATCTAGGGATACAAGATGAGCAGCGTTTGTACTCCATGTTAGGAGCGGCTGCACATGGCGTCTGTTCCTCATGTCATAGGTGGCCATTTCTTTTGGAGCTAAGTTGGACTGCCACTAAGTAGTGCTCCCAGTCTTAATGACAAAGGCAGACGCATTCTACTTCACCCAGTCATGATGGTTGTCAAACAGACACCATCAAGGGTCACAACTTGATACCCTAATATGATTGAGTGGAGATAAGAAAGAAGAAGAAGAATATAAGTTTTCATGTATATATAAATTTCATTATTACCACTAAATATGTGATTAGCTTTTACTTTTAAAATTCTTTCCATTTTCAGAACTCCGTGGTAAATCCTTGACTATGTCTTAATAAAGGCTATTGTGTGTATATTTCTTATACTTTTTTCAAATGAGGAAAAAAAACCTTTAACGATCTCATCATTTGTACAATTAATAATTGTATAATTGTATGAATTAGAATTCATAGATTCGAAAACAGAATTTAATATTTGAAGAAATGTAATTTCTCGTTATATCCTTTTGATGTATCCTATAATTCTCCAATTTTATATCAACACACATACAGCTTTATTAAGACCACCGGTCTTATTACATATTCACTTCAGGAAGGAAGCATAGATGGAGCTTCTTCACTATATACAGCACAGAACCCAACAACAACCTTCAGGTCCGACGCATGTTCAGTGGCCACAGATTCCACCGTGCATACGTCAATGTTAGCGTATCACTGAAACGACTAACCGAAAAGCCGCGTTCTAGTCTTGACTATCTGCATCTAAATAGACCACGACATTCGGCAAATCCATTAATCTCATCCGAACGGTGCCTGCGGCCTTGTAGAATTTATATAAACCAAAGAGAAGACCTTGATCAAACATCGTTGTATTCATCCAGTTATATATTTAGGGGGTTGGTGGAAGGATGGTCTAAACCGTTGGTTTTCGACCGCTACGACCCGGGTTCGATTCCCGCATTGGGCACTTTTTTTCTGATTAAAAAAAATGCTCTAATGACCCCCGATTCTTGTAAAAGTCCAACCCTACCAGCGAGTGCAAGTATAACAAACGGGGTTCTGGCACATTTGTAAGTGCAAAGTCGAACTGCTTTTCACATGTGTAGACATGTGGTGCACTTAGAGTAAAAGCAGTCGCCTACTACTACCCACCATGATTATCATGGCCTGTACTACGTGTACTAGGGATAAGCAAAAAAAAAAGTTATATATTTGTTGACTCTATTTTTACTTTGTGTGTGTGTGTAGGGTTTGTTAATGTAGTTTTCTACGTATTCCATACGCATCGTGTTAATTTATAAATAAGTTTAGAAAGTTGTTTTATTTACCTCTCTAGCAGGTGTGGCCGTGGGGTGGTTATTGAACCTGTACAAAACACAAAGTGGAATTTAGCATAATGCCTAGAGAGTATGAGAAACTTTATAAAATGTTATTCATAGAATTCACACTTCTTCCATATAACTCTCTTCAATTAAAATAATTTATTTTACCAATATTTCAGTTGGCTGAACGCCAACCTTTATCAAGGTATTATAACATATTAATGGGTGCCAACAACAAACTCAGCGCCACATTGCTCTATCACATTGCTCTATTTTCAAAAAATATAACTCTCTATACTCTAAATAAAAAGAGAAAAATGCATATCCTTATCGTGCAACTAAAAGTTACTAATGGCTTGCGCCATCTATCGGAATAAATATCAACTATTCATTGATTTTTAATTATTCCAGAATTGGCCAAATACTCATTCTTGATTAATTAGTTGTTGATATTTATCCCGATAGATGGCTTAAGCATTCAGCAACTTTTAGTTGCACGATAAGAAGATGCCTTTTTTTTCTTTCTTAATTAATGCACCTTCTCCCAGTACAATTTCACATTTGTACTATTTTCTCTATATTCTGTTAAAATTAAATTCAGATAGGGAGAGATCAAACATTGTCAATTTCTATAAGGAATATATGATGTATACACTCATAGACAGAACTTAAGGAAGTTTCACCTTTTAACATTTATATTTGTATTCAGATAATAACTCTGAAAGATATTTAATACACAGTGACCTTCATTGAAGACATGAAATAACCAAGTGCGAACAAAATTGCCTCTGTCTTCTTAAAAAAAAAAAAAACAGATGACTGGCAATATTAAAAACTTACCGCTTACTTAAGTTTGTCTATGAGTGTATATAAACTTACAGTTTTGAAAATAAAGCAATCCCTAATTAAATCTTCAGAAAATAAAAAGGTTATGAATTGATATACGTACCAATATATTTCGGTTTGGTAAATACCAACCTTTGTTATATGATATAACAACGTACGGCGCTTATCCAACCAAAAAATTAGTAATTAAATCCTTTTTTAAATTTAATATATGCAAATTTATTATCTAAATGCATATACAGTATATACGTTTTATATAAAAATATATTTGTATATATGTTAATTGGTTAACTTATACCCATTCCAAGAGTCTAGCATCAGTCTCACTATAAAAGGAAGTTCTAAAAATGCAATATAACAGTGGTATGGTAGATTAAACTGGCGAAACTGCTGGGAGGGTTCACCACTGATGAGCCAGGCCCTTCCTTTAATTTTTCCATTGAAGTAAGAGCAGTAGAAATTGTTCAATTTTCAAAAGAATCATACGCGTCTATAATAGTTTCAAATATTTATAACAGATGGCGCGCTGATGCATCATAACTTCTACTCAATCATTTAACTACGTTAAAAATAATCTCAACCATGATATATAGTTCTCAAAATATTCCAGGGTAAAAAAAATAATAATAAGAAGATAAATTTATTCTTAAATTCCTTTAGAGGTAAATTTACATTTTCGTCTTATATTGCCTTTCAAAAGGTTCTGATGGATTAATTTATTCGGGAGTCATTTTTGGAATTTTAATTAAAAAATAGATTTTAACGATGAATTCTATACCCTATATAGAATATGCACATATATATTATATATTTTCTATGTTATATATATATGTTTATTTTGGATCATAAAGTTTTATTTTCCAATATTTCGTGAGGCAACTATCATAGTATTTATCACCATGTATCTTTTTACACATAGTACAAATAATTTTAAAATATAAAATAGGCGTTATTGTTAATTTTCAAAATATTCACACCCATATTTTACAAAAATTATTTTGTTCATATTATAAATATATATATCAAATTTTTCTCCCTATTGAATATAACAAAATATTTTTAAAAACCTAATGCTGTTGACGTTATGTGGCGCTGAGTTTGTTGTTGACACACTTTAAAATGTTATAACACCTTGATAAAGGTTGGCGTTCAGCCAGCTGAAATATTGGTAAAAAAATTATTTTTGATCCAATATATGCCTTTTTAATTAAATATATATATATATAGTAAACACACACAAGAGAATTTCATGGTTTAATTTTAACACTCTGTGTATCTTATTGAAATATTTATAAAATAAAATGAAAGCTATTAAGAAATATTTTTCGTTATATATAACAGACTCAAACACGACGTGATTGAATTTTTCTTGATTTATCAAGAGAGAGAAATAAGGATAACCCAGGCCCCTGGAGCGCAAGAAATTATCAAGAATTTGAGTTGGCTATATATCTTTGGAACAAGCTAAATCAATGTTTAGTTTATTTTTGTTCCACTAGATGGCGCTCTTCCATCTAAAATTATTATGTAAACGGTCAGGAAATGAAAATTTTGTCTTTAATATATACATAAAAGCAAATAAATGTCAAAATATCCCGGCAAAATTTCCATCTATATATTAAATATATGAATACTATTCTTTTTATATATAATGAAGCTGAAAAGATAAGTTCTAGTTGGTTTATGCTTGTATCAGATACCTCAGAGGTCAAAAAATTTATCTTGTTTCTTTGAAACGAATTATAGAAATATAAATTCTTTCAATGTTTATCTATATAAGTACATTCACTCAAAGACAACAATCGTATTGCCATAAACAATTACAGTTAATAATAAAAGTGATGTTTAATTTTTTTTAAAGGAATACATGATTATATTCTGATAGCTCTTTGCGCAATTTTTAATTATATAAGCATAATGAATTAACGCACCATCTATATGTGAAAATTAAAACTATTTTAAGCGCGATTTTTTTTTACACTCGTGGATAAAACTTAAGGAAGTTGTACCTTTTAGCATGTATATCGGGATTGAGACAATAACTCTGAAAGATATTTGATTTACCATGACCTTTATTGAAGACGAGAAAACTAAGTGTGAGAAAAATTGGCTCTGTCTCCTTAAAAAAAAAATAGATGAACAGCATCATCAAAGACCCCCACTTCCTCAAGTTTTTTTCCATGAGTGTATTTAGCCAAGCACACATGGTGCATTCAGGTCATGATATACATGCTTGCAGAAGTTTGTTACTGCGTGTACACCACCTGTGGAAGAAGTATTGCTACAGTAGTAGCAACTCTATAGAGCTTGGGACAAGCTAAACAGGGATATCAAAGACTTTCCACTTCTTTAAGTTTTGTCTCTATTATTGCATATATATATAAGTGAAACAAACCTTCTACTGTCCTTTCTGCGATGATCAAATATTGGAAGTGCCTGGCTCATTATTAGTATAAACTTATAAGCCAACCTCTCCCTCCATTAATTTCAATCACTGAAAGGATAATAGAAAGATGTTTTATTTACAAAAATTAAAATTTCCTTTGAAAATAGTTTCACTTTTAAGATACATAAGACTACAGAACCTTACATACATACACAATTCCAAGACATAATTTTATAAATTTAAGTTGGTCATAATAGATCTTTCTCATTTCTTACTTCCATATCTTCACTTTTGTTACCTCTTTAACACAAATATCTTGTCAACATTGATTTACAATGTATTTCTTTCATTAAAAGTAGCGCATCTTGTAGTTATACGATTATAATTGTATCTCAAAATTTCTGTAAGAAGTGCACATATCTTAGAATATACCCCTTCTAAAAATATCACAATTCATAAACTTTCCATCATCCTTGGATCTATACTAAACTAATTTTATCTTAAAATTTCTGTAAGAAGTACACACAACCCTTAGAATTAACTTTTTAAAAATATCAAAATTCATAAACTTTCCATCAAAGATACCTTGAATCGATACAAAACTAATTTTATCTCAAATTTTCTATGTGAAGTGTACACACCTTGGAATACACTTTATAAAAATGTCACAATTCATAGAGTACATTTTCTATCAAAGATACCTTGAATCGATGCAAAACTATTTTTTTCTCAAAATTTCTGTAAGAAGTGCACATATCTTAGAATATACTTTCTAAAAATATCACAATTCATATAGTATACTTTCAATTAAAGATACCTTGAATCCAAACAAAACTAATTTTATCTCAAAATTTCTGTGAGAAACGCACACACCGTTATCAAGATTCGCTTATATTGATAAAGATGAGAACGTACTGTACTTACATAAATATTGAAACACATTTATATTAGTATTGAGGGTCATTTGTTGTATGTAAGTTGATTTGGTAAAAATATAGCTACAATCAATCAATGTTTTATTTAGTTCTCAATGTTTCAGTGACCTACTGTCACTCTCTTCAGGGGAATGATTACTTTGAATCCTAGTTCTACTTATATTAGTATTGAGGGTCATTTGTTGTATGTAAGTTGATTTGGTAAAAATATAGCTACAATCAATCAATGTTTTATTTAGTTCTCAATGTTTCAGTGACCTCTGTCACTCTCTTCAGGAGAAAGATTACTTTGAATCCTAGTTCTACTTATATACATACACGAGTTTCTGTAATACATGTAAAGCGTTACACATCTGAAAATATATATGTTATAAATAAAGAAAGAAAAGAGATTTCCTGCTTGAATTCAGATCATGTTAATGATTATGGTAATGCAGTCGTGGTTGAAATCTTGAAAGAATAATAATAAAAATGGTTTTGATCAGAGGTTGCTTTAATTGAGATAAGGAATATATATAAAAGACGATTTGGTAAAAGTACTGCCTGGCTTAAGGCGTAAGAATAAAAAAAAATGAAAAGCTTATTTACATAATGTACAAAAGTTTTGAGCCGGCCATCAGGGAAGAACAACAACGAGTTTTTATAGGGGAAGCATGACCTCTGGCGGTCGATTTAACAGAGTATTTGGATCTATGAAATATAATTTTAAATAGAATAATATTTTAATATAATATATATACATAAATAAGAGCTTATAAATAAAAGAGACTTTTGCAAATTAAAAGATCAAAATATAAAACTATATACCTAAAATTTATGAAAATTCGAAACTATTATAGACGTGTATGATTCTTTTAAAAATAAAACAATTTCTACTGGCCTTTTCGCTTCTCGGCCTTTTGGCTAAGATCAAAGTACTTTCCCTTCCCTTTTCTCCTGGTGAAACCGCTGGGAGGGTTCACCACTGATGAGCCAGGCCCTCCAATTAATTTTATCCATTGCAGAAGGCCAGTAGAAAATGTTTTATTTTTAAAGTAATCATACGTGTCTATAATAGTTTCGAATTTTCATTAAAGATGGCGCGCTAATGCATCATAATACATAAACTAAAATTTGAAATACCGCGTGAGAACTCCCTTGCAGCCTTAGAATAATTTCTAACGCTTTGCCTAATGTTTCAATTTTTATTTGCTCCTGACGAGGACAAAAGATTTTTGTCGAAACGTCGAGATAATAAAAAGATTTACTGGCCGAAGTGTCTTTTATTTAAATAACTACGAATGCTGGCCAGGCAGCCTCTATCTTTACAATACATAAGCTTTGTTTAAAATATTTGTCCGTATTTACATACGTTATTGGTAGATGTATTTTTTCCAAATTTATATTAGTATCGATCTAAGGTGTCTTTGATTGAAAGTATTATACTCTATGAATTGTGATATTTATAGAAAGTGTACTCCAAACATAGACCTTCCTGTGAAACAGAGAGCAAACAAAAGAAGAATAAACAAAAGAACTACAGCTGTTTACGATAGATAATCATTCTTAGCTAATATACCTAATCATTGTTACTCTTATACTCTATGAAGCTACCCCCCAACAATAAATATCTATTTATAGCCAACTCCTAACAATTATTCTATTTAGCAAATGGAAACATTAAGGCGCGAATATTTCTTTTAATGGAATCTTTTAATGTTTCTTTTATACATCTATCAAACTTTTACTGTTCCCACTGCGATGAAAATATATTGGGAGGGCTTGGTTCATCAGCGATATACCCTCTCAGCGGTTTCGTCAATTTAATCTACCAGACCGCTTCTTTAGAGCTCTAATAAAGAAGCGGTCTGGTAGATTAAATTGGCGAAACCGCTGGGAGGGTTCACAAATGATGAGCCAAGCCCTCCCAATATATTTTTTTCACCGCAGAAAGAACAGTAGACGTTTGGTATATGTATAAAAAAAAAACATTCGCGTCTAATAGTTTTCATTTGCTATATTCAGATAGGGCGTTGTTGATTTATATTAACATAATGATGGAAGCTGTGTTGACGGAATTCATATTTTTTTCAAATTAAGGATACTTCGACCAGTAAAGAGACAATAAAAAAGACTTACTGGCCGAAGTAATTTTAATTTGAAGATTTGTATTAAGTTAATCCATTGTAGTAAGGACAGTAGTAAACGTTTTTTTGTAATGGATAAAATATCGTAATAAATGGTTCGTTTTCTTTAGTATAGATGACGCTCTATTGTCTTATGTGTTTAAATTATGCTCTACTGGTCTCTCTTTTGTGAATTCTTTGCGGAAGAGTATTGCTCATTGCAAACTATTATATGTATTTCTACTGTCCCTAAGCTTATGTTCCAATTAGAGACCAACCCAGAAGACCATCATTATTTTGGTTTTGAATATTTATTTAGTCATAAAATTCGTGCAGTTGGCGTTTCTTGCGCTCCAGGGGCCTGGGTTTTCCTTATTTCTCTCTCATAAAATTCGAATTTATATCATCGGCAAATCATTTAAAGCCTTTAAATTTTAGTTTTTAATTAATGTTAAATATAAGTAGAAGAATTTTTATTCCGCAATTTGAAAACAAACGTTTTAATATACGACAAATTTTAATTACAAAACAGAAGCTGGGACTTTAATTTGTAGACTTTGGTCTTAAATTCTATTAAGTCTCAAATGTGGTAGATCTTATATACCATTAGGTTTGATAGTAGATTAGTACTTGGGACTCAGAAACAGAAAATCATGGTTTTAAATTAGGATTAAAGGTAAATCCGTTAAATCTTAAATCGATAACCAGCAGTGATAAATCTAATGTTACTAAGCTTTCCTAACAGCTCTAATACTTCTTACACTTGTCTCCGCCTTCTTCATCAATCCATTTCCTCTTAATATATGTCATATCCAATTATTCTAACTTTTTCTGATGACCTTCAACAGCCATTATCCTGATTATGTTGCTCCGTGGAAAGAGGGGTGCCATTGCCCCGTTAGTCAGCCACATTTCATAGTTCCCTGTTCACGGTTACCGTAGCGGCTCGGGGCTCACGACACCGTACTACAGGGCAGTCCCTTACTTGTGCTGCTTCTCCCCACGTAGAAGAGGACTTCTGAGCAGGAACAGCCATTATGTCCTTTCCAATTATCTCAAGACCTTTTCATTCCTGATATCTTATCAACCCGTATTATGTTTTCCTTTATCCTTCAGATCAAAACTTCAAATGCTTTCAATTTTTGTTTCTTTACAATTGACTACATTCTCGACTTATATCACACTACCTTTCAAATCCGTTTTCACCGAATTTCTCCTTAACTCCTCACTAAACATGCATGCCCCCATGCATCTCTATCACAGCAGTCGCAATTTCCTTTATCTTGGGTGTATAAAGCTGCTGTTCTGGGTTCATGTCACTTTTCTACAAGGCTGCGGCCATTTCTGGACATGAGAATATGTGGATAGGTGTTAGTTCCCCACCAGGACATGTTCTAATATAAATAAGCATATATATATATGGGTACCAAAAGAAGCACCTCTCTCCTTTAAAATGCATTGAAACAATGTACGCGTGTACAAATCAAACAGCCCTAGTTAAGTATCTGTCGATATCTCTTTGATACAAGCCTGGTGAAGTGTTAATGTAGAAGAAAGAGTGAAGTGCAGAAGAATTTCGCTTATGAAAGCTTGAAATTTAGGATAAAAACATACTCATTGTTGAAAGCCAGTGTAAATATTTGTATTTATTTTTGTATTTTGATTTGTTTATGTATATTATTTTTTAAATGTTTGATTTTTTTTATATATATGCAAATTATATCTTTGATTTATATTTGTTGGCGGATGTAAATTTAGAAGAATTTTTGATGATTTGCATTTGTTTAGATAGATTCATTTTTTTAGTTTTCTTTTTTAATCGGTTAAGATCAGTTGGGAATTGAAAGGTTTTTGGTTCAGTCGCTGTGTGGTTGTTGCTAAGTTTTGATATAGGCTTCCTTCTTGAAGAACACGTGAACCCAACCCCTGGAGAGTTGCGTGCGTATTGAATTGGATCTACGCGGTCGTAACACTCATTGTGAGAATTTTTTTAGGATTCCATATTCTAATACTAATTTTACTAGTAAATAATATAGTTCTAACTAATTCACATTCTAAACAGGAACATTTTTATAAAAGTAATAAAGATGCACTAAAACTTATATCACAAAAGACTTTTATAAGAAATATGAGAAATATTTTTTTCTTTTCTTTAATTTCAAATTCTCAAATATTAGATATATCCAAGAAACAAATTATTTTGTATTGATTTTTCTGAAATATAACCTCGTCTTCTATAGAATTTCAAAATTGTATTTGGTCGAAATTTGAGTCTTCAGAATAAAAGGAATTCTTATATTGATTGATACAATATGGAATATAATTCTGGGATAGAAAATACAATTTTGGGGTAATTATATAGAAGAAATATTGTGGACTTTAGTTTTAATTCTTCCATTATTTTATTTTTGTTTTTCCTCCTCAAAATTACATTTTCTCTAAATCCAACAAATTACATTATGTAATAAATGTCTTTTTTAGAGAACCTTATTTTGTTAATGTCATTTTTCAATAAAGAGAAAATCTCACATTTACAAGTTTTTTCAAAATTATAGTTTATTTCTTGAGGAAGTAAGGAAGTATTTTTAATAAGTTAATTTTATTTCAATTTTTGAAAAGTTTTTTGGCTTCAGTATATATATATTTTAAAGATTGAGCAATTAATATTAATATATACAAATAAATGTAATGCATATATTGTATCAAAATATATTATTCAACCAATATTTCTAGGGGGAAAACGCCTCTCTTTATCAAGGCTTTGATTTAAACTAAATCACGTGGGTATGTGATCTACTCATGCTATACAAGATCAAAGTAAGAAACTATCTGATTAAAATTTCACTGTATATAAAATATATGTTTGCAAAACGACACTTGAAGTTGCACCGCACGAGTTTCTTTTCAATGAAAAATCAAAATTTTATTTCAAGGTGAAATATTGACTATTTCTAACCTTTTTGGATGAGGTATGAAAGGGTGAATTATGAAGAGTAATGATGAACGGAAAAATAAAAGTGTCCAGGGATGGGAATCGAACCCACAATGTTCCGCTTACCGGGCAGATGCCATGTCCACTAGCTACCCTGGACGTAAGCGGAACATTGTGGGTTCGATTCCCATCCCTGGACACTTTTATTTTTCCGTTCATCATTACTCTTCATAATTCACCCTTTCATACCTCATCCAAAAAGGTTAGAAATAGTCAATATTTCACCTTGAAATAAATTTTGATTTTTCATTGAAAAGAAACTCGTGCGGTGCAACTTCAAGTGTCGTTTTGCAATCACAGGCCGCAGTGTATTAAAAATATATGTTTACAATTTTAATGTTATACGATTGTACATATATTTTATATATAGTGAAATTTTCATCAGATAGTTTCTTACTTTGATCTTGTATAGCATGAGTGGATCACATACCCACGTGATTTGGTTTAAATCAAAGAAAAACCTTGATAAAGATAGGCGTTTTTCCCCTAGAAATATTGGTTAAATAATATATTTTGATCCAATATATGCATATTACAGTCTACTCCACGCTGACGAGCGCCAACAGCGCGAAACGCGTTCGTGGATGACTATTCTTGATTTGTCAAGAAATTGGGTTGGTCAAATATAACGGAGCAAGCTAAATAAACGTTTAGTTTATTTTTGCTCCACTAGATGGCGCTCTGCCATCTAAAAAGCACATTTATAAATGTTTTGGCCAATAATTTAAAGATTCCTCGGCTGAAGAATGAAGGTTATGAAATTTGAGGCGGAATTCATTTACAGTATTCTCATTTATAGAAAGCGAAATACAATATATATATACAGTAAAACCTCCCTTTAGCGGACACCTCTCTATAGAGGACAGTTTTCATTTGCAAAATAACCATTTTTACAATTTAGAAACTCTCCGGTAAGAAGACACTTCTCCCTAAAGGACACTTTAGCTCTGCAATTAGGTGTCCTTTACAGGAAGGTTCTACTGTATATATAAATGTGAGGATAAGAAAAATATTACAATACAATTGGTATTATATAAATATGTTCGACATTACATTTTGTCATCAGCAATGCTCGCTTGAGAAGTCAGAATATATATATTTAGTCATTCTATTGATTGATCTTTTTGTCTATTTTTTGTCTTTGTCATATATTTGATAATGCTTAACCTTTTAGTGTATTTAAAATATCACCAACCAAAATATTTAGTACTTGAGGCTATCTGCAAATATTAAAAAAATGGGATTTTTATTTTATTTCAATTTAAAGCGCTATGTCCCCATAGGGACACTTGCGCTGTCATACATGTATGCCTTTACATTTGTCTATACATATGTATATACAATACTTTCAGTCCGTGAATAGGATAGTCATATGATGTTAACAATGAGAAAGAGAGAAAAAGGAACTGTGTATAAAAGAAAGAAGTGTTTGGCAATATGTAGAATAAGCGATATATAAATTATCATCAATTATCATCAAAAATGGGATTTTAAGACCAATTGCGTGTCAGAACATCAAACTATATTAAGAAAAAAGGTATATTCTGTTTGCGTAACTAAAGGTTGTGCTGATTGTTTGCGGTAAGGTGTATGCCAAATAGAATTTGGATGATGTAACTTCCTAGATTGACATGATCCGAAAGAATTCGGCGGTATGTGCAGATGTTACATAAGGTGGAAATGTCACTAGTCCAATCGCAGACTTCCCGGAAATTATACAACAGCAGACATGACACCTATTGCTGCAGAAGAGAGTCGTCTATATTCAAATTGAGGAAATCAACATTTCTCTAGCAGACTACACTGGTATTGACACGTGTTCTGTATTGGTGCCTCCTCAATAAAGTTCCTCCATGACAGCCATCAATCCATAGTATTCAAATGGTGGTAAGACGCTGCCTTTGATTTCTTTCCACAGTTGGTCTACAAATGTACTATTTACAGAAATAATGTAGAATATTTTTCTCTCAGTATATAGTAGGTATTTAAACTATGTATATAATAAAGTGTATATATAAAAAATGTATTTATTATTAAATTTTTAAAGTGATAATCCTGTTGAAGGACTGACAAGTCCGAAAGCTTGAAAATAAAAAGTTGTACAAGAAACTTAACCCTGGAAGCTTCATTTATTTTATAACAAATGTACTATGGCGTCGTTTTTGATCTAGTGCCTTCAATGCATCTTTCAATCAATATTCATAGTTAGCTATCATGTATGTTTTACCACGTGAACACAGAACACATGTTCTGTATTGGAAAATATTTTTGGAGAGCATTTTGTTTAGGATTGTATTTTTTCCAAATTTGAATAGCTATATTTCTAATGATAAGGCACAATTTGGATTATATATTATAAACACAAGATAATAAGACCAAATCCAAATAAATAATTAGTGTAAGATTCTTTTTGAAATTAAACCATTTCTACTGCCCTTACCGCAATGTAAAAATTAATTAGAGGGCCTGGCTCATCAGTGGTGAACCCTTCCAGCGTCTTACGCTTCTAAAATAGTTTCTAATTTTCATAACAGATGGCGCGCTAGTGCATTGTAAAATAATTAGTGTGTTATTTGTATTTGGTCTTATTACCTTGGGCTATATTTCTATCAAAACAAACCCAATGTCTCTATATATGAATCCAATAATGTAACAAGTTTTTCTGGATATGATTTTCTTTTCAGTTATATTTCAATCTCAAGTTTCCAGGCATTACAGCCCTTCTACAGGAGTATGTAAAAATGAACAATCATTCTTGTACACCTTTAGAAAGGCGGTGATACCTGAAACCTTGAGATTGAAATATAAATTAAAAGAAACTCATCTCTACAGAAACCGGTTGCATTATTCAATTAAAAACCCAATGTTTCTATAAAATTAAAAAAGATGCATGTAATATTTTTCAAAGTAAGATGTATTTTAATATTGGAACCATCTCTCTTTTATCAATCAGGTTTATCAATCTCTTCCAGAGGTTTCGCTATTCTAAAAACAACATTGTTGAATATTGTAGCCAAGTTTTTATTCTTTTACAAAAGCATTTATTATTTTACACTAGTATTAACAGAGTATCATTTTTTATGTTTATATTTTATTACTCGGTAAACTTCCCTCATTCCTTATCTTTTGTTTATCATTCTTAGTTTGTTCTTGCCATAAATAAATTGTTGTGTCATCTTGAAGTTTGTCTTCCTTAATTTTCCACGTGACAATATAAAGTACCGACAATATTTTAAGAGTTATGTGTGTGTTCTCTCTTCTTGTAAATTATTATTTGGAAAAACGGAATCTATTTATAAAATCCAAAGCACAAATCAATTGAAGTTTAAGAAAAAGAATCTTTATCTCTAATAAATCTAATGAGACTGTGTGAGATGTGTTAGCACAAGAGAGAGAGAATCAATACCTCATTAAAATGCTAAGTAAACATAGACGGAATTGGATAGGTCACGTGATAAGACACACATGATATCTAACTACAAATATTGATTGAATGACGCATTGAAGGCACTAGTTTAAAAACGACGTCATAGTACATCTCTGACCAACTGTGGAGAGAAATCAAAGACAACATCTTACCACCATCTGAATACTATGGATTGATCGTCTTTGAAAAGCTTTATTGAGGAGGCACCAAATGCATTGAAGGCACTATATTAAGAGAGTGCTTTTACACTACATTTGTAGACCAACTGAAGATGGAAACCAAAGCAACATCATACAACCATGTGAATACTATGGAGCGATAGTCGTCTTGAAGGATCTTCAAGGAAGCACCAAATACATTGAAGGCACTAGATCAATATGTAAATAGATACTTTGCATGTTTCTCTTCTGTTTTTATTTTTTGCCTTTATAAAAGAGCTCGTGACTAGTGGCTTGAGGAGAGCGCGCTACTTGCTGATACAATAAACATGCCTTTTTGACAAGTCATTTAAAACTGGTCTAAGTTTATTTCTGGAGTCTTCAGATTCTTGAAGCATTACAGGGCGGTTTTCTTAGTGGTACAGCCTTTTCGGGGTATACCTCTGCGACAAATGACTTACACTACATTTGTGGACCAACTGAAGAGAAATTAAAGACAACGTCATACTGCCATTTGAATACTATGGATTGATCTTCTTGGATAAGCTTTATTGAAGAGGCCTTAAACACATATGTATATGTTCTATTTCTAGTATTTATTTGACACCCTATTTACATAGTGTGTTTCTTACAAATGATTTATACTCGTAAGTTAAATTCCTGAGGTAACAATACATCAAATCATAAATCCGAATCATAAAGTTGCAATACAAAAGTTAATTCCTTATATTCATTTATTAACAATATAAAAATATTAAATCAAATATTTATTAGTTGATAAAACAAAAGATTAAATCTCCTATTCATATATTTACAACCCAAAATCTTAAATCCTATTCATATATACTAAACGTATAAAAGATTAAATTCAAAGCAGAAGATAAATCAATCATATTTACATATTTAAAAAACTTACGGGTGTAAAGAGTTTATAATTATTTAATACACATAAAGCGCTTGATTCATTTATTTAAAAGCTTGAATTCTAATCATAAGGCAACAATGCAAATATAATTCTCAAATAAAGTGTTAAAACGAAATACAAAAGCTTATACCCAAATGACACATAAGGCAACAATACACAAGCATAGATGCCAATTATAACGTAACAAAGGCTTAAATCCAAATAAGTAAACCATGCGTGATAGTTTTGCATCATCATTACTGGCTTCATCAGACCATAAATGCCACGCATCCTTTCCTTATTTGGATAGTGACTTGATACCTTTAGAGTTTGATATATATTCGATATCAGGGGTCGGAAAACTGCGGCTCGTGAACCACATGCGGCTCTTTGTATGTGAAGCTGCAGTTCTTTATATAGTTCCATACGCAAATATTATTTATTCGAGTAATATTTATTGTTAGCAAGAAAAAATGTTGTGGCTCTATAAAAACATTGAAATTTTGTAAATCGCAATTTTTGACTCTTCCTACTCAAATGTTTGCCGACCCCTGTGTTCTATATCGTTTTTATTTTGTTAATAAATATTAAGCTTTTAATAAAGCTGTGTATGCTACAAGTATAATACTATATATAATAACTTGTGTATAATAACCATTTTTAATTAATAGGCTAATCCCTTAATAGAATGTTCAAATCTATAAGCTTGAGGGATGAGTTTCTTTTGCAAATAAGCCCGAAAGCTCGAAATAAATTTATTTGCAAAAGAAACTCATCCCTCAAGCTTATAGATTTGAACAATCATTTTTAATACCTACTTTATGATCGATAACAAATCAATTAACATATAAGATACATTGATCGAAAAATTTACCAAAACAAGTGAAACAAGTAAATAAGAGAATATGCATTATGGTTTTAGAGAATTTATAATACAGTTAAACCTGTCTATAGCACCCCCTCTTGGGACTCACCAAAATAAGGTGCTATAGAGAGGAGGTGCTAGAGACAGGTCACTTTTAATGTAAATTGCATCGAACTACGTATTTAAAATCGGGCGCTATAGAGATGGAGGCGCTATTTAGAGGGGTCGCTATAGACAGGTTTAACTGTATATATGTTGTCTATAATGATAAGTTTTTTAAGATAAAGTGAATAGTAAAGTTTACACTTTTGAAATTAATGCTTCTTTTCGAATAAAATATTCATAAAATGTATTCGAAAATAAACATTAATGTCAAAATAGTATCAAATTTATTCACAATATAACATTTTAAAATATCCTTTGTTGTTAATATATGATCTTTATATCACAATAATTTTAAAATAAATTCTTTGGTGAGTTTTTGAATGGAGTATAATTTAACTCAAGTTAAATTTAAGCTTAATAAATATATATCTATAAAAGTTAATCTACAATTTCTATACACATTTGTGAAAATTATGAACATATTTTTACCGTTATTTTTCAACAATTTTAAACATTGCAGGATGGCTATAGAAATATTTTAATTACATATTGTTGCATCATGATTAATGCGCGTATTTTTAAAATTATTTATAATATTATTTTAAATATATTTAAAATTTAAATTATATATTTATTTATTATTATAAAACAGAGTATTACTATAAAATATGATGTAATATAAAACATTTGTATTTTGATACACTAAAATACCCCACCTGCTTTAAACTTTGATGTGATAAATAAAGAGAGATTCTAGGTGCTACCTAAATATATAGTTGTCTTATTATTGACTGGTTTAACCTTGTAGAATGGTTGAGACACGTTCGGGAAAGATGCAAGACGCGTCTGAGGAGAGAATCAAGACTGAAGGATACAAACCGCAGCCTGGTGCAACAATAGATTTTAAAAGAAAAAATCGTTTGCGAATGTTTATAAATTTCATTAATTTGATTTATTTTCACATTTTCACAACATTTTCGCAAAAAAATGTTTATAATTTTCATCGACAAATGGCGTTAATTTATTGACGATATTTTCATTTCCATTTAGTTATTACGAAGTATTCAAAAAGATAAGTTAATTAGAAAAATATAGTTTGAATTTTTACAAAATATATTATGTGAAAAAGCAACCTTCAGTTGCACGATAAGGAGATACCTTTTTCTTTTTCAAATATATTATAATACAATATAATGCGGCTTAAGATTGTAGAACGAAATTTGCCATTATACCGCGAATGCTTCTTTTGAACGAAAAATCGAAATTTATTTTAAGGAGAAATAACGATTATTTCTAACCTTAGGGATGAAGTATGATAGGATGAATTGCGAAGAATATTGATAAACGTAAAAATAAAGTGTCCAGGGATGGGAATCGAACCCACAGTGTTCCGCACTTTATTTTTCCGTTTATCATTATTCTTCACAATTCATCCTATCATACCTCATCCCTAAGGTTAGAAATAATCGTTATTTCACCTTAAAATAAATTTCGATTTTTCGTTCAAAAGAAACATTTGCGGTATAATGGTCAAATTTCGTTCTACAAAATATATTATATTTTGCATAATCTTTTGTATAATCTTTTCTTGATTAATCAAGAATGGGTATTTGGCCAATTCTGGAATAATTAAAAATCAACGAGAATAGTTGATATTTATTCCTATAGATGACGCAAGTCATCAGCAACTTTCAGTTGCACGATAAGGAGATGCCCTTTTCTTAAAATATATTATGTTTGAAGTTTTATCCATGTGTATCTTTTGGTAGAATGTATAAACATAAATTTAACAATTTGCTGTAAGAAAATATATGCAGACGACATTATCTAAGCGCCATTGACCTCACAGTAAATAACCCAGGACAAGGCACCCAGAAACTTTACAAAAGTAAGCCCGAGTTCCTATAAACTTTTTACGAGTTTGTGCCAAACCTCAAACAAATAAAGGTTTATGACCAGTTCCCAAATGCATCGATTTAAAAATAGTTTTATTGGTGAGAAAAGTCCACCTCTCCTATACTTTTAATGTACAACTTTAAGGTCGACTTTTTTTAGAACTTTTCTGTAACTTTAATATAACCTTAGCTTGTAAATGGTTCTTGGAAAGTTGAATAATTGATATTAAAATGGCTATATGTTATTTTTTAAAGATCTATATTTGAAACAATGAGTTTTATATTTCTTCTGAATAAAGAAAAATTGTCTATAATGATTATTCTTTTAAGGGTTATAATGCAATAAATTTTACGTCAGAATGTGGCTCGACGCATTCACTTGTAATTATTGTTGGAATATTACACAGAGTGACAGTGGCTATAGATGAGCTCGTGTTTGAAAAGGAACTTGTATATATATAATAATTATTGTTTTTGTTGTTTTCATGTAAAATATATACCAATATTTGTTTTGTATAATTGCTATTAATAATAAATAATTTGTAAAGTTAAATTGGTTACGGATTTAACCTTCTTACTTACTTTAAATACATAACAATTATAACTCTGCCTTTGCCAGTCCCAAGCCCGGATGAAAAAAAGAGGAGGAGGGGCAGTAACAAGCTTGCTAAAAAACCTAGATGGCTAGAAAGAAGGATGGTTCTATGTTGGAAGGGATTGGTTAATAAAGTTCGTTAGAGAAGTTTCCAAATAGATTGATACACGTATTCTTAGAAATTTCTAGCTAAACAGCTGGCGAATTCACTACTGATGAGCCAGGTCTTCCTGCCTACGGCCATACCACATTGAAAACACCGGTTCTCGTCCGATCACCGAAGTTAAGCAATGTCGGGCTCGGTCAGTACTTGGGAGGGTGACCACCTGGGAACACCGAGTGCTGTAGGCTATTACCTAACTCCGCCTTTGCCGGTCCCAAGCCCGGATGAAAAAGGAGGAGGGGGAGTAGTAACAAGCTCACTACAAACCTGGGTTTAGCTGGCCCGGCTGATAGTACCCTGTAAGGGCTCCTAATCCAGGGATACAGGATGAGCAGCGTTTGTACTCCATGTTAGGAGCGGCTGCACATGGTGTCTGTTCCTCATGTCAGAGGCGGCCATTTCTTTTGGAGCTAAGTCGGCCTGCCACTGAGTAGTGCTCCCAGTCTTAATGACAAAGGCAGATGCATTCCACTTCACCCAGTTATGGTGGTTGTCAAGCTTTACAATCTTGATGCCCTAATATGATTGAGTGGAGATAAGAAAGGAGAAGAAGAAGGTCTTCCTATTTCGCACTTAGTAGTTTCAATTTCGACACATAAATGGCGGGATATTGTCATATATACTTTTAAAATTATCTATATATTATATACATCTATTTCTCTATCTTTAATATTTCAATCAATAACATCTTATTTTAGTTATACACATGCCCCTCTTTCTTTTTTCAAATGATGAAGTCAGTTAAACTTTTTTTAAAGACGATATATTTTTTTTACATAATTATCTATAATACAATATAATGTGGCTTATGATTGTAGGACGACATTTAAAAATCATCCCGCATGTGTTTCTTTTGAACGAAAAATCGAAATTTATTTTAAGTGTAGCCAAGTGCAAATGGCATCCGCCCGGTAGGCGGAACACTGGGTTCGATTCCCATCCCTGGACACTTTTATTTTTCCGTTTATCATTACTCTTCACCTTTCATACTTCATTCCTAAGGTTAGAAATAATCGTTATTTCTCCTTATAATAAACTTCGATTTTTCGTTCAAAAGAAACACATGCGGGATAATTCTCAAATGTCGTTCTACATAATTACACATAAATAGATAATACAGTTGTCTCTATATAATTTGAAACTTAAGGAACCAGAGAACCATTTCAATTTATAAAGAGTTATAACTAACAAGAGTTTAAACAACTAAGAGGGAGGGAAGGAAAAATTCAAGTAAACAAGAGTTTGATCTCAAAATCCGTAATTTATTATTTTAAACATTTGTACAGTTATTCACAAATGTTCATTTGTAGCAAGATACTATTCCTTTAACTTCAAATTACCGAGAGGACCAATTCATATTGATTTTATTCAAGTTATCAAGTATTTGTCAAGGGACGAGAATTTTTTTCAAATTATAGAGAGATTCAAATTAACCAGTTTCAAATTATCGAAAGTCGACTCTATTTCGTTGCTTTAGTCTATGTTATGCAAATTGAATATTTATTTTGTGTTTGAAATAAAGATCTTTCTTTTAATCTGATTATTATAGGAAAGCGTTATGTATTCATTCATGATCTCTTATATGCAATCTATTGTTTACTTTTGTGGTTGGTTGTCTTAGTACTGGTACCCTCACTACTAATCCTTCATATAAGATCTCAATTTCAAAATATTTATATATTACTAAAGTTTTTCTTTTTTCAATTAACATTCTTTTTTTACCTAAAAACTTTTATATTCTTATTTTTACAAAAAAGAAAATCTATTTTTTTCCCAGCACTTGCTGAATCATTCCCGATTTATTTAATCTTCTTATCTAATCAACACAAGTCTTTCTTTTATCTTCCCTGACCTGGGGAATCTAACCTTTTTGAACAACCTTGGTGGCGTGCAGCACCTTGGTACTTTGATATAGTGTATTGCGGCTTGTCTGCTTGCTACATTATTTTTGGGCTCAAAAATCATACACTTTGGTTTAGTAGCCCGTAAAACCATATTCTCTCTTCTATATATGTAATATTAGTTTACACAATATATATATATATGAAAACATAAATTTACTTCACCTTTACCGGTCCCAAGCCCGGATGAAAAAGGAGGAGGGGGAGCAGTAACAAGCTCGCTAAAAAACCTGGGTTCAGCTGGCCCGGCTGATAGTACCCTATAAGGGCTCCTGATCCAGGGATACAGGATGAGTAGCGTTTGTACTCCATGTTAGGAGCAGCTGCACATGGCGTCTGTTCTTCATGTCAGAGGCAGCCATTTCTTTTGGAGCTAAGTCGGCCTGCCACTGAGTAGTACTCCCAGTCTTAATGACAAAGGTAGACGCATTCTACTTCACCATCAAGGGTCACAACTTGATACCCTAATCTGATTGAGTGGAGATAAGAAAGAAGAAGAAGAGAAGAAAACATAAATCGTTGATATTATAAACCTGATAATTAGCCTATATATTATCGTTTCTTTATTTCGGTAAAACTGGATAATATTTCAAGCCTTTACTTCACAGCCTTCAAACGATCAAAATCGTTTATCTTATTAGGGCTGGAAAGAACGGCTTTTTTTATTTGAATGTTTGCCCAGTTTTTTAGAAATAATGAAACGAATCGTTATACATTCAATTTTTTCTTTTTTTTTTAATAAACGATAAATCCACTCGTTGAAAAAAAGAAGGAACAAGATCATTGATATCTCCAGTAGTCTGTTTTGTTATTTTTAAGGAAACAAAGATAATTTTGTTCATAACATGGTTATCTCGTGTGTCTTCAATAAAGTTCACTATGTATCGAATATCTTTCAGAGTTATTGTCTGAATCCCGATATACATGCTAAAAGGCACGACCTCCTTGAGTTTTGTCCATGAATGTATTTTTCAGAGTTATTGTCTGAATACCGATATACATGCTAAAAGGTACAACTTTCTTAAGTTGTGTCCATGAGTGTATCTTTCAGAGTTATTGTCTGAATACCGATATACATGCTAAAAGGTACAACTTCCTTAAATTTTGTCCATAAGGGTATATTTCAGAGTTATTGTCTGAATACCGATATACATGCTAAAAGGTACAACTTCCTTAAGTTTTGTCCATGAGTATAACTGCTTATAGGGAATTATAAAATACTAACGTCATTTTAAATCTGTATGGCAGTAAAGCCGAATGCACTACTTATTTGTCCATGTGAATAGACCGACCCTGCCTTTCTCTATGGCCACACCGGATAGACCACTTCCTGTCTGTCCACCGTCCAGTCTATACCACAGTCATTTTTCTAAAGAGCTAAAGGTCGCCTCTCCCGTCAAAATAGACGTCAAAACCAGACGCCATCTTTGACGGGAGAGGCGACCTTTATCTCTTTGGATCAATATCCTCCCGGCAAAATTTCCATCTATACAGTCATTTTTATTAACTCCAAAGTAAAATTATTCTATATACAGTTACGAGCGTCATGCGTTCTTAATAATTCTTCATCTCTGTCAGCGTTTGTTTTTTTTTTTTTTTTTTGGAATGGCGCTCTCCTATTGGTTGGCTACGATCACGCCACCTTTGCCCCCCCCCCCCCACTCGCTTTTTGGTTTTTGTAACTATTGTGTTGGAGCGGGTCGCTCCTTAAATAATCCATTGTTAACAATACCTCATTATAGGTCCGCAAATATCGAAAGTATAGGTATGTAGCTTTTGTACTATTAAGGGGTATATATATACACATACTTATGTACATATGTAAGTACTATTATCATTAGGGATATATATGTCACATCTAAATAAATGTAGATATAATACTATATACTCTACTAATATATGCATTTATATAAGGCGCCAATTTATAATTGTAACAAATAGTTTTTGAATAAAAACATTCAATCGGGTAAAACACGGGCGTTGCCCGGGTCATTCGTCTAGTTTTAAATAATTTCGAAAAATAATGTCAAAATATATGATAATATGAGAGTTTTATTTTCAGACTATGTTTCTTATAAAATATAAATCATAAAAATCATATTACAATTATGATATTGTATGATTTTATTATATATAACACTTTTTTTAACGTATTTATCAATCAAATTTAAACGGTCTTTAAACTAAATAAATCTGCAAATCTGTTTGAATATTTGTGAAATATTTATGAGTGTTTAAAAAATTACTACTTACAAAACACCAACAAACATTCTTAAAAGTTAATTCCAAAGTTATTACAAGTAATAAAAGCAGAAGAAAAAGAAAAAAGAACTTAAAGGATTTGCCTTCTTTCTATTTAAAAAGGTTAGTTAAATATTGAGGGGATTTTGGTGTAATGTTTGCATAACTATTAGAAAATTTAGTTTTCTTTTGTGTAGATTTATTTGTGCTTCATTTAAGAATGTAATACATTAGAAAAACACCTTTTGTCAGATTTGTTTTAAACCCTATTGATGTGAGTGATATGTATGTAGTATTATTATTGCTTATCCCTAGTACATGTGGTACAGGCCATGATAATCATGGTGGGTAGAAATAGGCGACTGCTTTTACTGTAAGTGCACCACGTGTCTACACATGTGTAAAGCAGTTCGACTTTGCACTTAAAAATGTGCCAGAACCCCGTTTGGTTACTTGCACTCGCTGGTGGGGTTGGACTTTTTCAAGAATCGGAGCCCATTGGAGCTTTTTTTTAATCAGAAAAAAGTGCCCAATGCAGGAATCGAACCCGAGTCGTAGTGGTCCAAAACCAATGGTTTAGACCATCCTTCCACCGAGCCCATATATATATGTATGTAGTGAATATTTTCAATGATTGAGAGAAAGAGAGATTGAAACTTCCTTATTTTAATGTTCATATATTGTTATATATGAGGTTAAATACGATATAAATATGAAAAATAAGATAATATAATTATAAATATAGGAATAAATTGATATATAAATATATAAAATAATTGATAAATATACATATATACAATTAAACCTATCTATATCGCCCCCTCTAAATAGCACCTCCCTCTCTATAGCGTCCGATTTTAAATACGTAGTACGATTCGATTTACATTAAAAGTGACCTGTCTATAGCACCCCCTCTCCCCTATAGACAGGTTTAACTTTATACAAATATATATGAAAAAAAACAATAGAAAAAAATAAAAAGATAAGTGGGTTAGCTTTTGATATTAAAAATAAAAAAGGCATCTCCTGACCACGAGCACATGTGCTTTTTTAGATGCCATCTAGTAGTGCAAAAATAATCTAAACGTTTATTTAGCTTGCTCCGTAATATTTGGCCAACCCAATTTCTTGATAAATCAAGTTCGTGGATGGCTTTTCTTGATTTATCAAGAAATTGGGTTGGCCAAATATCACGGAGCAAGATAAATAAACGTTTAGTTTATTTTTGCTCCACTAGATGGCGCTCTGCCATCTAAAAAGCACATGTGCTCGTGGTCAGGAAATGCCTTCTTTATTTTTAATAAATATATATACAAGTCGTCATTGGTGGTGCCCACCGTGGGAAAGACTCCACCACCGGTGGACTGCAAGAGTTCTTTCCCACAGAGTAGGCAGGTCGATGTGATGGCTGGCGTTACCCACCTCAAGACCAAGATGGTACTTGTAGATGGTAGCATTCGACACACTTGTTATCTTCACTGCCTCCGAGAGAGAGAGAGATCTGTAAATGTCCCAGAAATTTCAGATTTTTGGAATATCTTCTCCAAAGAAAGATATAGAATTGGGATTATATTAAAGAAATTATTCCTCAAAGTTTCTTGAATATTTTGAAAGTTTGAGGAGGGGATCTTTTGATGAGGTTTGATGTGTACAAGAAACTTTCAAAATTTTGGATGTTTTCTCAAAACCAAGCTAAAAATTAGGATTCTCTTGAAGGAATATTTTCATAAGGGTTTCTCGAATATTCAAACTTACACACACATATAGCTTTATTAACCGGTATTATACAGATTCACCACAGGAAGCATAGATAGAACTCCTATACACCAGGCAGCGCAGAACCCAACAGCTTCCAGGTCTGATGCATGTCCACAGGATCCACCATTCTTGAGTATTTTCAACTCTAGATGAGGTTTTATGTGAACAAGAAACGTTCAGAATTTTTTAATTTGTTCTTAAAAGGGAAATAAAAAAATAAGATTCTCTTGAAGGAATAATACTTCAAGATTTCTTCTGAATATAATCAACTATATAGTTTATCAATAAAGTTTATTCTACACCAGCAACTTTCAGAATTTTGGAATTTTTTTCTCGAAAGTGAAACAGAAGATCTGTTAGTAGAAGAAATTTTCAAATTATCTCGATGTGACACGATGTCACAAATTTTTTATGATGTCATCAATTTTGTCAAAATGGTTACACCCCTTTTACATCGATCTAGTCTCTACTACTGCTCTTGAATTAGCAGATTAACCTATCAATAATTTTTTAATAAATTTCATTAGAAATAATTATTCACCCCGCTATTTGTTTTTTTTATTTTATTTTATATAACAAGGAGCTTTCGGAAAACTTTCCTTTTTTTTTATAATAGTTTAAAGTTGTCAAAAAATAGACGATTTATATCATCCCTTCCATATATATATGGATGCTAATTTTTTCAGGAGGAAATTGATCCATAAAAAAAAATGTCGCTTCTCCCAGCAAAATAGATGTTGAAACTGAGCAACATCTATTGACGTTCTTCGCAAACTAGCGACTCAGGTTGGTAACAAAGCCACAACACCAACTTTGGCAAACTGAGAAGTGTCAACCTGAAGACCATGGTTTCTGGCTAATGGCCCTCGTTAGTCTAGAGCGGACTTTATTCCATGAGATGCACAAGGGATCAAATAAAATCTTCACAATCTGCCAAAACTAGCGCTTAGTTTTAGCGTCTATCTTGCCGGGAGAGGCGACCATTATATTGCCACGTGGAAAATTAGGGAAGACAAAAACTTCAGGAGGAGACAACAATTTATTTCAGGCAAGAACAAACTATGAGTGATAAAACAAAAGATAAGAAAGGGGAAACAGAGTAGTAAAGTATAAACATCAAAAATGATACTCTGTTAATAAAATAATACGTACTTTGCGACAATATATATAGTTGAACGCACGTAATACTAAGGCCTAATATATTGTTGATGAGCCGTTGCTGTATTAAGGATGGTCAAATAAGCATGAGGATTGGGTAAGGATCATTATTCGACTTCTTTTCTATTTACCTTCGTGTATTATGGAGAACAAGCAAGTAATAGATAGGAAGGATCATTTAACCAAGCCGTTAACAAGGGAAACATAACTTGACTGCTTCCAACTGGGCTTCTTTCATCCTGATTGGTCGGTCTACCCCCTTTCCACAGGTGGAGGACGATTTCAGCCATGTAGTCGTAACAATACTTTAGGAAGTACGCCATTATATTTACATACACTCATGGACAAAACTTAAGGAAATGTAAAGTCTGATGTCGTCTGTCGTTTTTTTTTTTTTTTTTTTTTTTTGAAGGAGAGGCAATTTTATTCTTATTTGGTTAGCTCCTGTCTCTTCAATAAAGATCACTGTGTATCAAGTATCTTTCAGAGTTATTGTCTGAATTCTAATATAAATGCTAAAAGGTAAAACTTTCTTAAGTTTTGTCTATGAGTGTACTATTGTATCTGCATTACCTGCTTGTACCAATATTGGTTTAGGCTATGTCCTTCATCAGTGCAAGTTCAACCTTACACTAACTTTATGGCAGAGTCCAGTTATGAAACTTGAAATATCTTATGGATTATGTTTTTTAAAAGTGATAGAACAGTTCATTGTTTTTCTCATTTTAATATAAAATGAAAAGTTGATATTTTTAGCATTGAATTAGAAGTTAGAATGCTTTATAAATTTGAATAGTCGTTTATTCAACCATGTAACTCCTATATCCTTAACAAAATAGCAATAATTGTCTTAATACTATAGCATGAAGTTTTATTTTAGCATTGTAATTGCATATACCATCATATAAACTCAGTCATTATTTATCCTGAGTTAAAAGTGAATTCCTTTTGCAATCATGGAATGTCTATTTATGTTATTTGAGTTGAATATAATGCAGAATTGAAGTAAATAATGTAGATGCTCAGAGTATTGGTGGATAAGTAAAATAGTTTGAATTGCATAATTGAGAGATATTAAAGAGAATGCATCTCTTTCATCCATAGAATGATATGGAGATATTTTCCGGCGAGTGGGAGGAAGATGGGGGAGGATGGATGCGGCAGAAGTCGCACAAAATGCAGAAACCGACGCCATCTGAAGATTTCTAAAAATAATTTGGCTGCATTGATCGGTCTTTACCTGCGCGGCTTGTCGTGGGTTGACAGGACAGTGTAGGTGGAACCTCTGCACTGGCATTTCTACGACAGTGTAGGTGGAACCTCAGCACTGGCATTTCCACGACAATGTAGGTGGAACCTCTGCACTGGCATTTCCACGACAGTGTAGGTGGAACCTCTGCACTGGCATTTCCACGACAATGTAGGTGGAACCTCTGCACTGGCATTTCCACGACAGTGTAGGTGGAACCTCTGCACTGGCATTTCCACGACAATGTAGGTGGAACCTCTGCACTGGCATTTCCACGACAGTGTAGTTGAAACTCTGCTCTTGCACTGGTATTTCCACGACAGTATAGGTGGAATATCTGCCCCTGCACTGGCATTTCCACGACCGTGTAGGTGGAACCTCTGCCCCTGCACTGGAATTTCCACGACAGTATAGGTGGAATCTCTGCCCCTGCACTGGCATTTCCACGACAGTGTAGGTGGAACCTCTTCCCCTGCACTGGTATTTCCACGACAGTGTAGTTGAAACTCTGTTCTTGCACTGGTATTTCCACGACAGTGTAGTTGAAACTCTTCTCTTGCACTGGGATTTCCACGACAGTGTAGGTTGAACCTCTTCCCCTGCACTGGCATTTCTACGACAGTGTAGTTGAAACTCTGCTCTTGCACTGGCATTTCCACGACAATGTAGGTGGAACCTCTGCCCCTGCACTGGCATTTCCACGACAGTGTAGTTGAGACTCTACTCTTGGACTGGCATTTCCACGACAGTGTAGTTGAAACTCTGCTCTTGCACTGGTATTTCCACTGTTGGGATGCATCTGTGGTCGACCTTTTTTACGTCTGTAATGTATTGAACCTATGTCGTACGCACGATAGTGTAGGTGGAACCTCTGCCCCAGCACTGGTAGTTCCATTTTTGAGATGCATCTGTGGTGCTTTTTTTCGCGTCGGTAATGTATTGATTCTATGTCATGCGCAGAAAATGACGGAATAGCGTGGGCGGTACCTTTCTCCATTGTTGCTGCACTGGCTTTTCTAATGTTGGGCTGTATTTAGGATAATCTACTCACCTTTTCACATGCCCCTATGTCATTTTTAACAGATGTCACTACAATGTTAGGGGAACTTTCTCCACTGTTCCTGTACTGACCTTTCTACTGATACTTGCCTCTGGAAGAATATGTGGTCGGTTTTGACACGTCTGTAATGCATTGATCCTATCTCATATGCAGCAGATTACAGAGTAGTGTAAATGGAACTTCCCTAAACTGTCCCTTCACTGGCCTTTCTACTGATAGGTGTTATCTGGAAGAAACTATGGTAGTCGCCTCACATCAGCAATACACACATTATTCCGTGTTATTATCAAAAGATGAAAGAAAAATGTTTGTGAATATTCCCTCTATTTTTTACCATTTCTGAACTTATCAATGCAGTTCTATCGATGGTTCACATCTCTTCTGTATGGATCAGCTGAAACTTGCTCGGAATGTGTAGACCAACGGACAATGTAGGTAGAAATAACTTCTATTTTCCCTCATTGTTCCTGTACCGACCCTCCTACAAACAATCTTCATATTTTAGATCATGCATTGACACATCTGAATAACTTTGCTCCGTGTGTGTATATCACCTAAAACATATAACAATATATTATACATAGAAGATATACTTCCTAACTTCTCTTTTTTATTCACCTTAGTTACTACACTGGCTTGTCTTCTTTTGACCAGAATTTTACATAGTGTGTAATTGATTAGTTTTACATTTACATGCAAAGTTAAGTGCCATTTCGAGTATATGAAAGAAGAGTAGAACTTCCCAACTTACTTAGCTAGGTTGTTGCATTGGTTTCTCTAATGGTGTTCTGAATCTATCAGAATATGTTATTGCGACATCTGCAGTGTCATGTTACTGTCATCTGGATGACAGAGCGAGTATAAGTCTTCATTTCCACTCTGCAACTGACAAAACTTTGTTCCATTTTCTAACTCATAACTGATTTTTCATTTCATATATTAGTATTTTAAAAATTCATTGAGCTGCTTTTCAAGTTTTATGTACCAAGCTAGCATTAGACATTGCAGTCTTCTGGGAGTCTTTCTTCTTTTGATGATCTAATTCTTTCTTCTCATAAATCTTCATCATTGTTGTTGTTTTGTTACATTGTGATTAAGAATATATATGTTATATCAAGATAACAATATAACTTTGTTTATGAAATTTATTTCTCCATCTTTTTACATTAATTTGTTGTATTTCTTTGTAGAATCTTTATATACTCATGGAGACAAAACTTAAAACTTTGATTTTATCAATCATCTGTTTTTTGCTTGATATTTTAAGGAGACAGAGGCAATTTTGTTTACACCTGGTTATCTCGTGTGTCTTCAATGAAGGTCACTATGTATCAAATATCTTTCAGAGTTATTGTCTGAATCCCAAAATACATGCTAAAAGGTACAACTTTCTTAAGTTTTTTTCAAGGGTATATATGATTAATGGTCTTAATAAAGTTATCGATTGATTTGAATTGATTGATAATGTTATCCAGATAGCTCTGAACGTACCCCATCTTTTATTGTCCCAGAAGACATCTAGGAGGGAGAGAAACCCCACATCTTAGTCGCGCCAGGAAATTTGCCTTCCAAATTCACCAGGCTCAATCCACCTGCCCATTTTGCCGAGTCGCTCAACTGGAAGATTTTCGAGGACGTGAGAGTTGACGTTGGGGAAATGACTTTTTCTCTTATTTTTGAACCGTTGATTTGGTTCTAAAAAAACATTGTTTATATATATTTATATTATAACATCTAAACATATATGAATAACGCTCCATCTAAAACGATATGTTGATTTAAACTAGCGAAATTGATGGGAGGGTTCACCACTAATGAAACAGGGACCCTTTCCATATTTTTCATCGCAGTAAGGACATTAGAAAGTTTGCTTTACCCAATATGGTTTCATATTTATAACCTATTTATATTTCACACAAAATTGTTTCCCTAAGAGTTATAACAGTTATAACTATAACAATGAGAGAAGGGGGCTGGTGGAAGGATGGTCTAAACCGTTGGTTTTCGACCGCTACGACCCGGGTTCTATTCCCGCATTGGGCACTTTTTTTATTTAAAAAAAAAATGCTCCAATGGCCCCCGATTCTTGTAAAAGTCCAACTCCACCAGCGAGTGCAAGTAACCAAACGGGGCTCTGGCATATTTTTTAGTGCAAAGTCGAACTGCTTTTCACATGTGTATACATGTGGTGCACTTACAGTAAAAGAAGTCGCCAACCTCTACCAACCATGATTATCATGGCCTGTATCACGTGTACTAGGGATGAGCAAAAAAAAAAAAAACAATGAGAGAAAAAGAGAAAGATGTGAAATGAGTGTGAAGTGATAAAAATACAAATACACGCAAGAGTTTAATGAAATATTGATGGCCAAGAACGAATCCTTCGCGAAACAAATACACAAGAGATATTCGTTAACATCAAAATTGATTTGAAAAAGCTTAATAACAATAAAATTTTCATAATAACAATAAAGTATATAAAACAATAAAAACTAACTCGAGAGATTCTCATTATATCTTTTCGCTCTCCACTTCTTTCATCCATATTTCCGATTTTTTTTTTCCAAATCCATATTCTTATTTTTAATAGGATCATTCAAATAATAATCTGTATATATTTATCATGTGTATATAATCTTTTTCCATTTTTACCCCTTTGTATATTTCCCCACTTTCCTGGGTTTCTCCGTCTTGTAACCCCAAGGAGAATCCTCTGTAAGACCTGTGTGTCTTAATAAAAGTTTTTGTGTGTGTGATTCTCATTATAGAGAGATTTCTATGATTTATAATAAAAACATTTAATACTCTTTGATTTTTAAAAAATTATGTTCTACAATGTTATATTGTAGTATACAAAAATACAATTGAAGTTATCTATCCACCTCTTTTAAACTAATAAATACTCTCCTATACTGAAAATATTGAAACACAATGTTGTATTTTCGATAAGATTAAAGCTCTTCAACTTCTGAACGTTATCTCCAAGTAATTAGGAATTCTGTCAAAAATAACCAATAAACAAGGTTATTCAGGTAATTATAGGAAAACCAATTAGAACAATCTTTTTTAAAACCTCAAAGTTGAGCACCTACTTTTAAAAGTCGATATAATTTTTATTGTTTTAACATCTGCTGTTTTTTTCGTAAATTTATTAATTCAGGTCAGCTCAATTTTTTTTATATTAATGGGGGGAGGAATTCTTAATAATTCTGTAATAGGCGCAATATATCAATTAAAAAAAGAAGATTTGTAAAAGGTTTATTTATTAATATAAAATGGCAAAGATTTTTTGATGCATTAGCTCATCATCAGACCAAAACGTTTAGCTACAAGTTTAGCTACGTTCGTAAACATATTATTATTTATTTTGCAAGTGTTTACCAACTTTTGGGACAACCTTTTAATTCTGAAACTTGACCCACCTGCTGATTGGCCACCCTTGATATAGAACATCAGAGATTAAATCATTCTTCTATAAGAATTCTGTTATAATTTTACCAAGGTTACCAATATTACAAAGGTTGTCCCAAAAGTTTGTAAACACTTACAAAATAAATTAAAATATGTTTACGAAATTTTGAGACAACCTTATAAAACGTATACAATATGTAACAGAGGTAATTTATATCACAATATAATATAATGCGGCTTGTGATTGTAAAACGACATTTGAAAATTATCCCGCATGAGTTTCTTTTGAACGAAAAATCGAAATTTATTTTAAAGAGAAATAACGATTATTTCTAAACTTAGGGATGAGGTATGAAAGGATGAATTGTGAAGAGTAAAAGTGTCCAGGGATGGGAATCGAACCCACAGTGCTCAGCTTACCGGGCAGATGCCATGTTCACTAAGCTACCCTGGACTTATTTTTCCGTTCGTAAATAATACATAAAGTAATTTATAATCTATATATATATATATATAAATGAATGTATGTGTGTCTGTCCTTTATGCCTGACCAAACCACTCATTGGAACGCCATGAAACTTTGGGAAGTTATTTAGTATAGTACTGGGAAGGTTTCTAGCAAATAAAATTTTTGAATAACTTTTCGCCTAAAAATAATCAAGATAAATATTCTAATTTATCTGTTAAAATTCAACAATCTGCTCTAAATATTATCATGATGATACGATGATTTTGTAATGTAGAAAATTAGGAAAGATAAAATTCAGGATGACACGGCAATTTATTTGAGACAAGAATAATGATACAATTCCAAGGCAAGATACTATTCCTTTACCTTCCAATTACCGAGGGAACCAATTAATATTGATTTTATTTAACTTATCGAGTATTTTTCAAGGGACCGGGAAAAAATGTTCACTTTATCGAGAGATTCGTTAGACAAACCTTTACTCGGGTAAAACCCGGGCAAAGCCGGGTACGTCCGCTAATACAATATAATATAATGCGCATTGTGATTGTAAGGTAATTTACATATGTAAATAATTAGCAGATATATAAAAGATAGATAAGGAGATAACAGTGTTTTCAACTATGTGATCTATACAAATACTACCCTACAATTACTTTCATTACTTACATTGAGTTGCGTGATTACAAAATCAAACTAATTCATCATATTTAATAACCGTATCATTTTTGTTTTTAAAACTTTCAACAGGTCCCTAGCAATTAACTTATGTGTTAGCGTTTTGTATAAAAAAAAAGGGCAATGGGTCAAAAATGACAGTTTTTATACCATTCTCTATTAATTATGAACATTACAAAGGTGATATATCCATCATAAAAATCGACTTTGTAGAAAATCTAGCACAGGTATGTCAACAATCTCTAAACAACCTATTTATCTTCCCTTATTCACTCAAGATGATTTGTTTGTTACCTAAAAAAAAGTGAGAGTCAGCGTTACATTCTAGAGTAGCTGTCATGCTACCCCAGAATTCTGACACGAGGCTTTTCGAACTTGGCATAGTCCCAAGACTTCGCGAGCTAATTTTTACTGCTTCTACTGACCTGTTTCTTCTGGAACTTGAGACTAGTCTTTATTTTAAAACCTACAATATTTATATGAAAATTGCAATATTAATATCAATATTAAATATTTCACTCTACTGCAACAAAATTATTAAAATCATTTTTTTTTTAAATCAAAATGATAAGCATCCCACTTCTGACACTTTTTTTTTCTTTGGTTAGCAGCCCTGTAAATAAAGATTCCAAAATGATAAGGTTTCTGTTAACTTTTCTCATATTTTTTAATGAAGATGTGATTCCAATAAGATAGATTAAACATTACTTTATTAAGTTACAAGCAAACTAACAAAAGAATAATCTATATCAACCGAAGGACTGACAAGTCCGAAAGAGCTTGAGAAAAAAAAAAGATATACAAGAAACGTATCCCTGTGTGTTGTGTTGTGATGAAAGCAATATTTATTTTATTAAATTACGTAAACAAAAAAAACTTTCTTCTAATGTTTAGTGTCTATTTTCTTGGGATCTTACACACATACTCTGTATAAAAAAACAATCGACAAAATCAACTCTTCAATATAAATACTTAAATAAAATAAAACGAGAACGAAGAGGAGCTTATTTTTATTTAAATAAAAAAACAATACTTGGATAAACTTAAACTATATAGAAAACACTCTCAAACCTTAGCTATCGTCTACAGCGACCTTTTTAAATAAAACATTAGGGGGAAAATACTGCAGAAACTCTCTATAAAGGACACCTATTTGCAGCGTCAAAGTCTTTTAGGAAGAGGTGTCATCCTACCTGGAGAGTTTTTAATAGATAAAATATGATCATTTTGGTGATTGGAACTGTTCTTTATAGAGATATAGAGCTGGCATGATGGAGATTTTACTTTATATGTAATTATATACAAGTTTTAGAACGCGCGCGAGACTAGACTCATGATAAAATCATTTCCTGGGAAATGTACTCGTACTAAAGTTGCTATTATTTTCATATATTTAATAATTGTAGGAGAGGTCAACTTTTCTGTTAATTTATATATAAATAGTCATGGACAAAACTTAGGGAAGTGGAAAGTCTTTGAGGTAGCCGGGGTTGTATGTTTCTTTTTTAAAGATACAGAGGCAATTTTGTTCACAATTTGTTATCTCGCGTCTTCAATAAAGGTCACTGTGTATCAAATATCTTTTAGAGTTAATTGTATGAATCCCGATATACATGTTAAAAGGTACAACTTCCCTAAGTTTTGTCTATGAGTGTATCTTTCCGAGTTATTGTCTGAATCCCGATATAAATGCTAAAAGGTACAACTTCCTTAAGTTTTGTCCATGAGTGTATCTTTCAGAGTTATTGTATGAATCCCGATATAAATGCTAAAAGGTACAACTTCCTTAAGTTTTTTCCATGAGTGTATCTTTCCGAGTTATTGTCTGAATCCCGATATACATGCTAAAAGGTACAACTTCCCTAAGTTTTGTCTATGAGTGTATCTTTCAGAGTTATTGTCTGAATCCCAATATACATGCTGAAAGGTACAACTTCCCTAAGTTTTGTCTATGAGTGTATCTTTCAGAGTTATTGTCTGAATCCCAATATACATGCTAAAAGGTACAACTTCTCTAAGTTTTGTCCATGAGTGTATCTTTCCGAGTTATTGTCTGAATCCCAATATACATGCTAAAAGGTACAACTTCTCTAAGTTTTGTCCATGAGTGTATCTTTCCGAGTTATTGTCTGAATCCCGATATACATGCTAAAAGGTACAACTTCCTTAAGTTTTGTCTATGAGTGTATCTTTCAGAGTTATTGTCTGAATCCCAATATACATGCTAAAAGGTACAACTTCCTTATAGTTTGTCTCCATGAGTGTATCTTTCAGAGTTATTGTCTGAATCCCGATATAAATGCTAAAAGGTACAACTTCCTTAAGTTTTGTCTATGAGTGTATCTTTCAGAGTTATTGTCTGAATCCCAATATACATGCTAAAAGGTACAACTTCCTTATAGTTTGTCTCCATGAGTGTATCTTTCAGAGTTATTGTCTGAATCCCGATATAAATGCTAAAAGGTACAACTTCCTTATAGTTTGTCTCCATGAGTGTATCTTTCAGAGTTATTGTCTGAATCCCGATATAAATGCTAAAAGGTACAACTTCCTTAAGTTTTGTCCATGAGTGTATCTTTCAGAGTTATTGTCTGAATCCCGATATACATGCTAAAAGGTATAACTTCCTTAAGTTTTGTCCATGAGTGTATCTTTCAGAGTTATTGTCTCAATCCCGATATACATGCTAAAAGGTACAACTTCCTTAAGTTTTGTCCATGAGTGTATCTTTCAGAGTTATTGTCTGAATCCCAATATACATGCTAAAAGGTACAACTTCCTTATAGTTTGTCTCCATGAGTGTATCTTTCAGAGTTATTGTCTGAATCCCGATATAAATGCTAAAAGGTACAACTTCCTTATAGTTTGTCTCCATGAGTGTATCTTTCAGAGTTATTGTCTGAATCCCGATATAAATGCTAAAAGGTACAACTTCCTTATATTTTGTCTCCATGAGTGTATCTTTCAGAGTCATTGTCTGAATCCCGATATAAATGCTAAAAGGTACAACTTCCTTAAGTTTTGTCTATGAGTGTATCTTTCAGAGTTATTGTCTGAATCCCAATATACATGCTAAAAGGTACAACTTCCTTATAGTTTGTCTCCATGAGTGTATCTTTCAGAGTTATTGTCTGAATCCCGGTATAAATGCTAAAAGGTACAACTTCCTTAAGTTTTGTCCATGAGCGTATCTTTCAGAGTTATTGTCTGAATCCCGATATAAATGCTAAAAGGTACAACTTCCTTAAGTTTTGTCCATGAGCGTATCTTTCAGAGATATTGTCTGAATCCCGGTATAAATGCTAAAAGGTACAACTTCCTTAAGTTTTGTCCATGAGTGTATCTTTCAGAGTTATTGTCTGAATCCCGGTATAAATGCTAAAAGGTACAACTTCCTTAAGTTTTGTCCATGAGCGTATCTTTCAGAGTTATTGTCTGAATCCCGGTATAAATGCTAAAAGGTATAACTTCCTTAAGTTTTTTTCTATGACTGTAAATATGTATTATCATAGATTTGTGTTGCTCTCTCTATACATTTACAGTGAGAGGTAAGAAGATTTCATTAGAACAGTTATAATAAACACTCCAAAAAAAAAAAAACGATATCGTGAATCTAAAGTTCTGAAAAACGTTGAAACCAGTTTTATTCGAAATCACGTAAAGATGCATCACCAAAGTTTCCATAGCATTAGGTTTTCTCCAGTAATCAAACAATGACTATAATTTCCCATTTTATCTTATAACCACCTATTTAATATGTTAGCTAAACAATCTAAAGTGTATATTTTTTACAGAAATTGATTAGAAGACAATATATTGTTTAAATAGGGGAAGATCCTCTCGAGGAATTATAGTTGGGATACGAAATACTATTCAAGACAAAATTGAAAAGGATTGGATTATGATTCGTCTGAGGTTTAACGGTGAAGTTCAAGTGTATGTAGGATTTTCGCGTACTTGCCACCGAAATATATTGTTTAAAAATTATCTATATAATTTTTTCGAAGAACAACGGAGAAATGCTTACTTTATTATATCGATGGAAAAAGAGATTTCAAACCTGATGATTTATCTACAGGTGGAACTCTTAGAGAGCTTGGCTAATGATTGGCCATATTTAGAAAATACACAGAGTGTGTTAAAATCCCACTTCAATACAATAGTAGAGTGGTTTGGAAATTAATCTGGTGAAACTCTTCTGAGAGCATTCACTACTGATAAACAGAGCCATCTCATCTAATAATTTCTATCATTGCAGTTAGGTTTGCAGAGTTTTTTTTACTACTTGAAAAATGAAAGCATTGATGTCAAAAGGAATTCTATCCTATTCTATTCATACGCAATATACAAATTTTTAAATAACCAAAAGGAAAAAAATCTAGCTGGCATTCATATTTCTTGAAAATAAAGATACTTCGGCCAGTAAATATTTTTATTACCTCGACGTTTCGACAAAAATCTTTTGTCCTCGTCAGGAGCAAACAAAAATTAAAACATTTAGCAAGGCGTTAAAAATCCTTCATCTCCTGACGAGGACAAAAGATTTTTGTCGAAACGTCGAGGTAATAAAAAGATTTACTGGCCGAAGTATCTTTATTTCCAAGAAATTTGATGGTTATAGTGAATTTGCATCATTTAAGGATAGTGACCTAGCAACCTGAAACGCCCTGACTTGGTACACATGTGCGACCTCTGCTCCAGTTCCCGATTTAACGTGTGCAAACACACAGCTTGGCATGGCTGGCTGGATGACAACTCAACCATTCCAAGGTTGACGCAATTAATGGTCCGTCGTTAGTACCATCTTTCCTTCCTTAAATCTGGTTTCTATCCAGCTTGGCTCTTTTTTTCTTCTCTTTAGGAAGAATGTATTCTCCCCTTCCGCAACCTCAACTTCCTCTCTTATTACTCTCAGTTTTAGTTTGCTCTCATTTTTTAAAAGTAAATCTCGTCTTTTTTGGGATGGATTCTTAGCTGAAATTTTTACTAGGAAGTGGGTCTTCAATTTAAACATAAGAATCTTTTACTTACTAGGTTCAGAGGAAAATCCTTGACTAGAACTTTAAATTTTGAATGAAGGGATTTCCTTCAACTTTCTCTGTTTTACGATATCCAATGGATAACTATGGATAATGGGCTTTTAAAATATAAGTTCTGGTTGGTGGTGTATTGTCAGTATATTGTAGATTGTAGTCACTCATCCACCATATTCACCAAAACTAGCACCTTGTGACTTTTTATTTCCAAAAATTATTGTTGAAAGGGTTAAAATTTGAAACTAATGATGAAGCACTGCAAACCTTTATCAATGACGTTAATTCCATCCCCGAAGATAACTGGTGTAAGTACTTTGATAATTGGTTTTCACGGTTGAAATCTTGCATAGGTGCTAAGGGTGAATAATTTGGGAATCTCTGAAAATTTGAAAGTTGTAGCTTTAATAAAAATAAGTGATTGCAAAAACTTTGAGAGTGACCCTTGTATAATGTTGTCATTGATGGAGCCCATCACCTTTTCTACCATTTTTTATCAATAAACTCGAAATCGTTTAATCCTTTTCCAACTCCATATACAAGAGAACATATTGTTATAAATTTATTGTCTTAGAAGTCCAAATTAACAAATGAAAAACTAAGAAATTATTTTTAAAAAAGATTAGTGCTCAAATTTATAATAAACTATATAAAATTTTGAAAGATAAATTCAAAAAGATTTATCTAATCTAATATATAGTTAAATATTCTTTTAATCAAACACTATCTTCTTTAAAATGTTGAGAAATTTTTAAAAGATAACGGTTAGGTTTAAGCCAACGAAAAATAATTAAGAAACATTTCATAAGATAAGGCGTTTATTTGGAAAGATTTTTAATTAAAAATGTTTAGAAGTTTTCTTTAGAAAATATTTTGTTGGTTTTTAATACCAGTATACAAGTACAGAAATTTTTCTATATTATATTACTACTATTTATAGTTCGAGTTTTAATTTTTTTTTTTTTAAGTTGAGCTACTCTATAATGTCTTTTGTCATTTTGGCACTAAATTTTTAAAATTAGTTTTAAAGACTTGTGAATTTGCTGTTAATATAGAGAGAGTTATTTTGACTCCCAAAGTCATATATAATCTCTCTTTCTCTAACAAGTGTGGCGAAGGCTACCATCTACAAGTACCATCTTGATCTTGAGTTGAGTAACGCCAGCCATCACATCGACCTGCCCACTCTGTGGGAAAGAACTCTTGCAATCCACCGGTGGCGGAGTCTACCCCGCGGTGGGCGCCACCAATGACGACTTGTATATATATTTATATATTTTTGTAAGTATATATTAAAAATAATGAAAGCATATCCAGACCAAAAGCACATGTACTTTTTAGATGGCAGAGCGCAATCTAGTTTCTTTTTTTTTTCTATTGTTTTCTCAAATGTATAATATCAATTATTATATTTCTATCTATTTATTCATATATTCATCATTATATATTCTTATTTATTCATATTTATATTTATTTATTTTATATTTAACTATATTTATTCTCATATGAACGATTAATAAACCAGTTTTAATCTCAATTTCTCTTTCTCTCTATCTCTCTATAGCCTCCTAAATAAAAGGTTTTACTGTTAAAAAAAAAACAATTTTGTACGTATCTTGCCAAGCAGTGTTTAAATATAGTTCATCACTATATTCGGAGAGAAGATAACCAAAACCTTTACGAATGAACGATAACTTTGTGTTGGTCTATTTTATTTATAGATAGTTTATTAAATATTAAAACCTTTAAAGCCTCATATATAAGACACTCTATAACCTTTTTAATATATAACACACACTATCTATATATAAAATAGCCCGACAAAGTTTCTAACTGTAAGGAATTTTTGTTATCTTCTCTGAAAATACTGAACTATTTATAGCAATCTATATACTAAAACTTTATTTACTTAAAAGATATAGCTTTGATATATTTGTTTCTTTTAAATTTATTTGCTTCTAATTCCTAATATGATTTCTTCTGAGGAACGATATATCTAGAAAGTTTGGCATGTGTGTGTGTTAAACAGATTGTAAAGTATTGAGTTGTTTAAAAAGCGCATGGATATGAATATCTTTTGCGAAAAATAATTAGTATATAGCAGAGGAAGCAAACATCAGGTCTGTCTTCTCAAGAGAATAGCAGTCTTTGAATTCCAGACTAAGTCTTGTAATCTATGGACAATGGCCTTCCATAAGAGTAACAAGGTTTTCCCAATATGTACCAAGTACAAATTTCTATCTGCAATCCCAAACCACATAATTGACTGTCAAGGCTCATACAACGAATAGCTTTACTCATTTTCAGCACACATTATCAAAAAGCTCAATATACACAAATTTGATATCTTAATATGATTGAATTGAGATGCATATATGATGTTTTGTCTAAAAGAATCGATTTTGTTTGAAGAGAGTATTTTAATTAAAAAATGACAATTTATTCCTCCTCATGCACTATATTTCCGAAGTCTTTTATATATTAATATAAATCGCTATTATATACAACGATGGGTCATTGGTCAAATCCTAATAACGACATCACAGAACTGATATCGTTAGCAGAAGATAGCTGCTAGACCAGACATGTCTGTGGCCATTGTTGTGGTTCTTCTTTGTGACACGGACGGAAGCTCTGCGACTTCTTTTTCAAGGTCTTTTGTTCGCGGCTCCTCTTTTTACTTCCAATTCTTTCTTTTTTCGTGTTATTTTTCTTTTAAAATTAAATTGCTTCTGTCATTCACCTCTCTACTAAAGAGGTAATGAACACAAAATGCGTTGTGATGTAGTTAAACCTCAATTAATGGAATCTTTTCCATGACCCTTTTTTTCCTCATATAATCGTTTTTATCTTTTGTTTTAAATTATATTTGAAAATAAAATTATATCAATGTGATTATGTTTTTTTTATAAATAATACTTTCTTTTTAAATCTTTCTAGGTTTTATTTTATAGAATTTGTTTGGCTTTTTATATTAATAATTGGTATCGTATCGATTTTAAAAGTTCTTAATAAATTTCTGATGATTTTGACAAGTAGAATTATTCTCAAACTCTATATAAACTTACTATTTACGATCAAAGTTAATATAGCCTTATATTTAGAGTTCTGCTAGCCGAATGACCCGACTTTGCCAGGGCTCTGTGAATGAATTTTTGTCCAGTTTTGTTGGTCAGATAGCTATTGAATGAACCAAATGGTTATCGGGATAACAGACCATCTTTTATGGTCTGTGATCCAGTATATCCAAGAACGTTCCAAAATGTATATCTTTCCAGAAGTTTTTCTGTAATGATAAGTTTTATCCAGGCCTCTCTCTCCCGAATAACCAATCCTGCATGTCAGATAGTCTTTGAAAGAACCAAATAGCCTTCAGGATCACAATTTTGCATCCAATTGTATTAAAATATAAATACCTAAACTATATAAATGTATATATATTATATAAAAAATTAGATTTCTGTTGTATTTTGATTTTCATCGTAGCTTGTTCTACCTTTTCTTGTTTTGGCGGCATTTTGTATTCGTTTTTTGAGAAAATTGATTTAATATATAATATAATTTAATAGTGTAGAAACTATATAACAAAATTATAACAGTGATTCTAATTTTAAAAAATTTAAGGAGCAAACTGATAATAATGATAACTTATATCAGTTAGATTTGATTAGATTAGCAAGCTAAATCTAAATTAATTATAATAATAAATAGTTATTTAATTTTATAGTCCAGTTTTGTATTAAAATTATCTTCACTATTATGATCATTTAAATACAAATTATAAAATTTGTAAAATGTTATTAATTTGTAGATAGAGAGAGAAAAAAAAAAATCTTTTACTTCTATTACATCCTCAAGTTAATTATATATTTATAATTAATAACAATAAAAAAAATTAACAAAGTAACGTCTATTACATCGGCTTTTACACGTCATTCAGACATACTCTAATCCTATATATAGAATAATCGAAGAGATAATATATATAATAGTTAGAAAAAAGAGAGAAAGACAGAACCATGCACTTTTAATCAAACTAATAATAAGGAAAAAAAAAAAAGAGTTTTATAAAGAAGGTAGATAAGATTGTTAGTATATATATATATTTTTTTTATGATTTTATATTTTATCCTTTTTTTTTTTTTTTTTTAAAAGATTTTTAAAGGTTTTTTTATTTTATAATATGATTATAAATAGTTGTATTTAGTAATATATCTATAGTATGAATTAACATTTGTTATAAGTTTGGATATTATGTTTTGAAACCCTAATGGTAGACCAGACATACACAAAAAACTTTAAATTGAAATAAATTGGAAAAAGAGATCTGCTGGAACGGGGATCATCAGATAAAATTCCAGCGACATTTCAACCCCTCCTTTATTATGTCATAGATCTCTTTTAAACCGTATTTTATGTGTTAATATTAAGTTGTTTCAGTGAAATATTTAAATGAACATATAACAGATACAAGTGTTAACAAATTCAAACTGTAAACCTACCTTGACCGCTGCGTCCTCCATTGTGTATATCTATTTCTGGCTGGCACATGTCGCGGGAGGGGAATGTCCCCCCACATTTCAAATTTAGACCATTTCTTCAGAATTTTTTTGAACAACAAGAAAATTAAAGAAGATAGGAAAAATAGTTAAAGGAAGAAAGCTAAGTTTTATAATCTTTACAGATAGTTATATCAAAATAACTGATTTAACACTTAATCATCTTTTAATATTCCTTTAAAAAGGCAAATTATAAGAGTTTAATAAAGCTATTAATTGTGCAAATTCATCTTTATTTAACTTCCATTTTCCTCCCCAGAAATTGGAGATTAAACAAAAATGAACTATATACTTTAATACTTTAAAAATCTAGTGAAAAAATCTTTTAATCAGTTATTTAATAAAAGTTTAATTAACTGTTAAAGATTATAAATTTGTATTAATTAATATTAAGAGAAATTATAGAAAGTTGATTTCATAAATGGATATTTCCATTTATTTTTTTTTAAATATTTTATAATTGATATACTGTTGAAATATTTTACTTGTTTGATACTAAATTTGTTTTTAATAAATTCCATGTTTAAATTTTTAACATCTTCTATGAAATTATCTAATATATTATTTATTCTATAAAATCTTAGAAACTGACCATAATATATACCTTTACAGCAATTTAATGATATATTAGAATTCATATTACAGTATTTTATAATATTGAAATTATAATTACTCTTTTTATTATAAACTCTAACAGCACTATTTGTAAGGTCTATATTCAAGTCTAAAAAGTTAACTTTTTTGTTTCTATAAATTTTTTCATTGTTCTTAAGTTTCAAGTATTTAGGATATATTTCAGGTATTAATTTTTTAAACAGTGGATTATTAAATATTATTATGTCATCTACATATCGGAATATTTGCCAATTAATATTATTTTGTAGAAAGTATTCTCTTTCGTACCAGAACAATATTAAATTTGCTAGTAACGGACTAGAAGAAGTACCCATGGGAACGCCTTCTGATTGAATATATATTTTATTTTTAAATTCTATATAGTTAAAATTTAAAAATGTTTCCAGTAGAGTTTTTGCTGTTTTAAGATCTAATTTAAATGTTTTATATCTGTTATGAATAATTTTAATGTAGAAAGTTTTGTCATTAATTAATTCATTAAATAAATTGGTTATTTTATTATTTAGATCTCTTAAATTTATTTTAGAATATAGGTCCTCAAAGTCAAATGTGTGTACTGTTTCAATGTTTGTCCAATTGTTCATTAAATAATTAATGATTTTTTTATTTGAGTCGATAAATTTATAATTATATTTATTAGTTAATTTATTTATAATAAATTGTAGTGTTGAGGCTAATTGTATATCAATATTTTTTATGACTGAATTTATACCAGATGTGATTGTTCTGAAAGAAATAGGTTTTTTGTGTAGTTTAGGAATTATATAGAACTTTGGTATGTTTGGATTTTTGTGGTTATTATAAATTTTTAGTGAATTTTCAACATTTTTGATGTCTTTTTTGATTTTTGTGCCTGTAGTTCTAGCAAAAGTGTATTTATGATTATTATCAATTTCCTTTTTTAGTATATCGTGGTATAGATTTTTACAAATTAAAGATAAATTATTGGGACATTTATCTATAGGAGTGATAATATAGTCCTTCTGTAAATTAATTATATTTTCTTTGAAAGAAGGAATGTCTGAATTGGGTTTTGTGTATTTAAGTGTATTATTATAATAATTTATAATTTCCTTTTTAATATTATGTTTCCATTCCAGAAAAGTAAATTCTGGAATACTGTATTTTATACTAGTTTTATTTATGAAAATATCTATATCTTTTAATATAGATTTAATTGTATTATTATAATTGTGTTTAATTTGAGGTATATATTTATACCCTTTATTTAAAATTTCTTGATATTCTGGATTTAAAAAAGAAAAGTTGCTAGTTAATATATGACCTGAGTACTTATATTTATCAATATAGTTGTTGCAATTACATTTAATTTTTTTAAAATTTGCCAAATTATTAATAAATTGGTTATAATTGCAAACTAAATTACCTATATTTTTATTGTATCTCCAGATTGTTTTAAAATTTAAATTTTTTATAGGGAAAAGATTATTGATGATTTGGTTATTAAAAATATCATTAAATTTAATATGATTAAATAAATTGTTATTAAATTTAATGATAATATTAATGTTATTAGTATTTTGTTTAATTTTTCTGTATTTAAAGATGTCGTGTGTGATATCTATTAATCTGTTAGTCAGATTATGAATTTTAATATATTCTATGAGTTTGATAAATTTATTATTATTTAGTTTAAATAATGTTTTAATAAATTTATCGACGAAGTTGTTAGTGTACATTTGTTTTGGGTCCAGTAATTCTTCAAATTCAATGTAACCTAATTTATTTGTAGTTTTACCTCTAGTTTTATTAGGTTTAGTTTTAAATTCATTTTTATATTTGCAACTGATTTCATAAGTTGAAATTTCTTCTGTTTGTGGTTTGTATGTGTAGTTTAATTCGTCGTTAAGTCCATAAGGGAATAATGTGTTGTGTTTATAAATGTAGTTGTTTTCTAATAATAGTCGTTGTTTTTTGTTTTGACATATGTCTAGTATTTCTATCTTAAAGTTGTTAAAAGTATGTAATTGATTGTGTTCTTTCATATATATATTACCAATTGATTTTTTAGCGTGGTTTCTATGTAGGTTTATTCGTATATTTAATGGATTACAAGTTTGTCCTATATATGATAGTTGACAAATTTGGCATGTTAATTTATAAATAGTATTCACTAATTTACAACTAGTTGTTTGAAAAGTGTCATGGTTCTTAAGAGAGGGACAAGTTTGACAATTTTTTCTTAGGCAATTCTTAGCGAGTTTAAATTAACATAAAAGAGGTGCTAACACTAATATGTTTGTAGTTTTTTTTAGTTTTTTTAGTTTGTTATTCTTATGAATTTTTTTAAATATATTTTACTTAATTGTTTTTGTGGTGATAAAATTTGTAATAAATTGAATAATTAATCTATAAATATATAGATATTACTGTTTGTTATCTGTTATATTTTTAAGAATAACTAATAAAAAAACATCTTTAAACTAACAAAAACACTGAAAAAAACAAAAGTTCTGAAATTATTTTTTTTTTCTAGAATTACTTTTATAATTTAATTTTTAATAATCAAACAATGAAAGATAATTAAAATTTGTATGAAGATTTATTTATATTAGAATATCTAATATAATTTAATTTGTATATTATGTTATATATAAAAAAAATATATCATAGAGCAAGCTCATATGAATTAATATAGTGTAGAAACTATATAACAAAATTATAACAGTGATTCTAATTTTAAAAAATTTAAGGAGCAAACTGATAATAATGATAACTTATATCAGTTAGATTTGATTAGATTAGCAAGCTAAATCTAAATTAATTATAATAATAAATAGTTATTTAATTTTATAGTCCAGTTTTGTATTAAAATTATCTTCACTATTATGATCATTTAAATACAAATTATAAAATTTGTAAAATGTTATTAATTTGTAGATAGAGAGAGAAAAAAAAAAATCTTTTACTTCTATTACATCCTCAAGTTAATTATATATTTATAATTAATAACAATAAAAAAAATTAACAAAGTAACGTCTATTACATCGGCTTTTACACGTCATTCAGACATACTCTAATCCTATATATAGAATAATCGAAGAGATAATATATATAATAGTTAGAAAAAAGAGAGAAAGACAGAACCATGCACTTTTAATCAAACTAATAATAAGGAAAAAAAAAAAGAGTTTTATAAAGAAGGTAGATAAGATTGTTAGTATATATATATATATTTTTTTATGATTTTATATTTTATCCTTTTTTTTTTTTTTTTAAAAAGATTTTTAAAGGTTTTTTTATTTTATAATATGATTATAAATAGTTGTATTTAGTAATATATCTATAGTATGAATTAACATTTGTTATAAGTTTGGATATTATGTTTTGAAACCCTAATGGTAGACCAGACATACACAAAAAACTTTAAATTGAAATAAATTGGAAAAAGAGATCTGCTGGAACGGGGATCATCAGATAAAATTCCAGCGACATTTCAACCCCTCCTTTATTATGTCATAGATCTCTTTTAAACCGTATTTTATGTGTTAATATTAAGTTGTTTCAGTGAAATATTTAAATGAACATATAACAGATACAAGTGTTAACAAATTCAAACTGTAAACCTACCTTGACCGCTGCGTCCTCCATTGTGTATATCTATTTCTGGCTGGCACATGTCGCGGGAGGGGAATGTCCCCCCACATTTCAAATTTAGACCATTTCTTCAGAATTTTTTTGAACAACAAGAAAATTAAAGAAGATAGGAAAAATAGTTAAAGGAAGAAAGCTAAGTTTTATAATCTTTACAGATAGTTATATCAAAATAACTGATTTAACACTTAATCATCTTTTAATATTCCTTTAAAAAGGCAAATTATAAGAGTTTAATAAAGCTATTAATTGTGCAAATTCATCTTTATTTAACTTCCATTTTCCTCCCCAGAAATTGGAGATTAAACAAAAATGAACTATATACTTTAATACTTTAAAAATCTAGTGAAAAAATCTTTTAATCAGTTATTTAATAAAAGTTTAATTAACTGTTAAAGATTATAAATTTGTATTAATTAATATTAAGAGAAATTATAGAAAGTTGATTTCATAAATGGATATTTCCATTTATTTTTTTTTAAATATTTTATAATTGATATACTGTTGAAATATTTTACTTGTTTGATACTAAATTTGTTTTTAATAAATTCCATGTTTAAATTTTTAACATCTTCTATGAAATTATCTAATATATTATTTATTCTATAAAATCTTAGAAACTGACCATAATATATACCTTTACAGCAATTTAATGATATATTAGAATTCATATTACAGTATTTTATAATATTGAAATTATAATTACTCTTTTTATTATAAACTCTAACAGCACTATTTGTAAGGTCTATATTCAAGTCTAAAAAGTTAACTTTTTTGTTTCTATAAATTTTTTCATTGTTCTTAAGTTTCAAGTATTTAGGATATATTTCAGGTATTAATTTTTTAAACAGTGGATTATTAAATATTATTATGTCATCTACATATCGGAATATTTGCCAATTAATATTATTTTGTAGAAAGTATTCTCTTTCGTACCAGAACAATATTAAATTTGCTAGTAACGGACTAGAAGAAGTACCCATGGGAACGCCTTCTGATTGAATATATATTTTATTTTTAAATTCTATATAGTTAAAATTTAAAAATGTTTCCAGTAGAGTTTTTGCTGTTTTAAGATCTAATTTAAATGTTTTATATCTGTTATGAATAATTTTAATGTAGAAAGTTTTGTCATTAATTAATTCATTAAATAAATTGGTTATTTTATTATTTAGATCTCTTAAATTTATTTTAGAATATAGGTCCTCAAAGTCAAATGTGTGTACTGTTTCAATGTTTGTCCAATTGTTCATTAAATAATTAATGATTTTTTTATTTGAGTCGATAAATTTATAATTATATTTATTAGTTAATTTATTTATAATAAATTGTAGTGTTGAGGCTAATTGTATATCAATATTTTTTATGACTGAATTTATACCAGATGTGATTGTTCTGAAAGAAATAGGTTTTTTGTGTAGTTTAGGAATTATATAGAACTTTGGTATGTTTGGATTTTTGTGGTTATTATAAATTTTTAGTGAATTTTCAACATTTTTGATGTCTTTTTTGATTTTTGTGCCTGTAGTTCTAGCAAAAGTGTATTTATGATTATTATCAATTTCCTTTTTTAGTATATCGTGGTATAGATTTTTACAAATTAAAGATAAATTATTGGGACATTTATCTATAGGAGTGATAATATAGTCCTTCTGTAAATTAATTATATTTTCTTTGAAAGAAGGAATGTCTGAATTGGGTTTTGTGTATTTAAGTGTATTATTATAATAATTTATAATTTCCTTTTTAATATTATGTTTCCATTCCAGAAAAGTAAATTCTGGAATACTGTATTTTATACTAGTTTTATTTATGAAAATATCTATATCTTTTAATATAGATTTTATTGTATTATTATAATTGTGTTTAATTTGAGGTATATATTTATACCCTTTATTTAAAATTTCTTGATATTCTGGATTTAAAAAAGAAAAGTTGCTAGTTAATATATGACCTGAGTACTTATATTTATCAATATAGTTGTTGCAATTACATTTAATTTTTTTAAAATTTGCCAAATTATTAATAATTGGTTATAATTGCAAACTAAATTACCTATATTTTTATTGTATCTCCAGATTGTTTTAAAATTTAAATTTTTTATAGGGAAAAGATTATTGATGATTTGGTTATTAAAAATATCATTAAATTTAATATGATTAAATAAATTGTTATTAAATTTAATGATAATATTAATGTTATTAGTATTTTGTTTAATTTTTCTGTATTTAAAGATGTCGTGTGTGATATCTATTAATCTGTTAGTCAGATTATGAATTTTAATATATTCTATGAGTTTGATAAATTTATTATTATTTAGTTTAAATAATGTTTTAATAAATTTATCGACGAAGTTGTTAGTGTACATTTGTTTTGGGTCCAGTAATTCTTCAAATTCAATGTAACCTAATTTATTTGTAGTTTTACCTCTAGTTTTATTAGGTTTAGTTTTAAATTCATTTTTATATTTGCAACTGATTTCATAAGTTGAAATTTCTTCTGTTTGTGGTTTGTATGTGTAGTTTAATTCGTCGTTAAGTCCATAAGGGAATAATGTGTTGTGTTTATAAATGTAGTTGTTTTCTAATAATAGTCGTTGTTTTTTGTTTTGACATATGTCTAGTATTTCTATCTTAAAGTTGTTAAAAGTATGTAATTGATTGTGTTCTTTCATATATATATTACCAATTGATTTTTTAGCGTGGTTTCTATGTAGGTTTATTCGTATATTTAATGGATTACAAGTTTGTCCTATATATGATAGTTGACAAATTTGGCATGTTAATTTATAAATAGTATTCACTAATTTACAACTAGTTGTTTGAAAAGTGTCATGGTTCTTAAGAGAGGGACAAGTTTGACAATTTTTTCTTAGGCAATTCTTAGCGAGTTTAAATTAACATAAAAGAGGTGCTAACACTAATATGTTTGTAGTTTTTTTTAGTTTTTTTAGTTTGTTATTCTTATGAATTTTTTTAAATATATTTTACTTAATTGTTTTTGTGGTGATAAAATTTGTAATAAATTGAATAATTAATCTATAAATATATAGATATTACTGTTTGTTATCTGTTATATTTTTAAGAATAACTAATAAAAAAAACATCTTTAAACTAACAAAAACACTGAAAAAAACAAAAGTTCTGAAATTATTTTTTTTTTCTAGAATTACTTTTATAATTTAATTTTTAATAATCAAACAATGAAAGATAATTAAAATTTGTATGAAGATTTATTTATATTAGAATATCTAATATAATTTAATTTGTATATTATGTTATATATAAAAAAATATATCATAGAGCAAGCTCATATGAATTAATATAGTGTAGAAACTATATAACAAAATTATAACAGTGATTCTAATTTTAAAAAATTTAAGGAGCAAACTGATAATAATGATAACTTATATCAGTTAGATTTGATTAGATTAGCAAGCTAAATCTAAATTAATTATAATAATAAATAGTTATTTAATTTTATAGTCCAGTTTTGTATTAAAATTATCTTCACTATTATGATCATTTAAATACAAATTATAAAATTTGTAAAATGTTATTAATTTGTAGATAGAGAGAGAAAAAAAAAAAATCTTTTACTTCTATTACATCCTCAAGTTAATTATATATTTATAATTAATAACAATAAAAAAAATTAACAAAGTAACGTCTATTACATCGGCTTTTACACGTCATTCAGACATACTCTAATCCTATATATAGAATAATCGAAGAGATAATATATATAATAGTTAGAAAAAAGAGAGAAAGACAGAACCATGCATTAAAGTTTTTTGTGTATGTCTGGTCTACCATTAGGGTTTCAAAACATAATATCCAAACTTATAACAAATGTTAATTCATACTATAGATATATTACTAAATACAACTATTTATAATCATATTATAAAATAAAAAAACCTTTAAAAATCTTTTAAAAAAAAAAAAAAAAGGATAAAATATAAAATCATAAAAAAATATATATATATATACTAACAATCTTATCTACCTTCTTTATAAAACTCTTTTTTTTTTTCCTTATTATTAGTTTGATTAAAAGTGCATGGTTCTGTCTTTCTCTCTTTTTTCTAACTATTATATATATTATCTCTTCGATTATTCTATATATAGGATTAGAGTATGTCTGAATGACGTGTAAAAGCCGATGTAATAGACGTTACTTTGTTAATTTTTTTTATTGTTATTAATTATAAATATATAATTAACTTGAGGATGTAATAGAAGTAAAAGATTTTTTTTTTTCTCTCTCTATCTACAAATTAATAACATTTTACAAATTTTATAATTTGTATTTAAATGATCATAATAGTGAAGATAATTTTAATACAAAACTGGACTATAAAATTAAATAACTATTTATTATTATAATTAATTTAGATTTAGCTTGCTAATCTAATCAAATCTAACTGATATAAGTTATCATTATTATCAGTTTGCTCCTTAAATTTTTTAAAATTAGAATCACTGTTATAATTTTGTTATATAGTTTCTACACTATATTAATTCATATGAGCTTGCTCTATGATATATTTTTTTTATATATAACATAATATACAAATTAAATTATATTAGATATTCTAATATAAATAAATCTTCATACAAATTTTAATTATCTTTCATTGTTTGATTATTAAAAATTAAATTATAAAAGTAATTCTAGAAAAAAAAAATAATTTCAGAACTTTTGTTTTTTTCAGTGTTTTTGTTAGTTTAAAGATGTTTTTTTTTATTAGTTATTCTTAAAAATATAACAGATAACAAACAGTAATATCTATATATTTATAGATTAATTATTCAATTTATTACAAATTTTATCACCACAAAAACAATTAAGTAAAATATATTTAAAAAAATTCATAAGAATAACAAACTAAAAAAACTAAAAAAAACTACAAACATATTAGTGTTAGCACCTCTTTTATGTTAATTTAAACTCGCTAAGAATTGCCTAAGAAAAAATTGTCAAACTTGTCCCTCTCTTAAGAACCATGACACTTTTCAAACAACTAGTTGTAAATTAGTGAATACTATTTATAAATTAACATGCCAAATTTGTCAACTATCATATATAGGACAAACTTGTAATCCATTAAATATACGAATAAACCTACATAGAAACCACGCTAAAAAATCAATTGGTAATATATATATGAAAGAACACAATCAATTACATACTTTTAACAACTTTAAGATAGAAATACTAGACATATGTCAAAACAAAAAACAACGACTATTATTAGAAAACAACTACATTTATAAACACAACACATTATTCCCTTATGGACTTAACGACGAATTAAACTACACATACAAACCACAAACAGAAGAAATTTCAACTTATGAAATCAGTTGCAAATATAAAAATGAATTTAAAACTAAACCTAATAAAACTAGAGGTAAAACTACAAATAAATTAGGTTACATTGAATTTGAAGAATTACTGGACCCAAAACAAATGTACACTAACAACTTCGTCGATAAATTTATTAAAACATTATTTAAACTAAATAATAATAAATTTATCAAACTCATAGAATATATTAAAATTCATAATCTGACTAACAGATTAATAGATATCACACACGACATCTTTAAATACAGAAAAATTAAACAAAATACTAATAACATTAATATTATCATTAAATTTAATAACAATTTATTTAATCATATTAAATTTAATGATATTTTTAATAACCAAATCATCAATAATCTTTTCCCTATAAAAAATTTAAATTTTAAAACAATCTGGAGATACAATAAAAATATAGGTAATTTAGTTTGCAATTATAACCAATTTATTAATAATTTGGCAAATTTTAAAAAAATTAAATGTAATTGCAACAACTATATTGATAAATATAAGTACTCAGGTCATATATTAACTAGCAACTTTTCTTTTTTAAATCCAGAATATCAAGAAATTTTAAATAAAGGGTATAAATATATACCTCAAATTAAACACAATTATAATAATACAATTAAATCTATATTAAAAGATATAGATATTTTCATAAATAAAACTAGTATAAAATACAGTATTCCAGAATTTACTTTTCTGGAATGGAAACATAATATTAAAAAGGAAATTATAAATTATTATAATAATACACTTAAATACACAAAACCCAATTCAGACATTCCTTCTTTCAAAGAAAATATAATTAATTTACAGAAGGACTATATTATCACTCCTATAGATAAATGTCCCAATAATTTATCTTTAATTTGTAAAAATCTATACCACGATATACTAAAAAAGGAAATTGATAATAATCATAAATACACTTTTGCTAGAACTACAGGCACAAAAATCAAAAAAGACATCAAAAATGTTGAAAATTCACTAAAAATTTATAATAACCACAAAAATCCAAACATACCAAAGTTCTATATAATTCCTAAACTACACAAAAAACCTATTTCTTTCAGAACAATCACATCTGGTATAAATTCAGTCATAAAAAATATTGATATACAATTAGCCTCAACACTACAATTTATTATAAATAAATTAACTAATAAATATAATTATAAATTTATCGACTCAAATAAAAAAATCATTAATTATTTAATGAACAATTGGACAAACATTGAAACAGTACACACATTTGACTTTGAGGACCTATATTCTAAAATAAATTTAAGAGATCTAAATAATAAAATAACCAATTTATTTAATGAATTAATTAATGACAAAACTTTCTACATTAAAATTATTCATAACAGATATAAAACATTTAAATTAGATCTTAAAACAGCAAAAACTCTACTGGAAACATTTTTAAATTTTAACTATATAGAATTTAAAAATAAAATATATATTCAATCAGAAGGCGTTCCCATGGGTACTTCTTCTAGTCCGTTACTAGCAAATTTAATATTGTTCTGGTACGAAAGAGAATACTTTCTACAAAATAATATTAATTGGCAAATATTCCGATATGTAGATGACATAATAATATTTAATAATCCACTGTTTAAAAAATTAATACCTGAAATATATCCTAAATACTTGAAACTTAAGAACAATGAAAAAATTTATAGAAACAAAAAAGTTAACTTTTTAGACTTGAATATAGACCTTACAAATAGTGCTGTTAGAGTTTATAATAAAAAGAGTAATTATAATTTCAATATTATAAAATACTGTAATATGAATTCTAATATATCATTAAATTGCTGTAAAGGTATATATTATGGTCAGTTTCTAAGATTTTATAGAATAAATAATATATTAGATAATTTCATAGAAGATGTTAAAAATTTAAACATGGAATTTATTAAAAACAAATTTAGTATCAAACAAGTAAAATATTTCAACAGTATATCAATTATAAAATATTTAAAAAAAAATAAATGGAAATATCCATTTATGAAATCAACTTTCTATAATTTCTCTTAATATTAATTAATACAAATTTATAATCTTTAACAGTTAATTAAACTTTTATTAAATAACTGATTAAAAGATTTTTTCACTAGATTTTTAAAGTATTAAAGTATATAGTTCATTTTTGTTTAATCTCCAATTTCTGGGGAGGAAAATGGAAGTTAAATAAAGATGAATTTGCACAATTAATAGCTTTATTAAACTCTTATAATTTGCCTTTTTAAAGGAATATTAAAAGATGATTAAGTGTTAAATCAGTTATTTTGATATAACTATCTGTAAAGATTATAAAACTTAGCTTTCTTCCTTTAACTATTTTTCCTATCTTCTTTAATTTTCTTGTTGTTCAAAAAAATTCTGAAGAAATGGTCTAAATTTGAAATGTGGGGGGACATTCCCCTCCCGCGACATGTGCCAGCCAGAAATAGATATACACAATGGAGGACGCAGCGGTCAAGGTAGGTTTACAGTTTGAATTTGTTAACACTTGTATCTGTTATATGTTCATTTAAATATTTCACTGAAACAACTTAATATTAACACATAAAATACGGTTTAAAAGAGATCTATGACATAATAAAGGAGGGGTTGAAATGTCGCTGGAATTTTATCTGATGATCCCCGTTCCAGCAGATCTCTTTTTCCAATTTATTTCAATTTAAAGTTTTTTGTGTATGTCTGGTCTACCATTAGGGTTTCAAAACATAATATCCAAACTTATAACAAATGTTAATTCATACTATAGATATATTACTAAATACAACTATTTATAATCATATTATAAAATAAAAAAACCTTTAAAAATCTTTTTAAAAAAAAAAAAAAAAAGGATAAAATATAAAATCATAAAAATATATATATATATATACTAACAATCTTATCTACCTTCTTTATAAAACTCTTTTTTTTTTTCCTTATTATTAGTTTGATTAAAAGTGCATGGTTCTGTCTTTCTCTCTTTTTTCTAACTATTATATATATTATCTCTTCGATTATTCTATATATAGGATTAGAGTATGTCTGAATGACGTGTAAAAGCCGATGTAATAGACGTTACTTTGTTAATTTTTTTTATTGTTATTAATTATAAATATATAATTAACTTGAGGATGTAATAGAAGTAAAAGATTTTTTTTTTTCTCTCTCTATCTACAAATTAATAACATTTTACAAATTTTATAATTTGTATTTAAATGATCATAATAGTGAAGATAATTTTAATACAAAACTGGACTATAAAATTAAATAACTATTTATTATTATAATTAATTTAGATTTAGCTTGCTAATCTAATCAAATCTAACTGATATAAGTTATCATTATTATCAGTTTGCTCCTTAAATTTTTTAAAATTAGAATCACTGTTATAATTTTGTTATATAGTTTCTACACTATATTAATTCATATGAGCTTGCTCTATGATATATTTTTTTTATATATAACATAATATACAAATTAAATTATATTAGATATTCTAATATAAATAAATCTTCATACAAATTTTAATTATCTTTCATTGTTTGATTATTAAAAATTAAATTATAAAAGTAATTCTAGAAAAAAAAATAATTTCAGAACTTTTGTTTTTTTCAGTGTTTTTGTTAGTTTAAAGATGTTTTTTTTATTAGTTATTCTTAAAAATATAACAGATAACAAACAGTAATATCTATATATTTATAGATTAATTATTCAATTTATTACAAATTTTATCACCACAAAAACAATTAAGTAAAATATATTTTAAAAAATTCATAAGAATAACAAACTAAAAAAACTAAAAAAAACTACAAACATATTAGTGTTAGCACCTCTTTTATGTTAATTTAAACTCGCTAAGAATTGCCTAAGAAAAAATTGTCAAACTTGTCCCTCTCTTAAGAACCATGACACTTTTCAAACAACTAGTTGTAAATTAGTGAATACTATTTATAAATTAACATGCCAAATTTGTCAACTATCATATATAGGACAAACTTGTAATCCATTAAATATACGAATAAACCTACATAGAAACCACGCTAAAAAATCAATTGGTAATATATATATGAAAGAACACAATCAATTACATACTTTTAACAACTTTAAGATAGAAATACTAGACATATGTCAAAACAAAAAACAACGACTATTATTAGAAAACAACTACATTTATAAACACAACACATTATTCCCTTATGGACTTAACGACGAATTAAACTACACATACAAACCACAAACAGAAGAAATTTCAACTTATGAAATCAGTTGCAAATATAAAAATGAATTTAAAACTAAACCTAATAAAACTAGAGGTAAAACTACAAATAAATTAGGTTACATTGAATTTGAAGAATTACTGGACCCAAAACAAATGTACACTAACAACTTCGTCGATAAATTTATTAAAACATTATTTAAACTAAATAATAATAAATTTATCAAACTCATAGAATATATTAAAATTCATAATCTGACTAACAGATTAATAGATATCACACACGACATCTTTAAATACAGAAAAATTAAACAAAATACTAATAACATTAATATTATCATTAAATTTAATAACAATTTATTTAATCATATTAAATTTAATGATATTTTTAATAACCAAATCATCAATAATCTTTTCCCTATAAAAAATTTAAATTTTAAAACAATCTGGAGATACAATAAAAATATAGGTAATTTAGTTTGCAATTATAACCAATTTATTAATAATTTGGCAAATTTTAAAAAAATTAAATGTAATTGCAACAACTATATTGATAAATATAAGTACTCAGGTCATATATTAACTAGCAACTTTTCTTTTTTAAATCCAGAATATCAAGAAATTTTAAATAAAGGGTATAAATATATACCTCAAATTAAACACAATTATAATAATACAATTAAATCTATATTAAAAGATATAGATATTTTCATAAATAAAACTAGTATAAAATACAGTATTCCAGAATTTACTTTTCTGGAATGGAAACATAATATTAAAAAGGAAATTATAAATTATTATAATAATACACTTAAATACACAAAACCCAATTCAGACATTCCTTCTTTCAAAGAAAATATAATTAATTTACAGAAGGACTATATTATCACTCCTATAGATAAATGTCCCAATAATTTATCTTTAATTTGTAAAAATCTATACCACGATATACTAAAAAAGGAAATTGATAATAATCATAAATACACTTTTGCTAGAACTACAGGCACAAAAATCAAAAAAGACATCAAAAATGTTGAAAATTCACTAAAAATTTATAATAACCACAAAAATCCAAACATACCAAAGTTCTATATAATTCCTAAACTACACAAAAAACCTATTTCTTTCAGAACAATCACATCTGGTATAAATTCAGTCATAAAAAATATTGATATACAATTAGCCTCAACACTACAATTTATTATAAATAAATTAACTAATAAATATAATTATAAATTTATCGACTCAAATAAAAAAATCATTAATTATTTAATGAACAATTGGACAAACATTGAAACAGTACACACATTTGACTTTGAGGACCTATATTCTAAAATAAATTTAAGAGATCTAAATAATAAAATAACCAATTTATTTAATGAATTAATTAATGACAAAACTTTCTACATTAAAATTATTCATAACAGATATAAAACATTTAAATTAGATCTTAAAACAGCAAAAACTCTACTGGAAACATTTTTAAATTTTAACTATATAGAATTTAAAAATAAAATATATATTCAATCAGAAGGCGTTCCCATGGGTACTTCTTCTAGTCCGTTACTAGCAAATTTAATATTGTTCTGGTACGAAAGAGAATACTTTCTACAAAATAATATTAATTGGCAAATATTCCGATATGTAGATGACATAATAATATTTAATAATCCACTGTTTAAAAAATTAATACCTGAAATATATCCTAAATACTTGAAACTTAAGAACAATGAAAAAATTTATAGAAACAAAAAAGTTAACTTTTTAGACTTGAATATAGACCTTACAAATAGTGCTGTTAGAGTTTATAATAAAAAGAGTAATTATAATTTCAATATTATAAAATACTGTAATATGAATTCTAATATATCATTAAATTGCTGTAAAGGTATATATTATGGTCAGTTTCTAAGATTTTATAGAATAAATAATATATTAGATAATTTCATAGAAGATGTTAAAAATTTAAACATGGAATTTATTAAAAACAAATTTAGTATCAAACAAGTAAAATATTTCAACAGTATATCAATTATAAAATATTTAAAAAAAAATAAATGGAAATATCCATTTATGAAATCAACTTTCTATAATTTCTCTTAATATTAATTAATACAAATTTATAATCTTTAACAGTTAATTAAACTTTTATTAAATAACTGATTAAAAGATTTTTTCACTAGATTTTTAAAGTATTAAAGTATATAGTTCATTTTTGTTTAATCTCCAATTTCTGGGGAGGAAAATGGAAGTTAAATAAAGATGAATTTGCACAATTAATAGCTTTATTAAACTCTTATAATTTGCCTTTTTAAAGGAATATTAAAAGATGATTAAGTGTTAAATCAGTTATTTTGATATAACTATCTGTAAAGATTATAAAACTTAGCTTTCTTCCTTTAACTATTTTTCCTATCTTCTTTAATTTTCTTGTTGTTCAAAAAAATTCTGAAGAAATGGTCTAAATTTGAAATGTGGGGGGACATTCCCCTCCCGCGACATGTGCCAGCCAGAAATAGATATACACAATGGAGGACGCAGCGGTCAAGGTAGGTTTACAGTTTGAATTTGTTAACACTTGTATCTGTTATATGTTCATTTAAATATTTCACTGAAACAACTTAATATTAACACATAAAATACGGTTTAAAAGAGATCTATGACATAATAAAGGAGGGGTTGAAATGTCGCTGGAATTTTATCTGATGATCCCCGTTCCAGCAGATCTCTTTTTCCAATTTATTTCAATTTAAAGTTTTTTGTGTATGTCTGGTCTACCATTAGGGTTTCAAAACATAATATCCAAACTTATAACAAATGTTAATTCATACTATAGATATATTACTAAATACAACTATTTATAATCATATTATAAAATAAAAAAACCTTTAAAAATCTTTTAAAAAAAAAAAAAAAAAAAGGATAAAATATAAAATCATAAAAAAATATATATATATATACTAACAATCTTATCTACCTTCTTTATAAAACTCTTTTTTTTTTTTCCTTATTATTAGTTTGATTAAAAGTGCATGGTTCTGTCTTTCTCTCTTTTTTCTAACTATTATATATATTATCTCTTCGATTATTCTATATATAGGATTAGAGTATGTCTGAATGACGTGTAAAAGCCGATGTAATAGACGTTACTTTGTTAATTTTTTTTATTGTTATTAATTATAAATATATAATTAACTTGAGGATGTAATAGAAGTAAAAGATTTTTTTTTTTTTCTCTCTCTATCTACAAATTAATAACATTTTACAAATTTTATAATTTGTATTTAAATGATCATAATAGTGAAGATAATTTTAATACAAAACTGGACTATAAAATTAAATAACTATTTATTATTATATAATTTAATAGTAAATAGATTAATCCTGTCGATTTAAATTGTTATGATTTATTTTTGTGTTTGTTGTTGAAAAAGATGGAGAATTGAAGGTGCAGTCGTGAACAAGTAAAGATAATTATTTACCCATCAAGTAGTTTTTTATTTTGAATTACTTGAAGGAAATTACACATAAAATTATTTTTCACAGTAATATAGAATTTATAAAATGAATTCTATAATCGTGATTTAAAAAATAATAGGTAGGTTCAACTATACATATATTTTAAATTTATGGTCAAAAATATAGAACAGTCAATGAATTAAAATGAAATATATGTTTTTAAAAATATAAAATATTTGCATTTTAGATTATATAATATATATATATATATCCAAAGGTTTTTCTGGAATGATTAGTGCCTTCAAGGCCTCTCTTCCAAAGAACCAATCCTGCATTTCAGATAGCCTTTGAAATAACCAAATGGCCTCCAGGATGACAGGTCATCTTGTATCCAAGATTATTGCAATAACGATTCAACTGTAAATGTATAAAGACATCCAGATGTTTTGCTGGAGTGATCAGTGTCATCCAGGCCTCTCCCGAACAGCGTTCCAGCCCTTCTATTCAAATAATTATTTAAAGAAGCAAATGGCCTTCCATATGACAGGCCATTTTGTATCCAATTTTATTACAATATAAAGACCCAAACTATAAATGTATAAAGACATCCAGAAGTTTTTCTGATGCGATCAATGCCATCCTTACTTTCCCCAAAGAGCGCTCCAGCCCTGCATGTCAGATAGCCGTTGGAAGAAGCAAATGATCTTCCAGAAGACTGGCCATTATGTATATCCAATTTTATTACAATATATAAACCCCAAACACACTATATAAATATAAAGACATCCAGAAGTTTTTCTGATGTGATCAGTGTTATCCAGACTTCCCAAAAGCACTCCAGCCCTGCATGTCAGTTAGCCGTTGAAAGAAGCAAATGACCTCCCAAGATGACAGGCCATCAAATATCCAATTTTATTACAATATAAATACCAAAACTATAAATGCATAGACATCCAGAAGTTTTGCTTATGTGATCAGTGTCATTCAGACTTTTCCCGAAGAATTCTACAGCCCTGCTAGTCAAATAACCATTGAAGAAGCAAATGACCTCCCAAGAGGATAGACCATCAAGTATCCTATTTCATTACAATATAAATACCAAACATATAAATGTATAAAGACATCCAGAAGTTTTGCTTATGTGATCAGTGTTATCCTGACTTTTCCCGAAGAGCGCTCCAGCCCTGCATATCAAATAACCATTGAAAGAAGCAAATGGCCTCCCAGAATACAGGCCATCAAATATCCAATTTTATTACAATATAAATACCAAAACTATTAATGTATAAATACATCCAGAAGTTCTGCTGATGTGATCAGTGTCATCCAGACCTATCCCGAAGAACGCTACAGCCCTGCTTTTCAAATAACCATTGAAAGAAGCAAATGGCCTCCCAAGATGACAGGCCATCATATATTCCAAAATAATGCAATAACGACCCAATAATAAATGTGTAGACACATGGAAAGTACTTAGATTTTATTAAAGAGATAATAAATAAATGATTTATGTAAAGATTACTATGTAAATAGAAGTTGACGCAGGCTGCCACGCCCCTGAGAATCGATCGGTCCAAGAGGTGAAAGTCCTCCAGATCCCCAACTTCCTCGTTTCCCTAGGCGGAAATTGAACGGCGATGTTTCCATTTTGTATCATCATCTCTGGTCACATCTCTTTATTTATATAGACAGCTTTTATATAAACAGTATTTTTCTTAGAATAAATGGTGAGATTCACTGTTTAGTCCATTTTACCCTTTTGGTTGAAAGAATTTGTTTTTTTTTAAAGGCTTCGTTTCTCTTTCTTACGAATTCTTTGGTGTCACAGGGCTCAATATACGTATTTATCTTATTTACATATTAGTGTGATTGAAAATAGAACAATCCATAAATAGATCTTCAAATTAAAAAGGTATATATTGTATCAAAAAATAATTTATTTACCAATATTTCTGTTGGCTGAATGCCAACTTTTTTCAAGGTATAATAACGTACACCAATACCTCGCTTTGCGTTTTTTTCGAAGTTGCGTCGCTGCTTAATTTTTACTGATTTTCACTGTGCGTCGTTAGATTTTCGAAGTTGCGTTGTTTTGGATTCGAGTATTTAATTTTTTTTTTAATTTTTTTTTTTCTAAAATATGGCAACACCTTTGTTTTTGATTGCGCCTTCACATATTCTCACTTTGCATCGTTTCAATTTGCGTCGTGTTTTTTTTTTTTTTTTGGAATGTAACCCCGACGCAAAGCGAGGTATGGGTGTATTTATCAATATTGGTATATATGTATTTTTAATTAAATATTAGTGTGCATTATTATAAATAATATCTTTCGTTTGTTATATTATTATTTTTATATTATATTGCTTTTTTTTAATATATAGTAGAACCTCCCTGTAAAGGACACCTAGTTGCAGAGCCAAAGTGTCCTTTAGAGAGTAGTGTCCTCTTGGTCATCTTGGCGATGAAAACTGTCCTTTGTATTAAGGTGTCCTCTAGCATTAGTGTCCTCTCATGGAGGTTCTACTGTATTTGTAACTATTAATGAATGTAAGCGCAATGTGAGGAGATAATGTTATTATAATTATTAATTTCATTATTATATTTTTACTTATTTGTTATACAGTAGAACCTTCATGTTTGTATTTATATTTCTGTACCAATAAAGGCACCGATCCTGTTAAAATTTTGAATTAAAACAATGCATTATTAACGGAATAGGTGTATATTTTGGTACATGGATACTATCTTCCCGTAATTTCATCTTGTATTTATATTTCTGTACCAAAAAAGGCACCAATTTCGTTAAATAATGCATTAAAACAATACAATATTAACGAAAGAGATACCTTTTTAATTGGAACATGGATACCACTTCCCGTAATTTCATGTTGTATTTATATTTCTATACCAATAAAGGCACCGATCATGTTAAGAATTCGCATTAAAACAATGCATTATTAACGGAAGAGATGTCTTTCTTGGTACATGGATAATATCTTCCCGTAATTCCATATTGAATTTATAGTCCTATACCAATAAAGGCACCTTTTTCTTTATATATAAGAATGCATTAAAACAATGCATTATTAACTGAAGAGGTGTCCTTTTTGGTACATGGATAATATATTCTTGTAACTTCATGTTGTGTTTATAGTCCTATACCAACAAAGGCACCTTTTTCTTTATATATAAGAATGCATTAAAAAACAATGCATTATTAACTGAAGAGGTGTCCTTTTTGGTACATGGATACCTTTAAGTCGGTGGATGAGAGGGTAACACGCTCGATTCCCGACAGTCATGAACCGGGATTGAATCCCGCGTTAAAATTTGTTTAATATGTGAATAACCTTCACATATTATTCATTGTTTCAATTATCATGAACTAGGTTGCTCTTGCTGAGCGGTACCTATTAATGTGAATTTGAACCAGGATACTATATTTTCATAAAACTTTATGTTATATATATAAATATCTTTTTAATATATAAAATACATTGATATGAGAGGAGGTGTGACGTGTGTAAGTTTTATTAATAAATTTAAAAAATACTTTCCAAAGAATGTAAAAGTAAAGAAAGTTTTTTTTACCTAAGACTAATACAAAAGAGGGAGTTCTCAATAATGGATATCCTTTTAAGCTATAATTGAATTCGGTAGAGTTAAAGGGGACGTGGGGTAAAATATTCTACGTCACAGAATGGTCTTACAAAATTACTTTTGGAGGGAGAGTGAATTGAAAGGCCATTTTCCTGATATTGGTGAAGAAATATTTGAAAGGAAAGGGACATAAACACCTCCATGGTTGTCATGCATCAACAGGAGTAGACTGGACATAAATCATTGAAAAGGTAGGCAATAAATTTTCGGAAGCTGAGATAGGTAAATATTTTATTTCGGTTTGAAAGGACCATGTGAAATTCTGAATATTTACTCTTTTATATATATATAATATATATTATATTCTTAACACAGGTTTATTCATATAAAAAGTTAACTCTAATGTTTTTATATGTTAAGAAAAAGGCATCTCCTTATCGTGCAACTGAAAGTTGCTGATGACTTGCGCCATCTATCGGAATAAATATCAACTATTCTCGTTGATTTTTAATTATTCCAGAATTGGCCAAATACCTTTCTTGATTAATCAAGAAAAGCTAGCCACGGACGCTTTTCGGGCTGTTGGCCTCATCAGCGTGGTGCAAGCTGTACCTCAACGACCAAAAAATTGGTCATTAGGGCATCCTGAAAAATCATGAAACGGGTAGTTAAGGCCAGAATTGCGTGAGAACGCTACACAAAGTGAAAAAATAGTACAAATGTGATATTGTACTGGGATAAGGTGCATAAATTAAGAAAAAGGCATCTCCTTATCGTGCAACTGAAAGATGCTTTTTATATGTATGTCCGTTTTATTCTCGTGCTCTGATTGGTTGTTCACTGTCAGGTGATCTTAATCAACCAATTAGCGTTAAGTTCTTTACCCAATCAATGAACGATGTTTCTTTAGCTCACATAGGTAATGATCATCTAAATTCTTTATTAAATATAAGATCACGGGTTCGATTCTAGGAAGTATTTAAAAATATTTTTACTTTTATTGTCACCCCCTATTTGTATTTTTTAAAATATTAGTATATTTTAGGCTTAATTATTCTTTGTATTATAGGGATCTGACATGATTGATCTCCTTATTCTGTAATGGTACATTTTTAGCGGTATGAGAACAGCTATATTTTATTATATCGACAGATTTTTGGTTTAAGAAATTGAGAATATATTTACAAAAAGAGTTGAACTTAATATAAGAGTATCGCCTTATAATTAATTATGCCTAACTGGCCTTGTACTTATTATTTGCGGAAGAGCATTTCTCGATGCAAATATGTATATGTAATTCTACTGTCCTAAAAGCTTATGTCAATAGTTGGCTTGAATACCATTTCTAAGATTCCACCCTTCAGTGTATCATATATAAGCAGAATCGTCCAATACAGCATTAGAGCTCTAAGAAGCGGTCTGGTAGATTAAATTGACGAAACCGCTGGGAGGGTTCACCACTGATAAGCCAAGCCCTCCTAATATATTTTTTCATCGCAGTAAGAACAGTAAAAAGTTTGTTTTATATTTAAAAATAAACTTTCGTGCTTTAATAGTTCCAATTCTTAATATAAGAGTCTTTAATGGAGATAAACCTAATAGGTTCAAATGTACTTTTGAAAAATAACTCATTTATGGGGGAATTCTTTTTCCGAGGCACCTTTTTTAATGAAGCCTTCTCATTCAATACCTTTTATCATTGCAGTAAGGTCTGTAGAGATAATATTTGATGATATTAGTAAAAAGAAACACAATGCTAATGCAAATTAATTTGGAAAAACCGCTGAGAGGATTCACCACTGATGAACCAAGCCCTCTCATTCAATAACTTTTATCATTGCAGTAAGGTCTGTAGAGATAATATTTGATATTATTAGTAAAAAGAAACACAATCCTAAAAATAAAATTGTTACAAATTTTAAAGATAGATGGCAAATTGAATATAGAAAAAAAAAGTGTCCACTGCGGGATTCGATCTCGGGGTCTTACCTGTGAAAAGCGAAAGCATATACCACTCGGCCAACGAACAAGCATCCATCCTATTATCATTAATGCTAGTTCAGTTGACCTAAGAGAGAGTCGTCAATATTTAATGGCGTCATTTGGTGGAGCCTGATTGGATGATACCAGGAGATTGGGGAGGCTAATCTCTCCTCTTCCTTTCTAAGTATGGACTGGATCCATCAGCAAGTTTTGGGAATCATTTAGAATATTATGAGGGTCGGTGGAAGGATGGTCTAAACCGTTGGTTTTCGACCGCTACGACCCGGGTTCGATTCCCGCATTGGGCACTTTTTTCTGATAAAAAAAAAATTGGCCCCCGTTTCTTTCAAAAGTCCGACCCCACCAGCGAGTGCAAGTAACCAAACGGGGCTCTGGCACATTTGTAAGTGCAAATTCGAACTGCTTTTCACATGTGTAGGCATGTGGTGCACTTACAGTAAAAGCAGTCGCCTTCTTCTACCCACCATGATTATCATGGCCTGTACCTCGTGTACTAGGGATAAGCAAAAAAAAAATTTTTTTTTTGAATATGATTAATCTAACTTTAGTCTAAATCTTATAATAACGCTACATAGTGAACCTCTGAAACCTGGCAGGTGTTGATTTGTATCGACTATTCCATTTTTGTGTGTATGTGAACTATATTTTTATATAAATTTCATATGATAATATTTATGAAGACAAACTTATTGAAAAACAAAATAATTCAATATATTGTAACGTTTTTGTGTTAAATTTTAAAATGTTGTAATATTAAAATATATTTTTTACATTGTTAATTTAATTGTTGTTGCTTTATAAAAATGAAAATGCAAATTACATTGTTGTTGTTATTTATTATTGTTTGTTTATTTAAAAAAAAATTACATTGCATGTGATGATGATAACAAAATATACAAAATTCATTGAAAAAAAAAAAGAAATAATTAATTAGAAAATTCACAAACGTGACAATATAAAATAAGGTAGCCCACATACACAGGAATTTTGTGTTTATTTAAAAAAAAATTTTAATGATATATTAATTTATATATACATAATAATAATTAGGTATAAAATAGTGTGATAGATAGAGAGAGAGACGCGAGAGGCAATATTATTAATATGTTTATGGATAATATTTTCCTACAATATTTATAATTCTCGGCTAATTGTTCCATTGCCAATATACTCACCAGCCATAAATCACTCCACACAACAAATAACAGCTATTTCCACCTCGCCCTAGAATTAGAAACCATCCATCCTGGGTGTTAGATCTTATGAAATGGCGCCGCTATGCAAATTTGATCTTGCGCCAGCCCAGAAATGAATCACACTGGGTTCCTATGGAAGTTTCTAATATTCCTTTGAGATCATATGTAAGATGCAAGTTATGATATTCTGATTGAATAAAACTAAGATCAGTATGATTCATAAAATTTCAATCGTGAAAAAAAAATTGTTTTAAAAATTAATAATTTTAAAATAGCGAAAATATATAAAAACATGTTTAGTATGCAAACATTTAACAACTCGATATGTAGAATCACTGAGCTTGGTAACATAATCGCTTTATGCCATAGACAATACTGATTGGCTGATTAAAGTCACGTGGCAATAGAGAACCAATCAGAGTGAATATGAAACACTATATATATATAAACCGATTTAGATGTTTAGTATAGAGGTTAAAGCGTGATGCACGACATAGACAGAGAATAAAGAACATTTATAAACTCATTATTTTATTCTCTATATTCAGAACAAAGCACACGACTTTAAGAAAAATATTAATTAATGCTATTCTTCTCAAATAAAATAACTTCTAACTCTCCATAATATGCGATGGACAATATTGGGAAGGCTTGGCTTCGAGAGAGGTTCGATCTGCGAAGGATGCTAGAAAGGATTAGCAAAGAGGTTCGACTTAAAGAGGATGCTAGGAAAAGAAGGATGAGCGAAGAGGTTCGACTTGAAGAGGATGCTAGGAAAAGAAGGATGAGCGAAGAGGTTCGACTTGAAGAGGGGGGGTGCTAGGAAGGATGAGCAAAGTAGTTAGACATGAGGATGATGTAAAGAAAGATGAGCAAAGGAATTCAATATTTGGATGATGTAAAGAAAGATGAGCAAAGGAATTCAATATTTGGATGATGTAAAGAAAGATGAGCAAAGGAGTTGGACATGTGGAGGATACTAGAAAAAAATGAGCAAAGAAGTTCGACATTTGGATGATTTAAGGAAGGATGAGCAAAGAAGTCCGACATGTGGAGGATGAGCAAAGAAGTTCGACATGTGAAGGATGAGCAAAGAAGTCCGACATGTGAAGGATGAGCAAAGAAGTTCGACATATGAAGGATGAGCAAAGAAGTTCGACATGTGAAGGATGAGCAAAGAAGTTCGACATGTGAAGGATGAGCAAAGAAGTTCGACATGTGAAGGATGAGCAAAGAAGTTCGACATGTGAAGGATGAGCAAAGAAGTTCGACATGTGAAGGATGAGCAAAGAAGTTCGACATGTGAAGGATGAGCAAAGAAGTCCGACATGTGGAGGATGAGCAAAGAAGTTCGACATGTGAAGGATGAGCAAAGAAGTTCGACATGTGAAGGATGAGCAAAGAAGTCCGACATATGAAGGATGAGCAAAGAAGTCCGACATGTGGAGGATGAGCAAAGAAGTCCGACATGTGAAGGATGAGCAAAGAAGTCCGACATGTGAAGGATGAGCAAAGAAGTTCGACATGTGAAGGATGAGCAAAGAAGTCCGACATGTGGAGGATATGCCCCAGGTAAACAAACACCACGGAGCCAACGAACTCAAGTCATCCATCACTCCAGTGCCGAGTGAGACGCGGCAGCGGGTCAAAACATGCCGACTATACTTAGCCCCTAGCTTTTTCTGACACAGGGGCCATCGATCCTAGGTACCAAGCTATTAACTGACCTGAAATGGCAGGGAATTTTGATCTCGACTATATCAAAAGTTCTTGTTCAATTTTGACATCGATTCTCATAATTTATCGCTTTGTCACTTTAGGAACGAGTTTAATTTTTACTTCTGTTCTATCTGATGGCAGTTCTTTAGTTTGACAATTCTAAATAATTTGTCGATTTGAGGTGTGGGTCGATATATTATAGTTCCTAGAGGAGACAAAGCGCAACAAACTTCGAGAATGAAAGGTAAAAATTGAACTTGTTGCTAAGGAAAGAACTACCAAGCGCTGAAATGAAAGTAAAAAAATTGAAATTTTTACTGAGGAAATGGAATGGAGGGAAAATTGAATTCGTTTCTATAGGGATAGAACTACCAATTTATGAAAATGAAAGAAAAAATTAAACTTTCTTTCTAGGTACAGAGCTAATAAATTTTGGAAGTAAAGCAAAATTGAAATCCATTCTAGGGACAGAACTACCAAACATTTGAAAAGTGAGAATAATAAAAATTAAACCTTCTTCATGTGGCGTAGCTAGCAACATCTAAAATGGAAAATAAAAATTCAACTCGCTACTATGGACATAGCTAGCAACTACTGTAAATAAAGAACAAAGCTATTCTCACAATCAAAACGAAAGATAATACTACATGGTTGTGCCTAAAGTTGGTATTTTTTTCAAAATAAATTTTGTTTTTCTTATTACTTGGCTAATAATATTATTAGTTACCTGGCCATCCTTGCAGTCCTCTATATGGTAGACATCAATCCAGAATCCATACATCCTTACGAACAAGACACCTTTGTTGGCCGATATTGTGATCAGGGTCCATGGACCGATCTGATCTTCTTCATGGACAAGACACCACCACCATAATATTATTACGGCGAATACATGATACAATTACTTTATATATAATATAAAGACATTATACATAACGGCTTGGTGAATAATATTATTATAGTGAATACATAATAATACATAATACAATTACTTTATACATAATACAAAGACATTATACAATAACGGCTTGGCGAATAATATTATTACGGTGAATACATAATAATACATAATACATTTACTTTATACATAATACAAATACATTATACATAACGGCTTATAATATTGGCATTTCAATTTTTTTGCAAGTGTTTACGAACTTTCGGGATAACTTCATAGTAAATCTAACTAACCAAACGAATAGACACATCACTAGAGAAGATCTATTTGGAGTAAAACAAGCAGTTGGTCCGGCAGGAAGTGACCCGGGGAAGGAAACAATGGCAACACTCGCCAATAAATGCCCTCCCTACGTGACGGAGATTTTGCCCCCTGGCGCGAGAAGAATGGTTCAATCCGCAACGTCTTATTAGCTGGCGGCTCGTTACCGCAGATGTATGCAGCCGGCTGGCCTTCCCAGGCTTGGCTGGTGGTGGTGGCAGGCTACTTTATGGTGGAATATTTCCTTCCACGGTATATTACACTCCATCTACTCTCCTTACTGCGATGAAAAAATATTGTTAGGGCTTGGCTCACAAGATATTTTTTTAAAAAATAAAGATACAACCTTTCGCAATGAGTTTCTTTTATTACAATATACGCGAGCTTTCGGGCTGGAGCCGCCCTTCTACAGGCAAAAATGAACTATTTGATTTTTGAGAGACAGTTATATACATTTAATTTGTTACAATTTTACATATATATATCAGGAATAAAAGTATTAATTCTACATATATTATTACTATTTTACTATGTTTAACAATTGGAATGGAAATTAACCTTAATTACAATATTTTAATAAAGTTAAGTTTTAGACTATGATTTAGATAAACGAGAGATATGATTTTTATGGTATGGAATATGGCTAAATTGTTCAGGGATTTCTATTCTGCGATTAATGCTATTATGTTGTTTGGAGATCAGAGATTCGAGGATTAATCTTTCAGATTTGGTGGTTATGTTACTGTAGTGGCAAGTTGAACTATCTAAATTAAAATTGTGGCCGGTATTAATTGGTATGCTGAACCGGCCACAATTTTAATTATTCGTTCACTTTAAGATATTTTTAAAGATGATTGAATACAATTCCTAACAACGTATAATCATGACTCCTATATAATGGATGACCGCTATCTTACAATGATTGTCCACGTCTTATTCACCAAATATTGTATCGTGTTCACAGTTCAGCTAGAAATGGATTCCCATATTGGATGTTCGAAGAAGATACAGTCAGTCAAGGAGGAACAAAAAGGTAAGAATTACTAAAACAAGTTGGGCAGCTGCAGAATGGGTAAGTTATGGCAGAATGGCGTGGGAAGAGGAGGCCTTGACTCGGTTTTTGACTTTGTAGGTTTTGTCGAGTTGTTTGTTCGTGAAATCGTCATTTTGATAACTTTCTAACATTGAACGAACCTCACCACCTGATTCCAGTTTGCTGACCGTCAATAGACAGCGATTAGCGTTTTAAAAGTTTATTTTGACAGGAAAGACGTCTTTCTTTGTATAGACCAATATCTTCCCAACAAAATTTCCATCTATAATTTCACTATTGAGTAAAAAATATCAGGCCTCCAGGAAAAGTATATTTTCAAATACATATTTATCCTCTCTAGCTTTCGGGCACGAATAGAGAATAAATATTAGACGAAAAAACATGGTGAGGGAAGACGAGTTTCTTTTATTGAAGCATAGGAGCAAGCTTTCGGGTAAAAACCCTTCAACAGGCGAGCAATGAAGCGCGACTTATAAGAACTATGGCTTCATTGCTCGCCTGTTGAAGGGTTTTTACCCGAAAGCTTGCTCCTATGCTTCAATAAAAGAAAATCGTCTTCCTTCACCATGTTTTTCGTCTAATTTCAATTCAGGAAGAATTCTTTATCTATAGAGAATAAATATGCTTTTGAAAATACACTTTACCCTGGAGGTCTGATATATTTTACTCAATATTGATACAAGGAATTATTTTATTGTATTTCACTATTGTTCTAATTTTCATAAAGTTTTGCGTTCTCTTGCACTTTTGGTCTTAAATTCATCTAGGAACAGCTTTTTTGGTCGTTGAGGTACAGCCTACCCCACGCCGACGAGAGCCAACAGTCTGAAAGGCCTAAATATAGTTTTTTTTTAATTCATTCATTAAAAATGGATATTTAGCTAATATTGTGGAATATTTATAAATGAACAATTAATTGATATATTTATTATGATAGAAGGCGCAAGCCATCATTAACCTTCAATTGCACAATCAGGAGATACATTTTTCTTAATATAATCACCTAATCCCGAGAACAATTTCAGTTTTGTAAAATTTATTCATAATGAAAAAAATGTACATTTCTAAAAGTTTCTATGCCTTTTGTTCGCATCGGAGTATTTAGAAATGAACATTTTTAGCGCGAATGTTTCTCCCTCAAATTAAACAAAGCATGTATTTATTTGTATTTCTACTGTCCCCCCTCGAAGCCAATGACCTTTTTTTATTATTCAAACAACAACAAAACCTTTATTAAGACACTATTGTCTTACAAGGGGATTCCCCTAAAAGGTTATATATGTACATGAGTGAGGAGGAAAATTAATTTAGAGGGGAGGGGAAGCAATCAGCCGTTGTCTGTGGAGTTGAGCACTTCTTCCCTCATTTTATCAATCGCTTTGAAAAATTTTAAATATTTATAAACAAACTAGACGAATGGCCCGGGCAACGCCCGGGGTTTACCCGAGTGCGAATATATTCTAAAAACGTTGACTTGGGTGGTCGCTATTAACAGGGTGGTCTGTATAGACAGGTGGATGTATCACACAGCTGATAACAGGGTTGTCTAGAGTGGTCGCTATAGACAGGGTGGTCTGTATAGACAGGTTTATGAGAGAGGCACAAACTTACAGGTTGTTGACGCCGCAATCCCCAGAGAGAGTGTTTTTTGTTGCATCATGCTGTGACTCACACGACGACCCAAGGTCAACAGGGGTGGAGCAGCAAGCTTAAGCCTATCACCGTCTGGCGGCGCTGCTTGCGAGTTATATCTACAATTCTGCAAATAACTCTAAGGATATTCAAGATATTCAAGAAATTATTTTTCGAAAACCTTTCCGGGGATATACCTAATAATATCCCAGAATTTCATGGCGATTGGATGTATGGTTTTTGAATAACAGGGTTGTCTAGAGGGGGGCAGGGAGGACACGTGTTCCCTTGCAGCCAATGAGCGCGCATTCTATCCGTGAGCTTCAGACAAACAGACAAACAGACAAACAAACAGACAGAATAAGGCAATTATATAAGTAGATGTTTTATCCAGCAGGAGAGTAGTAAAAATATTATATACATATTTTTCATTGTAGTGAGTTTGGCTCTGCTAACTCCGGTAAGCTTTGTTTATAAAACTTCTTCCTTACCTGTTATAAAACTAAAATTTTATATATAAATAGCTTAAATCAAAAATAATATTAACTTTTGATCGGCAATTGCTATTTGAATTTTCGAAGGTTTATTATTAAATATGTAAAAATTTGAAAATGAATGATCTAATTGTAGAACGATTAGATGAACTATGCAAATATTTTACGGATAAATTTGATAACAATCAAAAAACATTAAATAAACAAGATATAGGATATTTAAGGGGAACAATAAAACAGATAAAGGATAATATAACAGAATCACTTAAAATTGATCAGAAAATAAACAAAATCGAAGAATGTATGCAAAATAACTTTACGGTTATCAATAACGATTTATCAAAGATAATTGGGCAGGGTTCAAGTAAAGATTCGTATGCAGAAGTGGCTAAAAATAAAGATTACTTACTTACACAAAAATTACGACAAAATACTAAGGAACAAACCATTTTTATAACAGCTAATGAAAATCAAGCAATATCACAGGTACAACAAAAGGTAAATGAGGGTATCAAATTTCTTAGACAAGAGGGCAATAAAACAAGAATCAATAAAATAATAAATACAAGAAAAGGAACGATCCTTAAACTGCCTAATGATCAGAATTTATGCGGATGATTTAACTGTGAAATGTTGGGGAAACAACTTGACAGAACTTCGGAATACAACAGGAAAGGTCATGGGGAGAATATTAGACTGGTGTGGGAACAATAAGTTGACCGTATCTCTGAAGAGAAAACGAAAATCTTATACTTGTTTAATAGCAAAATAGCTGCAAAAATTCCTAACACTATCACTGCCAATCGGGTAGAAAAACTGAAGATTATGGGAATAACTTTTAAAAATCATAGAAATAATAACAAATTGGATTTTGTGCCCCATATTGATGAGATTATTACTAAGACAAATAGAGCTAGTGGATACCTAATTGGATTAACCGGGAAAGCATGGGGACTGGACAGTAAAAGAAGAATAGAACTCTATAAGACACTGTTTCGAAGTTCACTAACTTATGGTTCCACGATCTGGTACAACTTTATACCCAAAAAAGTCAAAGATAAATTAAACTCTCTGCAGTACAAAATTTTGAAGCACAGTACACAGGTTTATAATTCAACATCTTCAAACTGTACTCATATTGTTGCTAGAACACCAAAGCTCACGGATTTTATTGAAACAAATATACTAAAAATGAATATTGGATACAAAAAATCAGATCCAACTAAAAGAAAAATGATATCTAATTTTATAAACCAATTGGAGGTGCCAATGATAATTTCAAGGGATTCTTTGATACTTCAAGAATTCCTAACTATGTTCAACCCAACTTCTATAACGTTCAATTTTTTACTGGACATGGTGACTTCAACACATATTTGTTTAGAATTGGCAAAATTGGTTCACCTGCATGCACTTGTGGAAACGAACAACAAACCCCTGAACATCTTCTGATAGACTGTCCATTAACTTCTGATCTAAGGGAAGAAAACCAACTTTACCTGACTAATACAAAACAAGCTGCTTGCAATAAAGAACAGTACATCAAGTTTAATAGATTCTGCAGGATGTATATTTTGAGGCGAAAGCGTTGACTGTACATATTTCAAGCTACTACTTATAATTGCTATATGTAAAATTTGACATTGAACGTTTAATTTTAATGATTTCCAATGTTCAATTGTATTAATTGTATATAATTTAAAATATACACGCAATTATCCAAATTGTGGATATGGCGTGTCTCTCCCAACTGTTAAATAAATAAAATAAATAATAAATTGTAGTGAGTTAGCCCCAAAATTTCGTGAATTTCCAGTCTCTATTCCTGTAGAAATGGGCAATGGATTTTTAAATTATTCAAGACAGGTGATCCTCATGTTGTACTTTTGGAATTAAAATCGCTGAGTAAAATTGTGATATCCGAAAATGCTTCACTTAATGTCTCTATCAGTGTGACATTTGTCCTGGTGTGGAACTAACACTTACCCACATATTCTAATCGCTGCCTTGAAGGAAATTAACATGGACCCAGAGCAGCAGCTTCACACATCCAAGTGGGAGAAAGAACAGCTACTTTACACACCCAAGATAGAGAACATTGCGACTGCTGTGATAGAGATGTATGGAGATATCTGCGGCTCTTCATTGGAAAATGGATACCATAGCAACGTTAGTCACCTTAGAAACTAACTTCGGGAAACGGACAACAATTATCCTGGTGTGTAGCTAACGCCTACTCACATATTTGCATGCTCAGCAATGGCCGCAGCCTTGCTGAAAATTGACATGGACCAATAACAGCAGTTTTACACACTCAAGATAGAGGATATTGTGACTACTGTAATAGAGATGTATGGAGACAGCTGAGGATCTTCATTGGACGCAATAACAACAGAAAATTGACATGGACCCAGAACAGCAGCTTTACACACACACACACAAGATAGAGGACATTGCGACTGATGTGATAGAGATGTATGAAGAAATCTGAGGATCTTCATTGGACGCAATTACAACAGAAAATTGACATGAACCCAGAACAGAGGCTTTACACACCCAACATAGAGGACATTGCGACTGCTGTAATAGAGATTTATGAAGACATTTGAGGATCTTCATTGGACGCAATAACAACAGAAAATTGACATGGACCAAGAACAGAGGTTTTACACACCCAAGATAAAGGATATTACTGTGATAGAGATGTATGGAAACATCTGAGACTCTTCATTGGACACGACAACAACAACTTAACTATAATAACATGGATGTTTGATGTGGTCGTGATTGAGAAATGGGGTTAAGGCCTATGAGGGAGATGATGGAATCGTGCCAAGATATGTTTCAAATTGTCAGCATACCGCCTACATCTGGGGCAGCAGTTCTGGGCCATAAGATTCTGATGGATCATTTAGTCTTCGATCATTTTGGGATCAATCGATAGCTAAAATTAGATTTGATAGCGTCGTTTGGCAGAGTAGAGGAGTTTTCTTTAGCATCTTATGTTTCTATTTATTTCTATATCACGAGGTGATTTTGAAACCATACGAATATTTTGTTTCACTTACTATGTTTTTACATGCGGTTAGTCTGTAGCAGAAGTATCTTGAAAATGATAGATATGTCATTTGTTCAAATGCTGAGAAGAAATTTTAAACATACCTCATGAAGGTGAAAATATATTTTTGAGGTTGGAATTAGAAATTTTATTAGAAAAATACTATAACCTTTGAAGTTTTTGGTTTTCCTTGAAAAGGGTGTGTTTGACAGCGGATCACTAAGATGTTAAAAAATAAATAATAGAAGATATTTTAGTAATCTCTAATCATATCATTAAATAGTGGTCGAAACCTAACGGTATTTTATCTATGCTACATCGTAGTGAAAAAGCATCTTGGTTCCAAATACAGACCAGAAGTGTTGTCGACAGCAGACACACTTTTCCGCCGTCAGTTCGAAGTCTTTTATTTCTGATTTATTATAGTGAAAAAAGCTTCACGGTGCCAAAAACAAACCTAAAATAACGTCAAGCATTGTAGATAAACTTTGCCGCCGTCAGTTCGAAGTCTTTTATTTCTGATAGATTGTAGTGAAACAAGTCTCGGCGCCAGAAGACCTCCCAGAATAGCGCTCAGTACTGTCAACAGCCCTCCGTCGAGACTCTACGTCCATCAACTAGAATACAGCGCCTCTATTTACGTCGCCTGTGACTCAGAGGTCAGAACTGCCGCCTCAGAAATAGCTGCTGGAGTCAACGAACACGCTCCGGATCAGGAAACATCCGACTCTCCTACCTGATTGAAAACGGGTAATTACATACACGCCGTTCATTACAGGAGAGAAAAATGGGCTAGAAGCGCAGTCAGGAATTCAATCCTGGAAAATGAATTGCTCACAATGCATCTCAATAACCTGAAAAATCAATTAATATTCTACTGAACCATCAATCTCTAGAGTTAATTCATCTATAGCAATAGATGAGGTTGTTGTGAAAATTTAGGTATTGATTATTCTTCATTATTTACTCATCTGTTTCTTTCGAGAATGTGTATCTTTAGCTATGCTAATTTATAAATAAATCTATTTATTCTCTCTCTCTCTCTTCAAAGATTTTGTATCATCGGGAGGCCGCCGGACTTGCAGTCCTGGATCTTCGCGGTGGGTCTCGAGGATCACGCCATCACCATCTCTTCAGCGGCGAAGCATGCCATCTACGTTTTCTTCGTAGATCGCGAAATGCGTGGTGTCCCTGGAGACCCGCTGGTAATCTTCCACCAAACTCTGCAGTAGTGGCTGAGGCGCCATGTACAATGTCATTGTATATAGCATATTGTTTATATCTATTTTTCGTTTTTATAATCATCATCTTCATTATTGTTAGTTTCTCATAATTGATGCGGACTGTGCACTTTACCTGTATTGACAAGATGTCAATAAAAATATGTTAATTGTCAAAAAAAATGTCTCTTCAATTATTTGTACATTGGATAGATATTTGATAGAACCTCTGACTTCGAACAGCCTGTTTCCTCATAACTTGGAATATTTATGAAATGGCAGATGAATTGGCAAAGGAAGCCAGAAAGTTGAGCCAAAGGAATGAACAAATGTCAGTATTTGACGCTGATTCTTTGGCAAAATACAAGATAATTAAACAAAAAATAAGAAAAGATCAAATATGTGAAATAAACTCTGAGAGAAAACTGACAAAAACTATAACAAGACTTAGAACAAAACACTATAAAGGAATGACAATACATCCAGATGGCACAAGAACCTATAGGACATGCAACAACTGTCCTGGTGTGGAACTAACATCTACTCACATATTCCCATGCCCAGCAATGGCCGCAGCCTAGCAGAAAATTGACTTAGACCCAGAGCAGCAGCTTTACACACCCAAGATAGTGGATATTGCTGCTGCTGTGATGGAGATGCATGGAGACATCTGAGACTCTTCATTGGACACGACAACAACAACAATGTATTTGCTGCTAAGTCGATAGCTTGAATCTTAGGTTCGATTCCACATATGGATCATCTTTTTTCAATATTTTATGATAATTAAAAATTCACACAACTATTCTAATTTTAAAATGAGTAAAATCAAATGAGAGTCGTTGAGTTTATAGTTTACTAGACGGGTGACCCGGGATTGACCCGTGTGCATATCTACCCGAGTGATATATATTTAGATAAGATTTTTTTATAATTGTTTGTTATTAGCATTATCTATTTTTTTGCATCAGCATAATTTAATCTAATCTTTGATAGAGGGCGCTGTTCGTGAGCTAAGTAGAATAATTTGAATATATAGTTTTAATAATTGATTTATATATTTTTTAAAATAGCCTATCGTCTTCCCCGTATTTTTTACCTATGTATGGAAATTTTGGTTTGAATTAGTGAACTACTGCGAATTTGTATACCGGACATACAAACAAACAAACATACAAACATTCATTTTTATATATAGAGATTTAGTTTCAAAGTGCTTATCAATTCTGATTATGCATTTTTTTTTAATTCAATAACTTCGAAAGATAGAATCCTCTGAAATATAAATTGTAACAACACACTGTCTTCAATGATAAGTTCCTTGCTCTATTTGAACGGTCTCTCAAGTTTTCGGGTATCACAAGCCTTTCTATAGGAGTATACAACGAAATGAATCCTAATCTTGAACTACTATTGTCCATGAGTGTATATATGTTATATAACAATATTATTTTATTTTTTAAATTATAATTTCATAGATTCAAATACTCTGTTAAATCGACCGCCAGAGGTCACGCTTACCCTATAAAAACTCATTGTTGTTGTTCCCCGATGGCCGACTCAAAACTTTTGTACATTGTGTAAATAATCTTTTGTTTTCCTTATTCTACTCGCCTTAAGCCAGGCAGTACTTTTACCAAATTATGTTTATTATATAATCCTAAAGCTCAATTAAAACAATCTCTTTTTAAAACTATTTTTGTAATTATACTTTCAAGATTTTAACCACGACTGCATTACCATAATCCTCAACGTGATCAAAAATCAAGCAAAAAATCTCTATTCATTTTTATATAACATATATGTAGAAACATTTAAAATACAATATAACGCGGATGATGATTGTAAAACGAAAATTGCAAATATACCGCGAATGTTTCTTTTATAAAAATTGAAATTTATTTTCAAAGAGAAATAGCGACATTTCTAACTTTAAGGATGAAGTATGGAAAGGTGAAACATGAAGAGTAATGGCGAACGGAAAAATAAAAAGTGTCCAGGGGCGGGAATCGAACCCACAACCTTCTGCTTACCGGGTAGGTGCCATGTCCACTAGGCTACCCTGGACGTATTTTTCCGTTCGTAAATAATATTTAAAGTAACTTATAATACATTTAAAATCCAGGGTAGCCTAGTGGACATGGCACCTACCCGGTAAGCAGAAGGTTGTGGGTTCGATTCCCGCCCCTGGACACTTTTATTTTTCCGTTTGTCATTACTCTTCAAAATTCATCCAATCATACTTCATCCTTAAAGTTAGAAATAATCGTTATTTCTTTTTAAAATAGATTTCGATTTTTGTTTAAAAGAAACATTCGCGGTATATTTGCAATTTTCGTTTTACAATCATCAGCCGCGTTATATTGTATTTTAAATGTTACTTTAAGTATTAGTTACGAACGGAAAAATACGTCCAGGGTAGCCGAGTGGACAAGGCACCTGCCCGGTAAGCAGAAGGGTGTGGGTTCGATTCCCGCCCCTGGACACTTTTTATTTTTCCGTTCGCCATTACTCTTCATGTTTCACCTTTCCATACTTCATCCTTAAAGTTAGAAATGTCGCTATTTCTCTTTGAAAATAAATTTCGATTTTTATAAAAGAAACATTCGCGGTATATTTGCAATTTTCGTTTTATATATGTAGAAAGCAGTTCGATTTTTTGAACTTACAAATGTGTCAAAGCCCCGTTTAGCCATTTGCACTTACTGGTATGGTTGGACCTTTGCAAGAACATGGGGCCATTGAAACAAATTCTTCAGGAAAAAAAGAGTCTAATGCGGGATTCAATCTCGAGTCAAAGTTGTCGAAATTCGACAGTTTATACCATTCCTTCACCAACCTTTTAATCCAAAAAACGTGTAGGGCAATGGTCAAGAAAAAAGAGCTAAACCGCCTACAGGTAAATTCTGACCATACGTTTCAATGATCAAAATCTTCAAATATTTTCAAATTTTGACTATAAGATTCACTATGTTCGCCCGACCCGTTGCTCTTACAGACCACCACTTCATCATACATAGTTCTTCAAATAAAAGACACTTCGGTTAGTGAATCTTTTTATTGTCTCGACGTTTCGACAAAAATCTTTTGTCCTTGTCAGGACAAAGCGTTGGCAAAGCGTTAGAGAATAATTTCTAACGCGCGCGCTTTTGCCAAATGTTTTCATTTTTGTTCGCTCCTGACGAGGACAAAAGATTTTTGTCGAAACGTCGAGATAATAAAAAGATTTACTGGCCGAAGTATCTTTTATTTTGAAGAACTATGAATATCGGCCAGACAGCCTCTATCTTTACGATCATCATACATATATCGGAAACTTTCTTCTCAAGAAATGAATCAAAAACCAAGTTGATGGATGTCATAAAAGTCTATAAAACACCTTGAGAAATGTGCCAAATGTTGAATTTATAAAACTTGATTCTCTCTAACTTAAAGGAACATCCTTCAATTATTCTCAGTGACCCTGTAAGGTTGAGAAACAATGGGTCGTTTCAGAAATCTTTACATCACTTTTGTCAAATTATGGTAATTTTTTAGATAAGTACATCTCTCGAAGTTTGAGTTTTAAAATACCTATACTCTTTGAATGTATTTAAAAGGTCATCACATTTATCATATGTATTGCCATATATATATAAACATATGTAAATAAACTTTAATTACATAGTTGCTTAATATACAGAGATTTTCTTACAATTATAAGAAACAATAGGGACATTGAGAAATATCAAGTTATAAAATAATATAATTGTTGTAATATATGTGAAAGAGAGATTAAAAACTAGAAAAAATTCTCACAATGAGTTTCTTTTTATTTTAAAATCCTAGCTTTCAAGCGATAATAGCTCTTCAACGGGTTCAATAGAAACACATCGACTCTATTGCTGCGCGTGTATAATTTGTAAATAATCCTTGTATGAAAGAGTCGATGTTTTAATTAAGCCCGTTGAAGAGCGATTATCACTTCAAAGCTTATATTTTAAAATATAAAAAAACTTATTGTGAGAAAACCTTTGTAGTTTTTAATCATGAATCACCCACACACACACACAAGCCTTTATTAAGAAATTCCGTCTTATACAGACGATTCTCCTGTTAGAAATGAATCTAAAAAGAAATGAGAAGCAGTGTGAGAAATTGAATCCTCGCTCAGAAAAGAGAAAAATAATAAAAGGAAAGAATATCTATGTACAAAAGTTGAGACTATATACATCGTTTTTCGTGAATAGAACACAGTGAAGAAGTAGACTATTGAGTCATGTATTTAATGAATCTCTCCCTTTAACTCACATAAAGATATTGTTATTTCTTCATTATTGCATCTCTCTCATATTAAAATAGGATTAAAATAAATTCACTTATTAGAACCGACAGACCTGGCTTCGCCTGGATTCTGATAGATTGAATGTCTGCTCAACCAATTGTTTTTCTCAACCAATTGTTTTTTTAAAATTCAACGAGAATAGTTGATATTTATTCCGATAGATAGCACCAGCCATCAGAAACTTTCAGTTGCACGATAAGGAGATGCCTTTTTCTTAACTAATATAAGAGTAGAACTGTCTGGGGACTAAGCTGGAAACACCGCTTTGAGAAAGTTCAGCTCTGATAGAAGAGCGCTCCCTCAATATTTTTCTCAATTCAGATGAGTCATTAGGGTAGTTATATTTGATTAAAATATCAGCGATAAAACATATCACACTTTACAAACATTGATATAAAATATTAATAAATAAACTTCTTAATAAGTAACCTATATGAATTTTATTATTCTCTTCAAAATATTATTTTACATTGGGAGGGAAAATTTCCATTTATATGAATAGATCGCAAAGGTATTGTGGAAACCAATTCAAATAAAATGAATAAAAATGTGGTTTTAAAAAATAAAGTTTTATAAAAAGCGATTTGAAGTTTCTCTCGATGCTCCTTATTCTATTTTCCTAAAGTTAAAAATTGTTTGAGAGAATCTTGAAAAATCACGTCGGTATTCACTGGAGAAAATTGAAGAAAAAACATTTTTATTTAAGTTTTTGTTGGATTCGGACAATAAAGGAAGTTTTGGTAATAACAACGAGCTCATTATAGAATGTTTTATATCTCTATTTGCTAGTTTAAAACTCCGCCCTTGCCGGTCCCAAGCCCGGATGAAAAAAGAGGAGGGGGAGCAGTAACAAGCTCACTAAAAAACCTGGGCTCAGCTGGCCCGGCTGATAGTACCCTATAAGGGCTCCTGATCCAGGGATACAGGATGAGCAGCGTTTGTACTCCATTGTTAGGAGTAGCTGCACATGTGGTCTGTTCCTCATGTCAGAGGCGGCCATTTCATATTGGAGCTAAGTCGGCCTGCCACTGAGTAGTGCTTCCAGTCTTAATGACAAAGGCAGACGCATTCTACTTCACCCAGTCATGATGGTTGTCAAGTCTCAAGCTCTACAAGCTTGATACCCTAATGTGATTGAGTGGAGATAAGAAAGAAGAAGAAGAACTAGTTTATATAGATAACTAAACCATTACTAACTATATATATGATAGTATAGCTGTGTTTATCTTCTTGGTTGTTAGTCTTGTTTAAGAAGTAAATTATCTTCTAATCTTTCGACAATGGATTTATATATATGTGAAGAAAATAGTACAAATGTGATATTGTACTGGGATAAGGTGAGTAAATTAAGAAAAGAAAAAATAGGTATCTCCTCGTCGTGCTACTGAAATTTATATAGATGGCGAAAGCCATCAGCTACTTACAGTTGCACGACAAGGAGTTGATATTAAAAATAAAGAAGGCATTTCCTGACCACGAGCATATGTGCTTTTTTTTAGATGGCAGAGCGCCATCTAGTAGAGCAAAAATAAACTAAACGTTTATTTAGCTTGCTCCGTGATATTTGGCCAACCCAATTTCTTGATAAATCAAGAAAAGCCATCCACGAACGCGACAAAGCCACAACACCAGCTTTGGCAAACTGAAAAGCGTCCACCTAGAGACCATAGTTTCGGGCTAATGGCCCTCGTCAGTCTAGGGCGGACTTTATTCCATTAGATCCCGTGTGGATCTCATTATGTAAATAGGCTGTATTGATAAATATATATTAAGAAAAAGGCATCTCGTGATCGCGTGATTAAAAGTTGCTGATAGCTTGCGCCGCTGGATATTAAAATGGCGAAACCATAGAGAGGGTTTACCACTGATGAGCCATAACATTCCCTCTTTCAATTTTTGTATTCATTAAAGATAGGGGCTGTGGAAAAAAATATATAATTTAGAAGAAGCGTTAAAAAATATGTTTATTATTTACAAAAATAATCCTTGCTGAAGACATTTGTACACAACTATATATATATTCTTCTACACTTTATATGCCCTTTTACTATATTTTCCACCTCTGTAAAATTTAATTTAAAAGAATCAATAAAATTGCTTAAATTGTCTAAAGTTTTAGCGATCGGATCCATAGTCAAGATATTCCTCTAGAAAAATATATCATATTTCAATTCAATCTTCATATCAAAGTTTGAAAGTTGAACGGGCTCATGTTAAAGAGCTAACCTAGAAAAATGTCCACAAATTATTATGAATGAGTATTGAGCATGTTTTTATGGCTAGATTTTGTCATATTTTGAAACCTTTTCCTCTCTCCATTCCCCACCTAGTAGGGAAAAAATCACAAATATTAGAAAATATATAATCATAAAAATTTTCGTTTTTTTTTATTACCAGCATAAAGTTGTAATGATATTTTTGGAATTTTAAAATTTTGATGTTTTTTTTATATTACTTTTAGGACATACAAATCTTTACATATATTTATAGATTGGGTTATAATACGTGTTCTAACGAAATAAAAGCTTGATACTTTGATGAATATATCGCTGTGCTATTTGAGATTATTATTTGGCAAAATCTATTCCAGAAATGTGTTTCTTAAATACAATTTTAATATCTATAGCTTTTTTCGGGCTTTAACACCCTTCTGCACGGGTTTTATTAACTATATTGCCTTGAAGAATACTCCTGTAGAAAGACGTTAGAGCCCCCCAAAAAAGATATAGATATTTCAATTGTATTTAAGAAACACATCCCTGGAAGATTTTGTGCCAAACAATACACACACGAACAAAACTTAAGGAAGTTTTACCTTTTAGCATGTATATCGGGATTCAGACAATAACTCTGAAATATATTTGATATACAGTGATCTTTATTGAAGACACACGAGTGTGTACAAAGAATGAACAAAATTGCTATTGTCTCCTTCAAAAAACCAGACTTGAAAGACTTCCAATTAGAATATGAAACTTCTTTAAGTTTTTTCCATGAGTGTATAGTTCAAGACATTATAATTTTTTAAATAGAGAGATTATGTTATAATGCATTAGCGCGCCATCTGTTATGAAAATTCCTAACTATTATAGACTGGCGAAACCGCTGGGAGGGTACACCACTGATGAGCAAGGTCCTCCCATTAACTTTTCATTGCAGTAAGGTCAATATAAATTGTTTAATTAAAAAAAAAGAATCATACGCGTCTATAATAGTTTCGAATTTTCAGAAAGAGTAATGAAAAACGCCATGTATGTCGATAATTTACAATTGTCTATATTTAGAATACATTCAATAATTTGTCGGTGAAACATATAAATATTCTGGCCTTAACTACCCGTTTCATGATTTTTCAGGATGCCAGAATCTCCAGATTTTTGGTCGTTGAGGTTCAGCTTGCATCACGCTGATGAGAGCCAACAGCCCGAAAAGCGTCCATGATTAGCTTTTCTTGATTAGTCAAGAATGGGTATTCGGCCAATTCTGGAATAATTATAAATTAACGAGAATAGTTTATATTTATTCCGATAGATGGCGCAAGCCATCAGAAACTTTCATTTGCACGATAAGGAGATGCCTTTTTCATTATTACATATAAATATATTTAATATAATATAATACACTGCGGCATGTAATTGTAAAACGACACTTGAAGTTACACCGCATGAGTTTCTTTTCAACGACAAATTATTATTATTTTTTTATTTCATGATGAAATATCGACTATTTCTAACCTTTTTTCCCATCCCTGGACACTTTTATTTTTCCGTTCGTCATTACTCTTCATAATTCATCCTTTCATACCTCATCCAAAAAAGTTAGAAATAGTCGATATTTAATATATTGCTATAAAAATGTGGTACAAATGCAGTTGCTATGTCTCAACAAGGAATTAATTCTTCCATTCCGTGCCACAACATCGTCAAAGAACATCGTTAGAAGCGGCTGTTTGATGGAGAGTACATGTTGGTAAATATATTAAAGAGTTTCCCCACACCTGGATAGAATTAGTTTATCTCCGAGAAATTGTCCATATATATATTTAGCAAATGAAAACATTAAGACGCGAACTCTTTTACACATTAATCAAACTTATACGTCTGTACTTTATGCCTAAATGGTTTTGTCCTTATTAAGAAAAAAAAAAGGCATCTCCTTCTTCTTTCTTATCTCCACTCAATCATAACAGGGTGTCAAGCTTGTAGAGCTTGTTGATGGTGTCTGCTGGGGATGAGTAAGAGCTCATCAATGGATGAGTCAATACAGTCAATAATGTGTAGAGATTTGACAACCATTATGACAAGCATCTCCTTATTGTGTGCACCTTATCCCAGTACAATATCACATTTGTACTATCTTTTCACTTGTCCTTATTGTTTGCGGAAGAGAATTGCTCGATGCAAATATTTATATGTAATTCTACTGTCCTCAAATCTTATGTCCATAGTTTGCTTAAATACCATTTCTAAGATTCCACCCTTCAGTGTTGCATATATAAGCAAAATGATCCAATACACTGATGATCCAAGCCCTCCAAATATTTTTTCATTGCAGTAAGGACAGTAGAAGTTTGATTTATTTGTGAAAAGAAACATTAGCGTCTTAATGTCTTCATTCGTTATATATAAATGTCGCGTTATTGCTTTATAAATATATTTAGCAAATGAAAATATTAAGACGCGAATTTTTCTTTTACACAGTAATCAAACTTCTACTTTAAAGGCCTCGTCCTTATTGTTTACGGGAGATTATTGTTCGATGCAAATATTTAAATGTAATTCTACTGTCCTAAAAGCTTATGTTTATAGTTTGCTTAAATTCTATTTCTAAGATTCCATCCTTCAGTGTAGCATATATAAGCAGAATGATCCAATACAGTATTAGAACTCTAAAGAAGCGGTCTGGTAGATTAAAAATTGGCGAAATTTCTGGGAGGGTTTAGCACTGATTAGCTAAGCCCTCCCAATATTTTTTTCATCGCAGTAAGAACAGTAGAAAAGTTTGATTGATGAATAAAAGAAACATTCGTTTCTTAATGTTTTCATTTGCTGTATATTGATGGCGCGTTATTGCTTTATATTAAAACAAGTATATACTGTTGCATCATGATTAATGCGCCTATTTTTAAAATTATTTATAATATTATTTTTAATATATTTAAAATTTAAATTATAAATTTATTTATTTTTATAAAACAGATTATTAATATAAAATATTATGTACTATAAAACATTTGTATTTTGATACACTAAATACCCTACATGCTTTAAACTTTGATGTGGTAAATAAAGGGAGATTCTAGGTGCTACCTAAATTTATAGTTGTCTTATTATTGACTGGTTTAACCTTGTAAGATGGTTGAGACACGTTCTGGAAAGATGCAAGACACGTCTGAGGAGAGACTCAAGACTGAAGAATCTGCCAAACCGCAGCCCAGTGCAACAATACTTATCTTAAAGATAGAGGCTGCCTGGCCGGTATTCATAGTTCTTCAAATAAAAGATACTTCGGCCAGTAAATCTTTTTTATTGTCTCGACGTTTCGACAAAATTCTTTTGTCCTCGTCAGGAGGGAACAAAAATTTAAAACATTTGGCAAAGCATTAAAAATATTCTATATATTTACACCCATAGACAAAACCATAAACTACTCTTTATTTGCATATATAACTGCGGATTCCCCAGACATATAAATTCGAACGTTCTCCTTTAAAAAAATTACTATAAAAAATTAATAGAATATAATAATAAAAATAGAAAACATATGCATAATAAACGGTAAAACTTCCTTAAGTTTTGTCCATGAATGTGTGTGGTATAATTCATGCCCTACTATGTTCCTAGAAACAACAACCTGCAAATATAAGGCTTGAACATAAACTTAACAAAAAAAAACATTGATTAAAACCAAAGGGTATAACTTTTTTTTCACATTTATGAAAACGATCATTTTAATTTGTAAATGTGGAGTATTTTTATGCTAAATAGAGAATATGGATTCGCAGTAGAGGCTCCCATGAGAGACCATAGCCTAAAAACATGGCTAAACTGGATATCTTTTGGAGGTTCTCATCAGAGGATCTTTTGGTTTAAAGACTCCACATAACTAGGTCTGACATAACAGAGTCTCCAATGAGAGCCTACCTCCTGAAGAGACTCAGTTTATCTATATGTAAATAATAAACAGAATAGAGACAGAGAGTTTCTCTTTCCGAGAATAAGTTCCTTATTGCATATCGTCTGATATAAAAATTATTAAGAAAATATTGTAAAGAGAGTTATGTAATTAAAGTAAGTAAGAAGGACGTAACCAATTTAACTTTACATATTATTTATTACTAGCGGACGTACCCGGCTTCGCCCGGGTTTTACCCGAGTAAAGGTTTGTCTAACGAATTTCTCGATAAAGTGAACATTTTTTCCCGGTCCCTTGAAAAATACTCGAAAAGTTGAATAAAATCAATATTAATTGGTTCCCTCGGTAATTGGAAGTTAAAGGAATAGTATCTTGCCTTGGAATTGTATCATTATTCTTGTCTCAAATAAATTGCCGTGTCATCCTGAATTTTGTCTTTCCTAATTTTCTACATTACAAAATCATCGTATCATCATGATAATATTTAGAGCAGATTGTTGAATTATAACAGATAAATTAGAATATTTAGCTTGATTATTTTAAAGCGAAAAGTTATTTCAAAAATTTTATTTGCTAGAAACCTTCCCAGTACTATACTAAATAACTTCCCAAAGTTTCATGGCGTTCCAATGAGTGGTTTGGTCAGGCATAAAGGACAAACAGACCACACACACACACACATACATTCATTTTTATATATATAGATTAATAGCAATTATACAAAACAAATATTGGTATATGTTTATACGTGATAAACAACAAAAACAATAATTATTATATAATACAAGTTCCTTTTCAAGCATGAGCTCATCTATAGCCATTGTTACTCTGTGTAATATTCCAACAAAGAGTTCATCTACAAATTATTTTAACAATTTTTTCGTTAATTCAGTCCGAAGTTCACAATTCCATTCTCATTTATTTCTTCAGTTATTTCCACAAAAGGAATCCTCCACCACAAGAATAAACAAAGAAAATTGGAAACAAATAGGAAAAATACCGATCTCTATAAATATTTCGCTGAAGCGTGAAAATTACAAATTGTTTTTACTTAAAGTTTAAATACTTAAACATGGAGAGAAGCAATTTTATTTGTAGATTCTTAGTTCAATTTAAGACAAGATTGAAAATTCCTATATCTGAAATTCTTTAAGAATTTAGTTTTTTTGGTTTCCTAATGTGAAAAGAATGATATTATAATAATTTCTAAACACAATTATATTAGTTTGAAAATGAATAAATTGTATTAGTGTTCTCTTACTCTTTGTGATATATGTACATCATAACATTTTTGATTTTTAAAATGGGCTTTCAGGTAGTACAGTAGAACCTCCCTTTAGCGGACACCCCGCTAGCAGACACCTCTCTACAAAGGACAGTTTTCTTTTGCAAAATTACCATTTTTACTATTCAGAAACTCTCCGGTAAGAGGACACATCTCCCTAAAGGACACTTTGGCTCTGTAATTAGGTGTTCTTTACAAGGAGGTTCTACTGTATATCTTTCTAATTGTTATTATCATGACCATAGTGCCCTCCATCTCTAATACAGAGATCGGCAATCCTTGAAGTCTCGAAAAAGATAAATCCCCATGATAAACACAGCAATCGAAGAGCATGGACTCATGTAATTCGTGTAATTTTTTGCACACGAGGGTAAGAAACAATAACAAACATTGTCATCAAACACAGCTCGAAGAGAATGGACTCATGGAATTTGTGTAAATTTTGCACATAGAGGATAATAAACAACAGCAAGCATTATCATCAAACACAGCTCGATAAGCATGGACTCATGTAATTTGTGTAAATTTTGCACATAGGGGATAATAAACAACATCAAGCATTATCATCAAACACAGCTCGATAAGCATGGACTCATGTAATTTGTGTAATTTTGGCACATAGGGATAATAAACAACAACAAAAGCATTGTCATCAAACACAGCTCGATAAGCATGGACTCATGTAATTTGTGTAATTTTTGCACAAGAGGGTAATAAACAACATCAAGCATTATCATCAAACACAGCTCGATAAGCATGGACTCATATAATTTGTGTAAATTTTGCACATAGGGGATAATAAACAACAACAAGCATTGTCATCAAACACTTCTCGATAAGCATGGACTCATATAATTTGTGTAATTTTGGCACATAGGGATAATAAACAACAACAAACATTGTAATCAAACACAGCTCGAAGAGCATGGACTCATATAATTTGTGTAAATTTTGCACATAGGGGATAATAAACAACAACAAGCATTGTCATCAAACACAGCTCGAAGAGCATGGAATTTGTGTAATTTTTTGCACAAGAGGGTGATAAACAACAATACACCTTGTCAGTAGAAACAATTCTATCGTGGTTTGCCACGTGAACAGCGCAACGTGAAAGAATTTCTAAGGTAGATGTGTGACCATCTGGAATCAATTGTGTGAGGGAGAGGAGGCGACGGGTGTGGCGTGTGTGTGCACGGGACAAACGGACCGCAGTTCCCATCCCCATGGTTACCATTGATCCATCCTTCCTGGACCCCCGTGACGTCATGATGCTCATACAAAAGTCCCTCACCTGTCAGATACCTTCTAGCTAAAGTTACAAAACACATTTCCCAACTATAATTGATATCTCTATATTTCTATCTAAGTATACTCACTGCAGAACTTCGAATAGGCATCATCGAATTGTCAAATTTTTAGAGCAAAGTGCTTCAAGCTATCATAACATCTTTCTACTTTAAAATATTATCAAAACTAGTTGAATCACAAACAGAATTATTATTTTAACGTGTTGCATAAAAGGTTTTAAAATTAGCATTTTTGTTTTATATATAGAGAGAAAAATAAATATTATTTAGACTGTTTTCTTTTTTCTTTTAAATAAATAAATTTATTGATACCATTACAAATATAATGAAAATATTAGAATGGGTTTATCATCCGTAATGAATCCTCCCAGCTGTTTGGCCAATTTAATCTACAATAAGATGGTTTATCACTGATGAACCAGACTTCCTCCCAATATTATTATCAATGTAGTAAGGGGGCAGTAAGAAATTTGTTTTTAATTTCGAAAAAGAAACATTCATGGCTGATTATTTCATATTTATAAATACAGATGTTGAGCCTCTTTGCCTTACAATTTGTGTTTATGCATCGTAGTCTTTTAAAAAAAGAGCGGCTTTAGGGATTTTTAAAAGATTTTCAGCGTGCATTCGAAATAGCTATGGTTATGGAGGCTTATTGAAGCGCGTGAATCATTGTTTAATAGAAGAAGAGTTCTCTGAGGTCTTGTTTAGAGCTTGAAGGTCAGAGGCCGTCGACTTTGCCACGTGTCGGACGGGGTAACGTCCCGCTCGATCGATGCAGCGGGGATTTGACAAGTCCGGAAACATCCTCAGCTCGCCCCAACGTCTTCTTTCTGTCGCCTGCCTCTTGGAAATATATTCTTCTAACTTCTTTAATGATTAATTTCATTCCAATATGATTAATACTATTGTGTTTGAATTGGAACTTTAATTATGAATCTTATTTTTATATAGATAAAGCTATTGTGTTTGGATTGGAACTTGAATAAAGGACCATTCCAATATGGTTAGTACTATTGTATTTGGATTGGAATTGTAATAATGAACCATTCCAATATGGATAGTACTATTGTACTTGAATTGGAACTTTAATTATGAATCGTATTTCTATATTTAGATAAAGCTATTGTATTTGGATTGGAACTGAAATAAAGGACCATTCCAATATGGATAGTACTATTGGGTTTACACTCAAAATTTAAGGAAGTTGTATCTTTTAGATATATAAAATATATCGTAATTCAGACAATAACTCTGAAAGATATTTGATACACGGTGACCTTTATAGAAGACATACGAGATAACCAAGTGTGAACAAAATTGTCTCTGTCTCCTTCAAAAAAACAGTCAACCGACGATATGAAAGACCTTCAACTTCCTTTAATTTTGACCATGAGTGTGATTAAGAGTTTTTTAGGTGTTTATAGAGACTAAGATATTTGGTATAAAAAAAAATTATTTTGATAACGTGTTTATATATATATACATAAACAATTATCTAAATTATCAAAAAAACGATTGTAAAAAAAAAACGATAATAACAGTGAGTCAGGAAGAAAAAAAATAATCTGGCTCTTTTTCGCATAAATTTTAACATTATTTAACAAAATTGATATTTAATGTGAACTGAAAGACCTTTAAATATGTCACGATAGATTAAAAATGATTTAAAGATTTCGAATTCCAATAATATGAAATAATCGTTGACCCACTTTGACAATTCAGCCTTGTAACATTTTCAGACTTTGTAGGAATCATCTGTCTGGCTTGCTGGTCTGGAAAATCTCTTGAAATCCGCTTAGCGCCTAGCGTGGTCTCAGATATTTTGAATAAAACTTGTAAAAAAAGAAACAGATTTTCTCTTCAGACAGTTTAAGAATTGTCAACGTCTACTCAACACATTGAATACACTACACACATTCCTACAGGAAAACCAATTGAATTAATATTGTATAACATAATATTTATTAAGAAATCGGTTGTTGTTGTTGTCGTGTCCAATGAAGAGCCGCAGATGTCTCCATGCATCTCTATCACAGCAGCAGCAATGTCCACTATCTTGGGTGTATATACTGTATTGTTGTTGTTGTCATGTCCAATGAAGAGTCTCAGACGTCCCCATGCATCTCTATCACAGCAGCAGCAATGTCCTCTATCTTGGGTGTGTATACTGTATTGTTGTTGTTGTCGTGTCCAATGAAGAGCCGCAGATGTCTCCATGCATCTCTATCACAGCAGCAGCAATGTCCTCTATCTTGGGTGTGTATACTGTATTGTTGTTGTTGTCGTGTCCAATGAAGAGCCGCAGATGTCTCCATGCATCTCTATCACAGCAGCAGCAATGTCCTCTATCTTGGGTGTGTATACTGTATTGTTGTTGTTGTCGTGTCCAATGAAGAGCCGCAGATGTCTCCATGCATCTCTATCACAGCAGCAGCAATGTCCTCTATCTTGGGTGTGTATACTGTATTGTTGTTGTTGTCGTGTCCAATGAAGAGCCGCAGATGTCTCCATGCATCTCTATCACAGCAGCAGCAATGTCCTCTATCTTGGGTGTGAATACTGTATTGTTGTTGTTGTCGTGTCCAATGAAGAGCCTCAGATGACTCCATGCATCTCTCTATCACAGCAGTAGCAATGTCCAGTATCTTGGGTGTGTATACTGTATTGTTGTTGTTGTCGTGTCCAATGAAGAGTCTCAGATGTCTCCATGCATCTCTATCACAGCAGTCGCAATGTCCTCTATCTTGGGTGTGTATACTGTATTGTTGTTGTTGTCGTGTCCAATGAAAAGCCTCAGATGTCCCCATGCATCTCTATCACAGAAGCAGTAATGTCCACTATCTTGGGTGTTAAGAAAACGGTATCTCCTGATTGTGAAATTTAAAGTTGCTGATGGCTTAAATTATTTATCGGAATAATTATCAAAATTAATTTTGAAATAATTAAAAAAAATCAACGAATAGTTGATGTTTATTCCGACATTTTATTCAAGCCATTAGCAACTTTTAAAGAGATTTTAATGTTTTGATTTACTGCTCTTCACCATATCTACGACTGTCAGAACTATACAGAAGTGAGACATCGTTTGTTCCCTGATCTAAATCATTTAACTCTCTTACAACAGCCACTTTGTCCATATAAATTTGATGAACACTGTCGATTAATACATGTAAATTTGTAAATATTTAATTCTAAGTTCTAATTTGTTTGTTGTTTTGTTTGTTTCTTCTGTAATAGGTGCAAATATTTTCATATCGCGTCTGGTTGATTAATAAAATGAAAAAAAAAAAGTTTTGATTTCGTTATTCAGGCCTGCATGTGTGTAGGTAAACATTTGATTTTTACAAGCAGCTTGTATTTCTCTACTTAACTTTGATAAGTCAGTAGAATATCTTCGTAGCTCGAATTCTCGCTTTTTTACAATAAATAAGATACTTTTATTGTTATTTTTTAGTAATTTCTGAATAACTTTTAACACAATTTAACTTAAAATAAAACTCTGAAACAAAATTCGTTGTACAACGTTGTTCTAAAAGTTCGTAAACATATTATAAATATGATTTTTATATTTTGCAAGTGTTTACGAATTTTTGGGACAAACTTGTAATTCTGAAACTTGGCTCACCTGCTGATTGGCTACCCTTGATATAGAACATCAGAGATTAAATCATTCTTCTATAATCATTCTTCTGTAATAATTTTACCAAGGTTACCAATATTACCAAGGTTGTCCCAAAAGTTCGTAAACACTTGATAAATAGAAATCATAATATGTTAGCGAACTTTTGGAATAACCTTGTAAGTAAAGAATCCCAAAAATATTTCTAGATTCCTTCATAATTTTATTCACACACACACAAGAGAATAATTCTCTCTTTTTATTTTTCTTATTTATTACCTCAAAATGATTATGTTCATCATTTTTTTCTTCACCCCTGGGTTTAAATGAGATTGGCAATTTTAAAGAGAGCCGTAATAAATGGTTTAATACTTTACAATCCTTTTAAAGAGTTTTTCACAACTGTGAGTGTGTTTTTATGGCAAATAAAATAATAACTTTGATTGTATTGCAATTTGACGAGCGCAACAACAGTCTCCTTTTCAGCAAAGAGAGAGTTTTAGATACAACTAATAACTTCAAAGAGAGTCATAAGCAATAAAAACCAGGATAAAATTGACCCTGCTAGTAAGCCAAGAAAACACACGTTTGGTAAATTCGAAAGATTTCTCTTGAGTTTTTTTTTTTTTTATATTTTGAGAAATTGAGGTTATGTTATAATAAAGTTCATAAACAGAAAACCATAGTCTTCAGGTAATCACAAATTCAGAGAGTAAGCGATGTTGAATAGTCAGTAGATGTTGCATTGTCGAGAGAAAAGTGCTCCTTATTTTTGAAATGAATGAATATATAATATAATAATTTCTATCATTACAGTAAAAATCTCTAATGGTAATTTTTTTGATAATATAATAAACGCAAAAAAAAATCGTTTGATGTTGCTTCACATGAAGACATGTAGGTACAGAACAAAATTCAATTATTTTATTATTTATAATTTATTAATTTAAGAAGATTTTTGCCACAACAATTGGAGCTGTTGATGACTCTAGCTCTTACTGTGGCAAGGAAACCCAGGACTCGAGACACCTACTGTTGGAATGTCCACTTTTCCATAACGCTAGACAACAGACAGTTACTAATGTTGAGGATCTGTATGAATTTGTAAATAGCAGAGAGAATTGTCAGAGATTTAACCATTTTTGTAAATATATTTATGAATGTCTTTTAACCTGAAAGAATCAGGTTCTTAATCTATCTTATTGTTTCTTTATTAATTTTTAATTTTTTAATTGTATAATGAGTTTATAACTCCTTTTTTATGTTTAAAATGTAAATCGACACAATTATCCCTAGCGGGGATATTCTGTTTTGTGTGTTGAAATAAATTTTAAAATGTTAAATTCATTCATTAATATTGTTAGGAAGGGTGAATATATATATTGCTATTACAATATTTTCACACAAGATTTTCACTTATTTATCAATAGTTTATTGAAATTTTTCCAGAAATCTTAAAACTATCTCAGTGTAGCGACAAGAGTTCGTCATCTACAACAGTGATTTGAATGACTACGATATATTATTTGTATCATTTGGATAACATTCGGAAACACGTAACGTTTGAAGAGATTTGAACACGTAGAATCTGTCTGTGGAAAGTCTATTTTGGGAGAGTAAGTGCAGCTGGCCACATGGCCTTTGATAAGTCAGGCACGCCTCTTTTACAGGGGCAGGGTTCGTAACCCATGACGTGTCTTCCTTCCTTTTGGTGGCCTTTGATGTTTCCTGTAGGTAGCCAGTACATTAATGCATCTGGCATTCAGCATCGTACAGAGTTTATCTTCTACCGATTCAACATTTGTGATATTAGATAATAAAAAAGCATATGTTGGATTGAATAAGAGATTTATATGCCAATATTTCGGTTGGCTAAACGCCAGCCTATATCAAGGCATTTCCATTTTGTATAAACAAACTCAGCGCCGCCTATATATGATAGATGCCTATATGTGATATTAGAAATGGAAGCATTTAAACACGATTTTTTTTTTTTTTTAACATAAAACAAACTTCCACTTTCCTTACTGCGACGGAAAAAAAAATATTGGGAGGGCTTGGTTCATCAGTTGTGAACCTTCCAGCATTTTCGCCAATTTAATCTACCATACCGCTTCTTAGTCTTTCATCGCAGTAAGGACCACTGATGAGCCAAGCCCTCCGAATATTTTTTTATCGCAGTAAGAACAGTGAGAGTTTGTTGTTTAAAATAAACATTCGTACTTCAATGCTTCCATTTATTATATATAGACGGCACGTTATTGCATTATAATTAATAAATAATATTATACTCATTTTTTTGGCCTCTTTAAAGACGAAATTTTTACTATGAGGCGACCACACTCTCTGTAAAGCGACCGGCCTCTATACAAGGCGACCACAGGCACACACACACATTCTCTGCAAGGATTCAACCTCTATGAAGTGACCAGTCTCTCTGTAAAGCCACCACCTTCTATGTGGTGACCACCTTCTATACAAGGCAACCACATTCTATGCAAGGAGACCACCCTCTATGAAGCGACCAGTCTCTCTGTAAAGCCACCACCTTATATGAAGCGACCACCTTCTAAACAAAGCAACCACATTCTCTGCAAGGAGACCACCCTCTATAAAACGATCACACTCTCTGTAAAGCTACCACCTTCTATACAAGGCAACCACATTCTCTGCAAGACGATCGTCCGTTCTGAGACAACCACTGTTCTTGGAGTATCCAATATTCTCTGATCACTATCAATCAGTTTTCACTGAAACAGACTTCTGTAAAGCAAACAACCTCTTAAAAAGGACCATTTAATCTTGTAATACCAGGTGGTCGCCAATGAGAAGTTTAAAGATTCTGGCAATGTGTGTTGGCGTGTACTAGTTCTTGTTCAGGGTATACTTCTATTTTGCCTCCGCTAATATCCTCAGCTCCATGTCAGATGTAAAGCCTTTCTATACCAGAGCAATAATCCTTAAATACTAAACGAAATTTAAAAAATTCGAAATGAAGCTATATTTTTCTCGTTATAGACAAAATTTCAAAACATAGAATAAGACTTAAGTAAAATTCACAATAAGTACTTCTGAAATCTACAAATAATGCAAAGTATTTGACAAAATTAATGCAGATTTCTGATAAATTAAGTAGGGGTAAATTAAGAAATATATTCAGGAAGTCTTTATGCCCATCTTGCTTAATCGTTAAGATACAGCCAGCACTAGGATAACAAGGGCCAACAACCCGAAATTTGTACGTAGATGGCATTCTTGATTATTCAAGAAGAAAAAAAGGTTTAGTCAAGAATTTTGGAATAAGAATAGGTCAACTACTTTTACCAATAGATAGCGCCCAAGCCAAAGTTACACGGTCAGGTTTTGTTGAAAGGTATATTTGACAAACAAGTCAATGACTTGTCAATCTTGACGGAACAAAGAGTAGGTTTTGTTGTTCTTACTCCTCCATTTCTCCCCAGGGGGTGGGGGATGTCACTTCCAGGGGCTGCTCTGGAAATAACTGAGCGGATAACACGTGTTTCTTAATAATATAACAGAATGGTATACATCGACTATCTTGATATCAATGAGACAGGATCGAATCCCTTATTGGAAACTTAGTTCTGAAAATTTTGGTTCAATGACCCCTCCGATATATGTCTTACTTCACCAGTTGTTGTTGTCATGTCCAATGAAGAGCCTCAGATGTCTCCATGCATCTCTCTCTATCACAACAGTCGCAATATCCACTATCTTGGGTGTGTAAAGCTGCTGCTCTGGGTCTATGTCAATTTCTGCAAGGCTGCGGCCATTGCTGGGCATGAGAATATGTGAGTAGGTGTTAGTTCCACACCAGGGCAGTTGTTGCATGTCCTACTTCACCAGTGGATATAACTAATCAAACTAATATATTACAACTTGTAACTACAAAAGTCAAACTACTTTCTACTGTGTGGTTCATTTACACCGATGGATAGTGAGCTACCTAGACCGAAGTCTGTACGCCTGTGGTGCATTTACACCATATTGATAGTGGGCTACCTAGACCGAAGTCTGTACGCCTGTGGTGCATTTACACCATATTGATAGTGGGCTACCTAGACCGAAGTCTGTACGCCTGTGGTGCATTTACACCATATTGATAGTGGGCTACCTAGACCGAAGTCTGTACGCCTGTGGTGCATTTACACCAATGGATAGTGGGCTACCTAGACCGAAGTCTGTACGCCTGTGGTGCATTTACACCATATTGATAGTGGACTACCTAGACCGAAGTCTGTACGCCTGTGGTGCATTTACACCGATGGATAGTGGGGCTACCTAGACCGAAGTCTGTACGCCTATAATGCATTTACAGTGCAAATTTTGAAAAGTTAAAAAAAAAAAGTAAAAATAAATCATCTGGTAACAAAGTAATAATTTCCGTATTGCATGCCGATATCACCTAAAGAGAATAACAACGTATCACTGAATAAATCGCACTATATATAAAATTCCTATAAGTTTTTATTAATAATTATAATAATACAACATAGATATAGCACATACAGATCATATTAATATGATGCATTAGCATCTGTTATAAGAAATATAAACTATTTTTAGACGCGTATGATTCTTTTTTAATTATAAATATTTTTCTACTGCCCTTACTGCAATGAAAAAATAATGGGAGGGCCTGGTTCATTAGTGATGTATCAGTGGCCCTTTCATTATGTTATCATTGCAGTAAGTGTAATGTCCTCGTGTTTGTTGGTTGACGTTAATCAGCAAGAAGTATTTGGAAATTTTAAAAGAAAAGTCTTTATTTCCTTTAGGCTAACATCAGACATAAGTTTACATATGTAGATATTGAAATAATAATTCCTTCACTAAACTTTAAGAACGAAGTATTTCGTTCTTAAAAATATGTAGATATATATTACAATCAGTCAAAAAGGACAACTCCACAGAGTACCATCAGTGATGTGCTCATTGATAATTTACTATACAAGAATATCCTGTAGGCATGCCAGCTGCCGATTCAGTAAGGGCAGTAGAATATTTTTTTTTAATTCAATACACGTCAAAAATAGTTTATATTTCTTACACAAAGATCATGATAACCATGAAGAGAAGAGGTTTGCAACTGTGAGTATACCATTGTGTATAACTCTTGCAAGTTTAACTTTTGTACTTACCAGATTCCAGAGCCTCGTTAGGTTATTTGCACATACTGGTGGATTTGTACTTGTACAAGAATTGAGAATCAATGAAACAATTTAGGCTAATGGACAAAACTTAAGAAGTTTTACCTTTCAGCATGTATATCAGGAGTCAATAACCTAGAAAGATATTTGATACACAGTGAAGACACACAAGATAACCAAGTGTGAACAAAATTGTCTTTGTCTCCTTCTAAAAAAATATACTTTCCATTTCCTCAAGTTTTGTCCACATGAGTGTATATACATAAAACTGCTCAATGCGAGTTTTGGTCATTTGATGGTAGACAGTCTGTAATAACTTATACAACCAATCTCAGCTTATCACAAGCAAAATACCAAAGAAATAGACTGCATCGCAGTATGCATAGTCAATGATTCAAAAATTGTCTGTGGGTAATAGACTAATTAAACAGTCCACATAAAATAATTTTGTAAAATATATATATATTTTTAGATAACTTTTTCATTAAAAGAATCTGTTTATATTTTTCCTACAAAAATTTATGATCGTTAACAAAGTTGCTTAATATATTTTTATATTATTTTAATATATATATATATAATCTACATTATAAATACTATTTATCACTTGATATAACACTCATGGACAAAACTCAAAGAAGTAGAAAGTCTCCAATGTAGCCGGTGTCATCTTTTTTTTTTTTTAAGAAGACTGAGGTAATTTTGTTCATACTTGGTTATCTCGTGTGTCTTCAATAAAGGTCACTGTAATATCTTTCAAAGTTATTGTCTGAATCCCGATATACATGCTAAAAGTAAAACTTTCTTAAGTTTTGTCCATGAGTTTATTTTGTAAACATACAACGATACGATATTTATAGTAATTGTTTATCCCAACTGTATTCCCTTACGGGATATCGCGTTGTTGTGTATGGAGAGCTCTGAGATAAATAAATAAATAGATATTTAAAGTAAAAACATTAGACCTCCAAGGAAAAGTTTCTATTTTACATTTTTTAAATTACAAAACTCTCTAGCTTTCGGGTAAGAAAGCCCTTTTACAAGAGAAAATATTTTACATTAAAATTCTTCAATAGAATAAGAGCTAAAATGCTTGGGGTTTTTATAATTATTAACAGCTAAATAACTGTAAACATCCCAAGCGTTTTATTTTAATTTTTTTTCTATTAGCGATTTTTAATGTAAAATATTATCTCCTGTAGAAGTGTTTTCTTGCCCAAAAGCTAGAGATATTTGTAATTTCATTTTTTTTTACAAAAGAATATTTTTTCTGGAGGCCTAATGGTTTTACTTTAATATTAGGGGGTCGGTGGAAGGATGGTCTAAACCATTGGTTTTCGACCGCTACGACCTGGGTTCGATTCCCGCATTGGGCACTTTTTTATGTTTAAAAAAAATGCTCCAATGGCCCGCGATTCTTGCAAAAGTCCAACCCCACCAGCGAGTTCAAGTAACCAAACGGGGCTCTGGCATATTTGTAAGTGCAAAGTCGAACTGTTTTTCACATATGTAGACATGTGGTGCACTTATAGTAAAAGCAGTCGCCTACTTCTACCCACCATGATTATCATGGCCTGTACCACGTGTACTAGGGATAAGCGAAAAAAAAAAACTTTAATATTTATTCAAGGGATTATTTTATAAAATTGTGAAATACAGATATATAAATACAGTAGAACCTTCCTGTAAAGGAAACCTAATTGCAGAGCCAAAGTGTTCTCTTACCGGAGAGTTACTAAATTGTAAAAATGGTATTTTTGCAAATGAAAACTGTCCTTTGTATAGAGGTGTCCTCTTGCCAGAGAGTAACTAAATTATAAAAATGGTGATTTTGCAAATGAAAATTGTCCTTTGTAGAGAGGTGTCCTCTTACCGGAGAGTTACTAAATTGTAAAAATGGTAATTTTGCAAATGAAAACTGTCCTTTGTAGAGAGGTGTCCTCTTACCGGAGAGTTACTAAATTGTAAAAATGGTAATTTTGCAAATGAAAACTGTCCTTTGTAGAGAGGTGTACTCTTACTGGAGAGTAACTAAATTGTAAAAATGGTAATTTTGCAAATAAAAACTGTCCCTTGTAGAGAGGTGTCCTCTTACCGGAGAGTAACTAAATTGTAAAAATTGTAATTTTGCAAATAAAAACTGTCCCTTGTAGAGAGGTGTCCTCTTACCGGAGAGTAACTAAATTGTAAAAATGGTAATTTTGCAAATGAAAACTATTCTTTGTAGAGAGGTGTCCTCTTACCGGAGAGTTACTAAATTGTAAAAATGGTAATTTTGCAAATGAAAACTGTCCTTTGTAGAGAGGTGTACTCTTACTGGAGAGTAACTAAATTGTAAAAATGGTAATTTTGCAAATAAAAACTGTCCCTTGTAGAGAGGTGTCCTCTTACCGGAGAGTAACTAAATTGTAAAAATGGTAATTTTGCAAATAAAAACTGTCCCTTGTAGAGAGGTGTCCTCTTACCGGAGAGTAACTAAATTGTAAAAATGGTAATTTTGCAAATAAAAACTGTCCCTTGTAGAGAGGTGTCCTCTTACCGGAGAGTAACTAAATTGTAAAAATGGTAATTTTGCAAATGAAAACTGTCCTTTGTAGAGAGGTGTCCTCTTACCGGATAGTAACTAAATTGTAAAAATGGTAATTTTGCAAATGAAAACTATTCTTTGTAGAGAGGTGTCCTCTTACCGGAGAGTAACTAAATTGTAAAAATGGTAATTTTGCAAATGAAAACTATTCTTTGTAGAGAGGTGTCCTCTAACGAGGTGTCCGCTAATGGGAGGTTCTACTGTATATAAATTTCTCTATTTAAAAACGGAAACGAATCAATTTGTAGATGTCTTTGGATTATAAAAGAGACATTGAATAGATGTCATTGCTTACGAATTCCTTCCATTTAAAGGATAACCATTCTCTGTTGGAGTCTTGACGGACGTAATCCCTTGTCGGGACCTTTTCTCTGATAGCAACATTCCAGACTGGTACTGAAGAAAATTGATGAGAGGATTCTAAAGGCCTTGTGATGAATGTTTGATGTACAGTCAGCAAAAAAAAAAATGTTGTCCCTTTCACTGATAAAATGGCCAGTTTGAAGAGAGCATTGATAAGATCACAGTTGACTTGATTAAAAAGCAATTCTCAAGAGATAAAAGAAAGACTTTGTAAAAATATATTTTTTCAAATTATGGAACATTTTCGATAGAAATTTTTTTTATAAATGTTTCATATAAAATTGCCACGTGGAAAATTAGGGAAGATAAACTTCAGGATGAGACAATAATTTATTTCAGGCAGGAACAAACTATGAATGATAAACAAAAGATAAGGAATGAGAGAAGTTTACAGAGTAAATATCGAAATTGATAATCTGTTATTAAAATAAAAAAAATACTTCGCTACAATATATTAAATCTCATATTCATTATTGTTTGAATTGAGGTGTTTTTTTAAGTAAATTCATATTCAGAATAAAAAAAGGAAAACATGCATCACTGTCATTTAAGAAGAAGATTGTACCGCCGAACGCTTGTTCTGTGGTACATATACTACAATAGGAACGAAACAGAGAAGATTAGCATGACCCCCTATTCATTATTGCTTAAATTGAGGTGCTTTTCAAATAAATTCATATTCAAAATAAAAAAGGAACATGCATCACTGTCATTTAAGAAGAAGATTTTACAGCCGAATGCTTGTTCTGCGTTATATATACTACAATAGGAACGATACAGAGAAGATTAGCATGGCCCCTGCTCAAGGATGACACGTAAAATCGTGAAGCGTTCAATATATATTTGTCGTTATATCGAATTCCAAGATAAATCCACAGATTACTCAAAAAATGAAAGGTTTGTAATAAATAGCTCTTTAATACCTTTCAATGTTGTTCTCAAGAACAAAATAAAATGTACTTTAAAGAGATAAATCATAGCAATCAATATAGGAGAACCATTTTTCATCCATTGTTTGTTATCTTTTCTCACAATAAATATACAGAGGGTTGGTGGAAGGGTGGTCTAAACTGTTGGTTTTCGACCGCTACGACCCGGGTTCGATTCCCGCATTGGGCACTTTCTTTTTGATAAAAAAAAAAAACTGCTCCAAATGGCCCCCGATTCTTTCAAAAGTACAACCCCACCAGCGAGTGCAAGTAACTAAACGGGGTTCTGGTACATTTGTAACTGCAAAGTTGAACTGCTTTTTGCATGTGTAGACATGTGGTGCACTTACAGTAAAAGCGGTCGCCTACTTCTACTCATCATGATTATCATGGCCTAGGGATAAGCAAAAAAAAAAAAACAATAAATATACAGATTCTTTTAATGTTAGAATTCTCTTTTAAATATAGGGATTCATTACTAGTTACATTAACACCACCTTTGCCGGTCCCAAGCCCGGATGAAAAAGGAGGAGGGGGAACAGTAACAAGCTCACTAAAAAACCTGGGCTCAGCTGGCCCGGCTGATAGTACCCTGTAAGGGCTCCTGATCCAAGGATACAGGATGAGCAGCATTTGTATTCCATGTTAGGAGCAGCTGCACATGGCATCTTTTCCTCATGTCAGAGGCGGCCATTTCTTTCAGAGCTAAGTCGGCCTGCCACTGAGTAGTGCTCTCAGTCTTAATGACAAAGGCAGACGCATTCTACTTCACCCAGTATGGAGATAAGAAAGAAGAAGACTAGTTACATTTTATTTATAAATAACATTAGATTGTTTAAGAAAAAAAGGCATTTCCTGATCGTGTAACAAAGTAACTTACTGATGACTTATGCCATTTATCGAAATAATTATTAAATAATCGTTGATTTTTCTGGAATAATTAAAAATCAACAATTAGTTGATATTTATTCAGATAGATGGCGCAAGCAACTTTTCGTTGCACGATCAGAAAATGCCTTTTTTCTTAATTTATCCACCTGATCCAAGTACAAGTTCAATTTTGTACAATTTTTCATTATATAGTTTGCTATTTTTTTTTTTTTTATAATCTACCTAGAACATATATATAATCTTTGTCTTTGTATATGGGGAAAAATAGTTTTGGAATAAGTACAGTTATTGAAATTATTTTATTTTTCTAGCTTTCGTGATTTTTTGCCCTTCTATACAGAAGTATTTTACAAATATCATTATCTCTAGCTTTCAGGCTTTTTCGCCCTTCTACAGGAGTATTTTAAAATTGTATTACCTCTAGCTTTTGGGCTTTTTTGTCATTCTACAAGGCGAAAAAACCCGAAAGCTAGAGATAATAATATTTGAAAATACTCTTCTAGAAGAGCGAAAAATCTCGAAAGCTAGAGGTAATAAAATGATCTTGAAGAAACTTATCCCTGAGCGATTTTTTCACAAATATTATAACACAAAGGATTCTATTTTTCTAAGTATCTCTTTCTAGCGGATCTTGTTCAAATAACCCTAAAGCAGGGGTCGACAAAATTTTGAGTCGGAAGAGTCAAAAATTATAAAATTTACAAAATTTTAAAGTTTTTAAAGAGCCACACATTTTTTTTCTTGCCAACAATAATTTGGATTAGTAGTCTTGATTCGGTGGATGGTGGTGCATGGCCGTTCTTAGTTGGTGGAGCCAGGTCTGGTTAATTCCGATAACGCGAACGAGACTCTAGCCTACTAAATAGACCCACAGTCCTTTCTACCGTGAGAGGGTCTTCTTAGAGGGACAGGTGGCTTTTAGCCGCACGAAACAGAGCAATAACAGGTCTGTGATGCCCTTAGATGTCCGGGGCCGCACGCGCGCTACACTGAAGGAATCATCATGTGACTACCCTTGTCCGAAAGGACCCGGTAACCCTCTGAACCTCCTTCGTGGTGGGGATAGGGGATTGTTCCCCTCGAACGAGGAATTCCCAGTAAGCGCGAGTCATCAGCTCGCGTTGATTACGTCCCTGCATACCGCCCGTCGCTACTACCGACCGATTGAATTACCAACAATAAATAGTACTCACATAAATAATATTTACGTATGGAACTATATAAAGAGCCGCAACTTCACATCCAAAGAGTCGCAAGTTGCCGACCCCTGACCTAAAGGATTTCTAGTAGATGTTGAATCAAATTACCTTTCGATGAAAAATACCGCGACCTATATGAAAAATTACAAACAACTTATAAGGTTATCCTAAAAGTTCGTAAACATATTATGGTTTATATTTTGCAAGTGTTTACGAACTTTTGGAGAACAACCTTGTAATTCTGAAACTTGGCCCATCTGCTGATTGGTCACTCCTTGATATAGAACATCAGAGATTAAATCATTCTTCTATAAGAATTCTGTTATAATTTTACCAAGGTTACCAATATTACCGATGTTGTCCCAAAAGTTCGTAAACATATTATGATTTACATTTTGCAAGTGTTTACGGACTTTTGGGACAACCTTGTAATTCTGAAACTTGGCCCATCTGCTGATTGGTCACTCCTTGATATAGAACATCAGAGATTAAATCATTCTTCTATAAGAATTCTGTTATAATTTTACCAAGGTTACCAATATTACCGATGTTGTCCCAAAAGTTCGTAAACATATTATGATTTACATTTTGCAAGTGTTTACGGACTTTTGGGACAACCTTGTAATTCTGAAACTTGGCCCATCTGCTGATTGGTCACTCCTTGATATAGAACATCAGAGATTAAATCATTCTTCTATAAGAATTCTGTTATAATTTTACCAAGGTTACCAATATTACCGATGTTGTCCCAAAAGTTCGTAAACATATTATGGTTTATATTTTGCAAGTGTTTACGGACTTTTGGGACAATCTTGTAATTCTGAAACTTAACCCACCTACTGATTGGTCACTCCTTGATATAGAACATCAGAGATTAAATCATTCTTCTATAAGAATTCTGTTATAATTTTACCAAGGATACCAATATTACCGATGTTGTCCCAAAAGTTCTCGTAAACACTTGCAAAATATAAACCCTAATCATAATTTATAAGTTTACGAACTTTTGAGACAACCTTCATTTGGAATTCCTCATTATTTTCGTCCAAATTTTTACAACGCACAATTCATTACAAATCATGGTAAATTTGGAGAATTTCTGGCCAAAATAGGGGCAACAGATAATTCTAGCTGATTCTGTGGAAAAGAAACCAAGACGCAATACCTTTACTGATAGAATGTTCATTCTTTCACAGCTACAGAAATAATCATTTTTAACCCATCAAAGAAATGTGCGAATTTGTATATAACAAAGACACCTGTGTAAAATTCAATAATTTTTGTAAATTCATTTCAGACTTTCTTTTCTGTTTGAGAAAACCAACCTTTCAGTTTTGTTTTTAGTCTTGTTTATTGAATTGTATATAAATGAATTTTTAATTAAAAAGGCATATATTGGATCAAAATATCATTTATTTTACCAATATTCGTTTTCTCCCCAATGAATATAAAAAAATATTTTTAAAACTTAATTCTGTTGACGTTATGTGGCGCTGAGTTTGTTGTTGACATACATTAAATATATTATAACACCTTGATAAAGGTTGGCGTTCAGCCAACTTAAATATTGGTAAAATAAATGATATTTTGATCCAATATATGCCTTTTTAATTAAATATTTATTTATGGATTGCTCTATTTTTAAAATAAAATGAATTGTATATAAGATGCTAAAATGTATTTAAATGCAAGTATCCCAAGCTGGGATATCGCGTCCGAATGTCAAATATAATAAAAAAAAAAACCTTGTGAGGATGTTAAGCAACATTTGGTAAATATTACAACACATTGTACTATTGATTGATATTCACAAAGTGTTTTCAAAAGATAATCAAATTCTGGCTTGTTGAATTGGTTTTCTGTTATGAGAAATTCTCTGATTACAAATGAACAAAAAACTTTTTCTAAAATTCTTACCCCCTTACTGTCTGGAGGAGGACTCTCTGTCGTTGGGGGAATCTCCTCGACTGTACATAACTGTATATATTTTACTCTTTTATTTTATCCCTCTTTTTATAATTATTATATACTACTACCATTGACTTGTGTATGAGGTCAATAAAATATGTTTAAATCTCTCTCCATCTCCCATCTATCTACTTGAATAGTGCGGACTGTGCACTTTTGTCTATATTTTGACGGGGTGTCAAAAAAACATGTTATTTGTCAATTTGTCTCCCTCTCCATCGGTGGCGGAGTCTTTCCCGCAATGGGCCCCATCAATGAAGACTGTATATATATTTTATATATATGTATATTTATGAATTTTATATTTTACTTTTATTTATCTATATTTAATCTTATTTATTTATATTTATCTGTATTTAACCTTATATACTTTATATGAACATTGAAATAAAGTAGTTTCAATCTCAATCTCTCTCTCTCTCTCTCAGCGTATAAAAGTATTTGTATACGAAAATTTGTGGCCTTAAATTTTATTAGTTTCCATATTTCAACATTTAATTTTTTTAATAGACAATTTATATATATTTTTACATATGTATAAGTGAATACATTGTCAAAAATCTACGCTTCTATAATAAGAAATATATTTAAAATAAATCGAAAATATTTTGTGTTTACAAATTTTTTTAAGGAGCGCCAAAAAAACTCAATAATTTTTTATATTTATGAACTATATTCAGAGACAAAATAAAGAAAAATACAATAATTAGAGTAAATCATTCGATAAAGATTAGCGGAACTTTTGTAGAATTTATATTCGCTTATAAAATAAATAGCAGACGAATGTTAATTTTAAATAAGGGAAAAAAAATTGACAACTACTTTGATCATTTCATTGTCTTTCTCTTCAACTATTGTTATCTTTTTAGATGAAATTGTCGTACGGTTGAGTGCAATTGCACAATATGCCATTTATATGTTATAATGAAGATAATAAATGGTATAATATAGGATATATATGTAGATATCACCGTATATATAGATAGATCGTCTGTTTGGTTAGAATCAGCCTAAGGCGTGAGGGTGCCGGCACATACCTGCGGTTGATGATCGGGCAGAGAGATAGGCCTAACTTGCCGGTCGCCGACGCGCACCGATTGGTCGATGGTGACGTTACAGCGCATGCGCCACGGTTGTCATAAAAGGTCATGCACGTGAAGCGCAGGGATAATAGGGTAATTTTAGATGTGGGCGCCACCCAGAGATATGTTCGCAGTCGATATGATGGCATACACATCTACAATATTATAGATACAAAATGGCCTCCGGGATGTAAAGATTGTAACTTCATCAGTAAACGGCGCAGAACGAGAATCGCAACTTTCCCGCAGTTTCTTAGATGTCAATGACCCTAGGTCAATACCACTGCAATAATCACTCCAGATAGACACTTCATTACTACTGCACTATTGATTTTTATACCATGTTCTTTCTATAAGCATATGCAACAGGAAGCTTGGTGGGACATTCACTATAATGTATTAGCATAATGTAGTTAAATTACAACTAATTTACTATTAATATGTTAAAATCTTTTGTATAAGATTTTATCATTTGATAAAATACCATCTAGGGATAGGTTTCTTGTATAAATGTTTTAATATCTTAATCTTTCGGATCTTGATGTCCTTCTACAGGAAGGGTTGTCTGTCCTCCTTGTCTAGAGGAGGACTCTCTCAAGGTAGGGAAGCCTTCCTTGCTGAAGACATTTGTACACAACTATATATATATTCCCCTACACTTTATATACCCTTTTACTCTTTTATTTTTCCACCTTTGTAAAATTTGAGTAAAAGAATCAATAAAATTGTTTAAATTGTCTACAGGAGGGTTGATGACTCACTATAACCTTTATAACTATAAAGTTGAAAGCCTTCCCTGAACTGGCGAGTGCCATAGACCGAAAGCATGGTCTCCATATGGGCGTTTCTCAGTTTGCCAAAGCTGGTATTGTAGTTTTATCACCGACTCGATTCAGCTAGTTTGTGGAGATGGTCAATAGATGGGGCATAGTTTTGGTGTCTCTTTTTGTTGGATTTAATTTCCAAGCTTATTATCATTGATGACATTTTTATTGATTTTTGACCACTCTGATGTTGTTGTAGTTGTTCGATAGCACATATATATTTTGATTGCTGTATTTCCCATTATTTTTTCTTTCTATTATGTTATAATTGTAATATTTGTATGATTAAAGAAAATCATTAATAAAAAAACTCCTTCATTAACAAAAAAACTCCTTCACTTTTGATGGGAGCGGTAACCTTTATATATATAACCAATGGTGACATTTTGGCTTTATAGTTAGGCCTTAAAACTCCTGTATTAAGGCTTCAAGGCTCGAAATCTTGTATTATTAAAACAATGCATTTTAGTGATATTCTTTACGCAGAACTTGTAAATACACATGAAAGAATATGCCTCAATACCAGTTTTAACAAATTTAGACACTTAAGCCAATATGTATACTAATGGTTTCAAGCTATGACTCTTATCATTACCGGGGCGTTTTCAATTTGCATAGTTTTAATACATTTTAAGGAAAGGGGAAGGTCTCCTTTTTTGGCCAATGAATACCATTCTGCCATCATATCATTCTTATCGCACTTGTAGCAGAGAAATTCCTGAGAATCTACTAAACTTGTTTGAAAGGTATATTGAAACTTGAAATACAAACGACTATTTGAAAAAATACGTTAAGAAAACGATTGACGCATAACGATGATGCATCTAGAAACGAGATATCACATGAAGAATAAAATTTACTCTAAAAAAAGCTATTCAAACTTTGTAAATTAGAAAAACAATAAACGTTCTTTTTTTTACATATAGATAGATAATTTCCATTAAGGATGAGACAAACAGTAAAAATTGAGCATTTTAATGAAATCATCCTTCCGCATTCTATATCCCCTCTTTTCAAAATAAAAGAAAATCTCATTTTAAAAATAAATATTTTAGAATTGCGCTCCATGTATATTTGAAATAATAAATTATTTAGAACGCTTTAAAAATTCTAATATTTTTATCAACGCAGTAAAGAGCATTTTTGAAAATTATTGTATTTGTTTTATTTTTTAAAAGAAAGGGGTAGGTTATATATAGTTTATATTTTAAAAAGAAACAGTATTGTTGAAATTGAACTTTAATTACCTTGTAGTTGAAAAAATAAACAATTCAACGCAAACCATGAATAAGAAATAGATTTATAGATAGAAAGTGGGATTGTAACTGTTGAATGCTTTATTTGGTTTCAAACTGGTATGGATTTTGCATTAAGTTGCATTCAGGTTCGATATGGATTCTATCAGAAAGAGTATAGAGGACTTTTTATGTAAGATTTTATATAAATATTCGAATAAAAAACTTGGAAAAGCTAAAAAGGCTTGATAAACTAGCGAAGCAGCGAATAGGATTCACAATTGAACCGTTTAAAAGTCAAATATTATAAATTGTAGAGAAAATGATTATCAAATTAATAGATAATTAGCTTAAAATTTATATTGTAAAAAAATGTATTATTTTATGAACAGTTTTACACTTTTCTTAATTAATTTTTCTACTCTTTAAACTTCCCTCTTTTTTATCTGGTATTATATAAATGATCTTTTTTGTTGTTGTTTTTATGTCAAATAAATTGCTGAGTCATTCTAAGGTTTGTCTTTCCTAATTTTCTATGTCACAATACGTATACCCTCATTTTAAAATGACACATTCAATATTTTATCAAAATAGCATCAAATATTATCTCTACAGACCAATGATAAAATGTAATGATAAAATCGTAAAGAGGCCGCCTGGCCGGCATTCATATTTCTTGAATTATCAATGCCGGCCAGGCAGCCTCTAACTTTACTTTAATCAAGACCAATTTTGGTCCCGAGGTATTTTCAAGCAATGATAAAAGTTATTGAATGAAAGGGCTTGTCTCATCAGTGGTGAACCCTCTCAGCGATTTCGCCAAATTAGAGAGTTCACCACTGATGAGCCAATCCCTCTCATTCAAAAACTTTTATCATTGCAGTAAGGTCTATAGAGATAATATTTGATGTTATTTAAAAAAGAAGAACATTACCAGTAAATTATTTGTTACAAATTTTATTTATAGAAGAGATGTGGTACATGAATATCACCATTCCCGTATCTTGCATTGAATATCTTTTAAATATGTATAAATGTGTTAAACCCAGAATATATCTTAATATAGAACTTGCAATATAACTGCTAGATGTAAGTATAAAAAGGCTGAGAGGACTTAAGCCATATGACAATATGTGGTCTTTGTGGTACATGAATACCATCCTCCAGGTAATCTTGCATTGAATATATTATAAATATGTATAATTTGTGTTAATTTATACCTAACTGGCCTTGTCTTTATTGTTTGCGGAAGAGCATTGCTCGATGCAAATATTTGAATGTAATTCTACTGTCCTATAAGCTTATATCCATAGTTTTCTTGAAAATCATTTCTGAGATTCACCCTACAGTGCTGCATATATAAGCAGAATGGTCCAATACAGTATTAGAGCTCTGAGAAGCGGTCTGGTGGATTAAATTGGCGAAACCGCTGGGAGGGTTCACCCCTGATGAGCCAAGCCCTCCCAATATATTTTTTCATCGCAGTAAGGGCAGTAGAAGTTTGTATTATGTATAAAAGAAACAATCGTGCTTTTAAATCCTTTCGTTTTATATGTATAAATGTGTTAAAACCAGAATATATATTAATATAGAACTTGCTAAAGAGAGCTGCTAGATGTAAGTATAAAAAAAGGCTAAGAGGACTTAAGCCAAGGAAGAAGACAAACAACGGGTTAATCCCAAGTTTGGGAACACCGCACCTGATGTCTTCTTGGCTCCACAAACTGTCCTCATGTCCTTATATCGTTACAGAAAACTGTTCCATATATTACATATACCATTTTGTCATTAACTTACTTAGATTTAATTGTCATTTTTGAGAAATCAGCACTGGTTTGATAAAATGATTTGAGATAAGGGTCAATTTGAGACTTACAAAGGTCACTCCAAAGGTTTTTTTTCAATCAATATTAAAAAAATTAAAATAATAAAATATATATTATACCATTAAAACCTACATGCATTTTTTATCTAACATGAACATTTTTATATTGTATATATCATGCACCAAATTATTATTTATGTTATAAAAGAGGTTACGAGAGAGAGAAAGATTGTGTTTTAACTGAGAAAATATAATATGAAGGTGTTGAATTTTATGAGAGAGATGCCTTTTTAAGAAACAAGAAAAAGTAAATAATGTTTCTCTAATAAAATATAACTGTTGTAGCTCGTCATTGTTTGAGAAGTTTTAGATGTTTACCAGATATCAGGAAATAGACTGGGATCATATGATAAAAATACCTCTAGTTTTTTTTTTTTTTTACTATCACAGTTAAGAAGGTGTAGTGTTACGGGAGATATTGAAACGTTCTCTCTTGATGTAACCTGGATTCCTAGAGCGGGTTTGAGAAGTCATGGGCGTCATGGTAAGTCACGGACATCATTGCGAGTCATGGGCATTTGTGGAAATCATGGACGTCATGGCAAGTCATGCGAGCCATAAGAAGTCACGGCCATCAGGGCGAGGTACGGACGTTTATGGAAAGTCACGGGCGTAATGGGAAGGCACATGGAAAGTCATGGACGTCTTGGGTGATCACTGCCTCATGAGTGTCACGAGCTCTATGAGAAGTCACGGGCTTTATAAGAGGTCACGGGTTTCATAAGAGGTCATGGGCTTTATGGCAGGTCATAGGTTTCATGGGAGGTCACGGGTTTCATGGAAGCTCACGGGCTTTCATCGGAAGTCATGGGTTTTATAAGAGATCATGGGCTTTAAGGCGGGTCATAGTTTCATGGGAGGTCACGGGTTTCATGGAAGCTCACGGGCTTTCATGGGAAGTCATGGGTTTTATAAGAGATCATGGGCTTTATGGCGGGTCATAGTTTCATGGGAGGTCACGGGCTTTCATAGGAAGTCACGGGTTTTATAAGAGGTCATGGACATTAAAAGAATTTGCTATTTATTGTATTTGAAATATCGTAATAATAAGGATATTATTTTATATATTTAGTCACAGATTATTAATTTTAATGTTTTGGAACTGCTGCGTCATACTCAGGCTAAAGTCGGCAGCAAAGGCGTCTGCTTCCATGTTAGGAACGGCCTCAAATTACAGGCAAAGTCAGACTTTCACCAAAGTGTGCCTGGATCATGGCGCCATGATTAACGAAAGCTGCACCCCTACACCCCATTCCTTGAGATCACTCATGGAATTCGTGTAATCTTTGCACAAGGGGATAAAAAAACAACAACAATGTTTTGTTATGCTCATCAAATTTCTTTCATTGCGCGCATCTCTTTTATTTTATATAAATAAGGTTTTAAATGTTTTAATAAAAATAAACTGCGTGTGTGCCTTATACACCCTACTTTTTCTTTCTACTCGACAATATTTTGGGAACTATCGTGCTATCAGGCCGGCCCTTCACATACAAAGGCGTATGTAGGAAAGGTTATCTAGTGTGCGAATGCGATGTTGGGCCTTTACGTTAAAATAGATTGCAGATTTAGCGCGATTTTTGGGTTGGTGCTAAAACGATATCATCGTAGTTTGTGTGTGTATAAGTGAGAAACAAAATCTCAAAACAATATTTCCAACTTTTGAGAGAACCTTGTAGTTAGAAATTGATATTAAAAAATAAAATCAAAGAGTGAGAGTTGGGTGAAAGAAAAAAGGACTGTGAGGAATGCTATCACGTGGCCCACGTGGAGGAACCAGCTGGTGAGATATCAAGTTCCCGACAATCTGTCACCACACATTCCTGACAATATGTCACTGAATTTCTTTTTTTACTGCTTGAAAAACTTCGGAATAATTCGCGCTGAAATCATGGATTGCAGGTTGTCTTTCGACGAAACTTGGCATTGTAGGATTATTTAAAACCTAAAGATACTTCTTGCAAATACGTAATAAAAGACAAATTATACAAAGTGTGATTCTTCATTTGAAATATTAGGTAAGATTTGGATCTCTAACTCTTTTTAAAGTTTTAGTTATTAAACGATCGAGAGGTGCTCAGGAGATTTGAAAAGTGCGATTTTTTAACACAATATTTCTACACAAAGCAATAACGCGCCATCTATACATATAAAATAAAAGGATTTAAAAGCGCGAATGTTTCTTTTATACATAAAACGAACTTCTACTGTCCTTACTGCGATGAAAAAATATATTGGGAGGGCTTGGCTCATCAGTGGTGAACCCTCCCAGCGGTTTCGCCAATTTAATCCACCAGACCGCTTCTCAGAACTCTAATACTGTATTGGATCATTCTGCTTTTATATGCTACACTGAAGGATGGAATCTTAGAAATGGTTTTCAAGTAAACTATGGACATAAGCTTATAGGACAGTAGAATTACATTCAAATGTTTGCTTCGAGCAATGCTCTTCAGCAAACTATAAAGACAAGGCCAGTTAGGAATAAATTAACACAAAGCAATAACGCGCCATCTATACATATAAAATAAAAGGATTTAAAAGCGCGAATGTTTCTTTTATACATAAAGGACAGTAAGGACAGTAGAAGTTCGTTTTATGTATAAAAGAAACATTCGCGCTTTTAAATCCTTTTATTTAACAATATTTCTATTTCTCCCGCGTGCACCATTCGTTTCATGCCAATTCTACACGTTGCATATTACTTCACTTATCTACAAAGGTGTTTATGATGCAAGGTTATAATATACACTCATGGACAAAAAGAAAGTTTCATATTGTGGCGAAGAAATAATTTTAAAATTTTATCATTTTAATAATCAATGAAAATACATAGCCTAATATAATTCTGTATTTATGAAATCTTCATATATGTTTTATAGTTTTGTTGTTAAATATTCTCAAGCTGTGATTAATTTGTTATTTTTAATTATAGTCACCTAGTTATGTGTGTGCTGACGCCATAAATAAAATATTGTTACACCAGGTTGCAGCTTAGCAGAATCTTCAACCTTGATTTTCTCCTGTGCTGGGTCTTATATTTTACCAGAGCGTGTTTCAACCATCCTACAAATTTATATAAGGGAATAATGAGGTAACTCTACTTTAAGTAGCCTCAATAATAATTTATTTATTTCTCACATCAAAGAGAGCAGTCAATCCACACAGTGTAAACTAAATACAAATGGTGATTTTATAATACATAAATATGTTTATAATATATATGCATTCTGTTTAATAAAATAAATAAATATGAAATATAAATTTGAATTTAAAATATATCAAAAATAATCTTACAAATGAAAATAAAATAGGTGCATTAGCCATGATGCAACAATATATTCTGCTTTATCTTTGTGATCTGCTTAGTCATCCATTTCTACGTTACAACTGGAGGAGATGCTGGGTAGATTATGGAAGACAAACTGAAGATAGCCGAAAATACCTTGAGGCAATGGGTGCTGTGATC
>CP092867.1:29943276-29982875 GCA_030710605.1 Cordylochernes scorpioides
TTAGAAATGAATCTAAAAAGAAATGAGAAGCAGGGGAAGAAATAGAATACTCGCTCATAAAGAGAAAAATAAGAAAAGGAAAGAATATCTATGTACAAAAGACTATATACATCGTTTTTCGTGCATAGAACACAGTGAAGAAGTAGACTATTGAGTCATGTATTTAATGAATCTCCCTTTAATTCACATAAAGTTATTGTTATTTCTTCATTGTCGCATCTCTCTCATATTAAAATGGGAATAAAATATATTCACTTATTATAACCGAATGACCCGGCTTCGCCCGGGATTCTGATAGATTGAATATTTGCTTAACCAATTGTTTTTCTATCAATTGATTCGATTATATAGCACAATCAGACACTAATATAAGCTTGCACCACGCTGATGAGGGCCAACAGCCCGAAACGCGTACGTGGTTAGCTTTTCTTGATTAAATCAAGAATGGGTAATTGGGCCAATTCTGGAATAATTAAAATTCAACGAATAGTTGATATTTATTCCGATAGATGGCGATGACCACCAGCAACTTCAAGTTTCACGATAAGGAGATGCCTTTTTCTTAACTAATATAAGAGTAGAACTGTCTGGGGACTAAGCTGGAAACACCGCTTTGAGAAAGTTCAGCTCTGATAGAAGCGCTCCCTCAATATTTTTCTCAATTCAGATGAGTCATTAGGGTGGTTATATTTGATTAAAATATTAGCGATAAAACACATCACATTTTACAAACATTGATATAAAATATTAATAAATAAACTTCTTAATAAGTAATCTATATGTATTTTATTATTCTTTAAAATATTATTTTACGGAAATATTTCCATTTATATAAATAGATTTCAAAAGTATTGTGGAAACCAATTCAAATAAAATGAATAAAAATGTGGTTTTAAAAAATAAAGTTTTATAAAAAGCATTTTGAAGTTTCTTTCTCAATGGTCCTTATTCTATTTTCCTAAAGTTAAAAATTGTTTGAGAGAATCTTGAAAAATCACGTCAGTATTCACTAGAGAAAATTGAAGAAAAAAACATTTTTATTTAAGTTTTTGTTGGATTTGGACAATAAAGGAAGTTTTGGTAATAACAACGAGCTCATTATAGAATGTTTTATATCTCTATTTACTAGTTTAAAACTCCGCCTTTGCCGGTCCCAAGCCCGGATGAAAAAGGAGGAGGGGGGAGCAGTAACAAGCTCACTAACAAACCTGGGCTCAGCTGGCCCGGCTGATAGTACCCTGTAAGGGCTCCTAATCCAGGGATACAGGATGAGCAGCATTTGTACTCCATGTTAGGAGCGGCTGCACATGGCGTCTGTTCCTCATGTCAGAGGCGGCCATTTCTTTTGTAGCTAAATTGGCCTGCCACTAAGTAGTGCTCCCAGTCTTAATGACAAAGGCAGACGCATTCTACTTCACCCAGTCATGATGGTTGTCAAGTCTCAAGCTCTACAAGCTTGATACCCTAATGTGATTCAGTGTAGATAAGAAAGAAGAAGAAGAAGAACTAGTTTATAGATAACTAAACCATTACTAACTATACGTATGATAGTATAGCTGTGTTTATCGTCTTGGTTGTTAGTCTTGTTTAAGAAGTAAATTATCTTCTAATCTTTCGACAATGATTTTATATAAATGTGAACAAATAATACAAATGTGATATTGTACTGGAATAAGGTGAGTAAATTAAGAAAAAGGCATCTCCTTATCGTGCTACTGAAATTTATATAGATGGCGAAATCCATCAGCAACTTACAGTTGCACGACAAGGAGTTGATATTAAAAATAAAGAAGGCATCTCCTGACCACAAGCATATGTGCTTTTTTAGATGGCAGAGCGCCATCTAGTGGAGCAAAAATACACTAAACGTTTATTTAGCTTGCTCCGTGATATTTGGCCAACCCAATTTCTTGATAAATCAAGAAAAGCTATCCACGAACGCGACAAAGCCACAACACCAGCTTTGGCAAACTGAGAAGCGTCCACCTAGAGACCATGGTTTCGGGCTAATGGCCCTCTTCAGTCTAGGGCGGACTTTATTCCATTAGATCCCGTGTGGATCTCATGATGTAAATAGGCTGTATTGATAAATATATATTAAGAAAATGGCATCTCGTGATCGCGTGATTAAAAGTTGCCGATAGCTTGCGCCGCTGGATATTAAAATGGCGAAACCATAGAGAGGGTTTACCACTGATGAGCCATAACATTCCCTCTTTCAATTTTTGTATTCATTAAAGATAGGAGCTGTGGAAAAAAATATATAATTTAGAAGAAGCGTTAAAAAATATGTTTATTATTTACAAAAATAATCTTTGTTCTAAAGTCTAGACATTTGTACACAACTATATATATATTCTTCTACACTTTATATGCCCTTTTACTATATTTTCCACCTCTGTAAAATTTAATTAAAAGAATCAATAAAATTGTTTAAATTGTCTAAAGTTTTAGCGATCGGACCCATAGTCAAGATATTTCTGGATTAAGATATCACATTTCAAATCAATCTTTATATTAAAGTTTGAAAGTTGAACGGGCCCATGTTAAAGGGCTAACCTAGAAAAATGTCCACAAATTATTATGAATGAGCAGTGAGCGAGTTTTATGGCTAGATTTTGTCAGATTTTGAAACCTTTTCCTCTCTCCATTCACCACCGAGTAGAAAAAAAATCACAAATATTAGAATATATAATAGTAAAATTTTTAGTTTTTTTTATTACCGTGATAAAGTTGTAGTGAGATTTTTTTGAAATTTTAAAATTTTTATGCTTTTTTTTATATTACTTTTAGGACATACAAATCTTTGCATATATTTATAGATAGGGTTATAATACGTGTTCTAACAAAATAAAAGCTTGATGCTTTGATTAATATTTCGCTGTGCTAATTGAGATATTATTTAGCAAAATATATTCCAGGAATCTTTTTCTTAAATACAATTTTAATATCTATAGCTTTTTCGGGCTTTAACACCCTTCTGCACGGGTTTTATTAACTATATTGCCTTGAAGAATACTCCTGTAGAAAGACGTTAAAGCCCCCCAAAAAATATATAGAAATTTCAATTGTATTTAAGAAACACATCCCTGGAAGATTTTGTGCCAAACAATACACACACGAACAAAACTTAAGGAATTTTTACCTTTTATCAACAACAACAAACGCCTTTATTGAGGACCTCTCGTCCTATAAAGGATTCGCCAGTTTCCAGAGTAATTGAAGAGAAGAGAACTAATAATACAGAGATATATGTAGTAGGTATAGTATAGTATTTTCTACACTGTGACTATATACAATAGAAGCAACAAGCCTTTTACTGGGATCAAAGTCCCATACATGATTCGTCATTCTAATCCTGACAAAGATTATTTACATACAATTATTTACATCAATTAGATTATGTATATAGCTTTCCCTTCTCTTCAGTTTTACCTTTTAGCATGTATATCGGGATTCAGACAATAACTCTAAAAGATATTTGATACACAGTGACCTTTATTGAAGACACAAGAGATAACCAAGTATCAACAAAATTGCTATTGTCTCCTTCAAAAACCCAGACTTGAAAGACTTCCAATTAGAATATGAAACTTCTTCAAGTTTTTTCCATGAGTGTATAGCTCAAAGCATTATAATTTTTAAATAGAGAGATTATGTTATGATGCATTAGCGCGCCATCTTTTATGAAAATTCCAAACTATTATAAACTGACAAAACCGCTGGGAGGGTTCACCGCTGATGAGTCAGGACCTCCCATAAATTTTTCATTGAAGGGCAATAGAAATTGTTTAATTAAAAAAAGGAATCATACACGTCTATAATAGTTTAGAATTTTCAGAGAAACTAATGAAAAGCGCCATGTATGTCGATAATTACAAAATTGTCTGGATTTCGAATACATTCAATAATTTGTCGGTGAAACGTATAAATATTCTGGCCTTAACTACCCGTTTCATGATTTTTCAGGATGACTGAATGTCCAGATTTTTGGTCGTTGAGGTACAGCTTGCACCACGCTGATGAGAGCCAACAGCCCGAAAAGCGTCCGTGGTTAGCTTTTCTTGATTAATCAAGAATGAGTATTTGGCCAATTTTGGAATAATTAAAAATCAACGAGAATAGTTGATATTTATTCCGATAGATGGAGCAAGCCATCAGAAACTTTCAGTTGCACGATAAGGAGATGCTTTTTCATAATTAAATATAAATATATTTAATATATTGCTATAAAAATGTGGTACAAATGCCGTTGCTATGTCTCAACAAGGAATTAATTCTTCCATTCCGTGCCACAACATCGTCAAAGAACATCGTTAGAAGCGGCTGTTTGATGGAGTGTACATATGTTGGTAAATATATTAAAGAGTTTCCCCACACCTGGATAGAATTCCTTTATCTCCGAGAAATTGTTCATATATATATTTAGCAAATGAAAACATAAGACGCGAATGTTTCTCTTTTACACATTAATCAAACTTATACGTCTGTACTTTATGCCTAAATGATCTTATCCTTATTAAGAAAAAAAAGGCATCTCCTTCTTCTTCTTTCTTATCTCCACTCAATCATAACAGGGTGTCAAGCTTGTAGAGCTTGTTGATGGTGTCTGCTGGGGATGAGTAGAGCTCATCAATGGATGAGTCATGTAGTACATATACCATCAAATTGTTATCGTGATACTCCTGTGGAAGGACTGACAGGTCCGAAAGCTAGAGAATAAAAATAATTTTGAGGAAGAAACTTAGCCCTGGATACTTTATTTTCTTTATAATATTATAAATCAGGGAAGAACGTTCATATACAGTCAATAATGTGTGGAGATTTGACAACCATCACGACAGGCATCTTCTTATTGTATGCACCTTATCCCAGTACAATATCACATTTGTACTATTTTTTTAACTGTCCATATTGTTTATGGAAGAGCATTACTCGATGCAAATATTTATATGTAATTATACTATCCTAAAAGCTTATGTTTATAGTTTGCTTAAATGCCATTTCATAGATTCCATCCTTCAGTGTAGCATATATAAGCAGAATAATCCAATACACAACAAAGTCGGTGGACGAGTGGGTAACACCCTCGATTCCCGACAGTCATGAACCGGGATTGAATTCCGCGTTAACATTTGTTTAATATGTGAATAACCTTCACATATTATTCATTGTTCAATTATCATGAACTAGGTTGCTCTTGCTGAGCGGTACCTATTTATGTGAATTTGAACCAGGATCCAATACACTGATGATCCAAGCCCTCCAAATATTTTTTCATCGCAGTAAGGACAGTAGAAGTTTGATTTATTTGTCAATAAGAACATTCGCGTCTTAATGTCTTCATTCGTTATATATAAATGTCGCGTTATTGCTTTATATATATATTTAGCAAATGAAAATATTAAGACGCGAATTTTTCTTTTACACAGTAATCAAACTTCTACTTTAAAGCCCTTGTCCTTATTGTTTACGGGAGATTATTGCTCGGTGCAAATATTTAAATGTAATTCTACTGTCCTAAAAGCTTATGTTTATAGTTTACTTAAATGCCATTTCTAAGATTCCATCCTTCAGTGTAGCATATATAAGCAGAATGATCCAATACAGTATTAGAGCTCTAAAGAAGCGGTCTGGTAGATTAAAAATTGATGAAATTGCTGGGAGGGTTTAGCACTGATTAGCCAAGCCCTCCCATTTATTTTTAATCGCAGTAAGGCCAGTAGAAGTTTGATTGATGTATAAAAGAAACTTTCGCTTCTTAATGTTTTCATTTGCTGTATATAGATGGGCCGTTATTGATTTATATTAATACAAGTATATACTTGTTTATATATATATATATATATATATATTAAAAATAAAGAAGTCATCTCCTGACCACGAGCACATGTGCTTTTTAGATGGCAGAGCGCCATCTAGTGGAGCAAAAATAGCGCTCTGCCATCTAAAAACCACATGTGCTCGTGGTCAGGAGATGCCTTCTTTATTTTTAATATCAACACCTGACCCACTTATCTTTTATTTTTTTCTATTGTTTTTTCATATATATATATTTATGCCCAAGGACAAAACTTAATAAAGTTTCCTATTCTAAGCCTAAACCACTCCTTATTTGCTCATATAACGACAGATATTTCCCATACATGAAAATTCGAACGTTCTCCTTAAAAAAAAAAACAATAATTATAAGTATAAATATAATCTATATATATATATATATAAATGGATGTTTGTTGGTTGGTCCGTTGGTCCGTCCGTGAGTGATAATCTTCTACATCGCTCAACCAATCGTGATGAAACTTTGGGAAGATGTTTAGTATACTACAGGGATGGTTTCTGGCTAATTACTCTCTAGAAATAACCTTTCGTTGCATTTTTATTTACAATAAAACGTAAATTCACTCGCAATCAGCGCCCTCAAGCGTCGACGGCGGCGCCCGACGATTGGCTGCCGCCGTGCACGTGACCTCCCTGTGCGGCGGAAATGGCGGGCGGTCACGTGGGCCCTCGGGACAGCCATGCGCTCACAGGGAAGTCGCGTGAACGCCGGGAGCCAACGGGCCCCACCACCGCCGTGCTATTTAATGAAGGGCTATATATTGTCTATATATATAAAAATCACTTTCAAATTTTAACGTGACGTTCCATTCTCAATCCCGTAGGGCTTTAGATCGGCTAAAACAATTTTATCCTTATAAGTGAATATTAACTTTACTGTACTGAATAGTTTAGTATAAAGTTAATTCAACATATTACAATTTAGCCACTGCAACGCGTGGCCGGGTTCGCTAGTAAGATATAATAATGATGAAAATATCTACATGCTAAAAGGTACACATTTCTTAAATTTTTTCTATGATGGTACAGTAGAACCTCCCTATAAAGGACACCTAATTGTAAAACCAAAGTGTCCTTTAGGGAGAGATGTCCTGTTACCGAAGAGTGTAAAAATAGTAAAAAATGATAATTTTGTAGATGAAAACTGTCTTTTGTAGAGAGGTGTCCTCTAGCGGGAGTGACCTCTCGTGGAGGTTCTAATGTATGTGGTAAAATGCATATCTACTATGATCCTAGAAGCAACAGCCGGAAAATATAAGGCATGACCATAAACTTAAAAAAAAATCATTGATTAAAACCAAAAGGTATAACCTTTTTTTTCACATTTATGAAAACGATTATTTCAATTTGTAAATGTGAAGTAGTTAATCCTAAATATAGAATATTGATTCACAGGCTCCCATTAGAGACCATAGCCTAAATACATGGCTAAACTGGGTTTATCCCCAGGAGGTGGTTTCTCATCAGAGGCTCTTTTGGTTTAAAGACTCCACATAACTAGGTCTGACATAACAGAGTTTCCAATGAGAGACTACCTCCTGAAGAGACTCAGTTTATCTATATGTAAACAATAAACAAAACAGACAGAGATTCTCTCTCCGAGAATAAGTTCCTTATTGCATATCGTCTGATATAAAAATTATTAAGAAAATATTGAAAAGAGAGTTATGTAATTAAAGTAAGTAAGGAGGTTGAATCCGTAACCAATTTAACTTTACATATTATTTATTATTAATAGCAATTATACAAAACAAATCTTGGTATATTTTTATACGTGATAAACAAAAATAATAATTATTATATACACTGCGTGACATTGAAAATGGAACACCAAGAAATAGTGGCCAGAAAGTGATGAAACTCGGCAGACAGAGAGAGACAGGGACGAACAATAAGTGATCTTTATTTCAAAATGATAGTCATAATACAGAGCGAGAACGGCGTCGGCTTAGTAGCAAGTAGGACCACCGCGGACGGCAATGCACGCAGCAACACGTCTAGTTAGAGAGTCAATCAGAGTACGGATGGCGTCCTGAGGGATGGCTCTCCATTCCCTCTCAACCATTTGCCACAGTTCGTCTTCTGAACGCGGCTGTGGCAAGGCATGCAAACGGCGTCCAATGATGTCCCAGACGTGCTCGATTGGTGAGAGTTCAGGAGAGTACGGTGGCCAGGGAAGCATCTGTACATCTTGCAGAGCTTGTTGGCTAATGCGAGCAGTGTGCGGTCGGGCGTTATCCTGCTGATAAAGGGCATTGGGTACCCCCTGAAGGTAGGGGAGTGTCACCGGTCGCAGCACATCATCAACGTATCGTTGGGCCCGTCATAGTGCCCTGAATACGAAGTAAAGGTGACCTGGAATCATACGCGATTGCGCCCCAAACCATGATTCCATGTTGTCGCACGGTGGGGCGTTCCACAATTGCTGCCGGATTGGACCTTTCTCCACGTCGACGCCACACGCGTACACGGCGACTATCACTGGTCAAGCAGAAACGCGACTCATCTGAGAACACGACCCTGTGCCATTCCGTCATCCACGTCGATCTAGCCCGGCACCATTCCAAACGTTGGCGCCTATTCGGTGGGGTCAATGGCAGTCTTCTTAGCGGACGGTATGAGTGCAAGCCATTAGCAACCAATCGACGGGAAATGGTTCTGGTCGAGATGGAATGATCTAGGGTGTCTTGCACATGTTGCAGGATGGCGGTACAAGTGGCTTGTGGGGCCGCCACTGCTTGTCGAAAGATACGCCGATCCACACGTGCTGACGTCACTCTGGTTGCACCGACATTCCTATAAATTGCCACATTTCCTTGTTCCAACCATCTTCTCCACAGCCGGTGCACCGTGGACGCACCAAGGTGTGTATCAGCTGCGATTTGACATATGGACTAACCTGCCTTTTTCAGTCCGATCACCATGCCCCTCGTAAAGCGTCTGTCTGCTTGAACTGCCTCAGTTTACGATTATCTGGCATTCTCTGTTATTACACGTGTCTTTTGTCACAAGAACACAATTTCTACAATGATTTTCCTTGAAGAAATAACGACACGAATACTGTCCTTTCTGCAAGTTCCTTCCCTTATATCTTACTCCATGTGCGCACGAGAGCTGCGCATTTTACATCATTTGCATAACTCGGTTAGGCGCGTCTACCCTGAAATTTGCATAATTTTCTGGCCACTATTTCTTAGTGTTCCATTTTCAATGTCACGCAGTGTACATACAAGTTCCTTTTCAAACACGAGCTCATCTATAGCCATTGTTACTCTGTGCAATATTCCAGCAAAGAGTTAATCTACAAATTATTTTAACATTTTTTTTTCATTAATTCAGTCCGAAGTTCACAATTCCATTCTCATTTCTCTCTTCACTTATTTATCCACAAAAGGAATCCTCCACCACAAGAATAAACAAAGAAAATTGGAAAGAAATAGGAAAATACCGATCTCTATAAACATTTCGCTGAAGCGTGAAAATTACAAATTGTTTTTACTTAAAGTTTAAATACTTAAACATGGAGAGAAGCAATTTTATTTGTAGATTCCTAGTTCAATTTAAGACAAGATTGAAAATTCCTATATCTGAAATTCTTTAAGAATTTAATTTTTTAGTTTCCTAATGTGAAAAGAATGATATTATTATAATTTCTAAACACAATTATATTAGTTTGAAAATGAATAAATTGTATGAGCTATCGAGTAGTACAGTAGAACCTCCCTTTAGCAGACACCCCGCTAGCAGACACCTCTCCACAAAGGACAGTTTTCTTTTGCAAAATTACCATTTTCACTATTTAGCATCTCCGGTAAGAGGACACCTCTACCTAAAGGACACTTTGGCTCTGTAATTAGGTGTCCTTTACAGGGAGGTTCTACTGTATATCTTTCTAATTGTTATTATCATGACCATAGTGCCCCCCCATCTCTAATACAGAGATCGGCAATCCTTGAAGTCTCGAAAAAGATAAATCCCCATGATAAACACAGCAATCGAAGAGCATGGACTCATATAATTTGTGTAATTTTTTGCACACACGAGGGTAAGAAACAATAACAAACATTGTCATCAAACACAGCTCGAAGAGCATGGACTCATGGAATTTGTGTAAATTTTGCACATAGGGGATAATAAACAACAACAAGCATTGTCATCAAACACTGCTCTAGAAGCATGAAATCGTGGAATTTGTGTAAATTTTGCACAAGAGGGTAATAAACAACATCAAGCATTATCATCAAACACAGCTCGATAAGCATGGACTCATATAATTTGTGTAAATTTTGCACATAGGCGATAATAAACAACAACAAACATTGTAATCAAACACAGCTCGAGGAGCATGGACTCATGTAATTTGTGTAATTTTGGCACATAGGGATAATAAACAACAACAAACATTGTAATCAAACACAGCTCGAGGAGCATGGACTCATGTAATTTGTGTAATTTTGGCACATAGGGATAATAAACAACAACAAACATTGTAATCAAACACAGCTCGAGGAGCATGGACTCATGTAATTTGTGTAATTTTGGCACATAGGGATAATAAACAACAACAAACATTGTCATCAAACACAGCTCGAGGAGCATGGACTCATGTAATTTGTGTAATTTTTGCACATAGGGATAATAAACAACAACAAGCATTGTCATCAAACACAGCTCGAAGAGCATGGACTCGTGTAATTTGTGTAATTTTTTCACATAGGGGATAATAAACAACATCAAGCATTATCATCAAACACAGCTCGAAGAGCATGGACTCATATAATTTGTGTAAATTTTGCACATAGGGGATAATAGACAACAACAAACATTGTCATCAAACACAGCTCGAAGAGCATGGACTCATGGAATTTGTGTAATTTTTTGCACACGAGGGTAAGAAACAATAACAAACATTGTCATCAAACACAGCTCGAAGAGCATGGACTCATGTAATTTGTGTAATTTTTTGCACACGAGGGTAAGAAACAATAACAAGCATTGTCATCAAACACAGCTCCAAGAGCATGGACTCATGTAATTTGTGTAATTTTTTGCACACGATGGTAAGAAACAATAACAAACATTGTCATCAAACACAGCTCGAAGAGCATGGACTCATGTAATTTGTGTAAATTTTTCACATAGGGGATAATAAACAACAACAAGCATTGTCATCAAACACTGCTCTAGAAGCATGAAATCGTGGAATTTGTGTAAATTTTGCACAAGAGGGTAATAAACAACATCAAGCATTATCATCAAACACAGCTCGATAAGCATGGACTCATATAATTTGTGTAAATTTTGAACATAGGGGATAATAAACAACAACAAACATTGTAATCAAACACAGCTCGAGGAGCATGGACTCATGGAATTTGTGTAATTTTGGCACATAGGGGATAATAAACAACAACAAACATTGTCATCAAACACAGCTCGAAGAGCATGGACTCATGTAATTTGTGTAATTTTGGCACATAGGGGATAATAAACAACAACAAACATTGTCATCAAACACAGCTCGAAGAGCATGGACTCATGTAATTTGTGTAATTTTGGCACATAGGGGATAATAAACAACAACAAACATTGTCATCAAACACAGCTCGAAGAGCATGGACTCATGTAATTTGTGTAATTTTGGCACATAGGGGATAATAAACAATAACAAGCATTATCATCAAACACAGCTCGATAAGCATGGACTCATATAATTTGTGTAAATTTTGCACATAGGGGATAATAAACAACAACAAGCATTGTCATCAAACACAGCTCGATAAGCATGGACTCATATAATTTGTGTAAATTTTGCACATAGGGGATAATAAACAACAACAAGCATTGTCATCAAACACAGCTCGAAGAGCATGGAATTTGTGTAATTTTTTGCACAAGAGGGTGATAAACAACAATACACCTTGTCAGTAGAAACAATTCTATCGTGGTTTGCCACGTGAACAGCGCAACGTGAAAGAATTTCTAAGGTAGATGTGTGACCATCTGGAATCAATTGTGTGAGGGAGAGGAGGCGACGGGTGTGGCGTGTGTGTGCACGGGACAAACGGACCGCAGTTCCCATCCCCATGGTTACCATTGATCCATCCTTCCTGGACCCCCGTGACGTCATGATGCTCATACAAAAGTCCCTTACCTGTCAGATACCTTCTAGCTAAAGTTACAAAACACATTTCCCAACTATAATTGATATCTCTATATTCCTATCTAAGTATACTCACTGCAGAAGTTCGAATAGACATAATCAAATTTTCAAATATTTTAGAGCAAAATGTTTCAAGCTATCATAACATCTTTCTACTTTAAAATATAATCAGAACTAGTTGAATCACAAACATTATGATTATTTTAACGTGTTGCATAAAAGGTTTTAAAATTAGCGTTTATAGATAGTGTTTATAGAAATAAAAATTATTTAGACTGTTTCTTCTTTCTTTTCAAATAAATCAATTTCTTGATACCATTACAGATATGATGAAAATATTAGAATGGGTTTATCATCCGTAATGAACCCTCCCAGCGGTTTGACCAATTTAATCTACAATAAGATGGTTCATCACCGATGAACCAGACTCCCTCCCAATATTATTACCAATGTAGTAAGAGAGCAGTAAGAAATTTGTTTTTATTTCGAAAAATAAACATTCGTGACTGATTATTTCATATTTATAAATACAGATATTTACCCTTTGCTTTACAATTTGTGTTTATGCACTTTTAGTCTTTTAAAGATGTTCTTTAAATATTTTTAAAGATTTTCAGCGTTCATTCTAAATGTCTATGGTTATGGAGGCTTATTGAAGCGCGTGAATCATTGTTTAATAGAAGAAGAGTTCTCTGAGGTCTTGTTTAGAGCTTGAAGGTCAGAGGCCGTCGACTTTGCCACGTGTCGGACGGGGTAACGTCCCGCTCGATCGATGCAGCGGGGATTTGACAAGTCCGGAAACATCCTCAGCTCGCCCCAACGTCTTCTTTCTGTCGCCTGCCTCTTGGAAATATATTCTTCCAACTTCTTTAATGATTAATTTCATTCCAATATGGTTATAACTGTTGTGTTTGGTTTAATACTTGAATGATGAAAATCTTATTTCTATATAGATAAAGCTATTGTGTTTGGTTTAGAACTTGAATAATGGACCATTCCAATATGGTTAGTACTATTGTATTTGGATTGGAACTTGAATAATGCACCATTCCAATATAGATAGTATGATTGTGTTTGAATGGGAACTAGAATAAAGGACCATTCCAATATGGATAGTACTATTGTATTTGAATGGGAACTAGAATAAAGGACCATTCCAATATGGATAGTACTATTGTATTTGAATGGGAACTAGAATAAAGGACCATTCCAATATAGATAGTATGATTGTGTTTGAATAGGAACTAGAATAAAGGACTATTCCAATATGGATAGTACTATTGTATTTGAATGGGAACTGTAATAAAGGACCATTCCAATATGGATAGTACTATTGTATTTGAATGGGAACTGTAATAAAGGACCATTCCAATATGGATAGTACTATTGTATTTGAATGGGAACTAGAATAAAGGACTATTCCAATATGGATAGTACTATTGTATTTGAATAGGAACTAGAATAAAGGACCATTCCAATATGGATAGTACTATTGTATTTGAATGGGAACTGTAATAAAGGACCATTCCAATATGGATAGTACTATTGTATTTGAATGGGAACTAGAATAAAGGACCATTCCAATATAGATAGTATGATTGTGTTTGAATAGGAACTAGAATAAAGGACCATTCCAATATGGATAGTACTATTGTATTTGAATGGGAACTGTAATAAAGGACCATTCCAATATGGATAGTAAGTACTTTTGTATTCACACTCAAAATTTAAGGAAGTTGTATCTTTTAGCATGTATATCGTAATTTAAACAATAACTCTGAAATATATCTGATACACAGTGACCTTTATTGAAGATACACGAGATAACTGAGTGTGAACAAAATTGTCTCTGTCTCCTTCAAAAAAACAGTCAACCGACGACATGAAAGACCTTCAACATCCTTAAATTTTGACCATGAGTTTGAATAAGTTTTTTATGTGTTTATAAAGACTAAAGTATTTCGTATATATTTTTTTCTTTTGATATAATGTATATTTTTAAATAAACATATATAGCAATAATATAAATTATGAAAAAACGATTGCTTATTTAAATTAATATCATTCAGGAAGAATAAATAATAATTTGGCTCTTTCTCGTATAAATTTCAAAGATATCGATAGTAAATTATATATTTATCATCTTGAAAATAGAGCAATCCATTATAAATCTTTAATTAAAAAGGCATATATTGGATCAAAATTGGACAATTGGACAATCAAAATGGACACACATTAATATGTTGTAATACCTTGATAAAGGTTGACGTTCACCCAACTGAAATATTGGTAAAATAAATGCTATTTTGATCCAATATTTGTCTTTTTAATTAAATATTTATCATCATAGATATTTAATGTGAACTGAAAGACCTTTTAAAATGACACGATAGATTAAAAATGATTTAAAAATTTCGAATTCCAATAATATAAAATAATCGTCGACCCACTTTGACAATTCAGCCTTGTAACATTTTCAGACTTTGTAGGAATCATCTGTCTGGCTTGCTGGTCTGGAAAATCTCTTGGAATCCGCTTAGGGCCGAGCGTGGTCTCAGATATTTTGAATAAAACTTGTAAAAAAAGAAACACATTTTTTCTTCAGACAGTTTAAAAATGGTCAACGTTCTTGTCAACACTTTGACTACACTACACACATCCCCACTGGAAAACCACTTGAATTAATATTGTATAACAAAATATTAATTAAGAAAACGGTTGTTGTTGTTGTTGTTTTCGTGTCCAATAAAGAGCCTCAGATGTCCCCATGCATCTCTATCACAGCAGTAGCAATGTCCACTATCTTGGGTGTGTATACTGTATTGTTGTCGTGTCCAATGAAGAGTCTCAAATGTCTCCATGCATCTCTATCACAGCAGCAGCAATGTCCACTATCTTGGGTGTGTATACTGTATTGTTGTCGTTGTCATGTCCATTGAAGAGCCTCAGATGTCTCCATGCATCTCCATCACAGCAGCAGCAATGTCCATTATCTTGGGTGTGTATACTGTATTGTTGTCGTTGTCGTGTCCAATGAAGAGTCTCAAATGTCTCCATGCATCTCTATCACAGCAGCAGCAATGTCTTCTATCTTGGGTGTGTATACTGTATTGTTGTTGTTGTCATGTCCATTGAAGAGCCTCAGATGTCTCCATGCATCTCTATCACAGCAGCAGCAATGTCCATTATCTTGGGTGTATATACTGTATTGTTGTTGTTGTCATGTCCATTGAAGAGCCTCAGATGTCCCCATGCATCTCTATCACAGCAGCAGCAATGTCCACTATCTTGGGTGTGTATACTGTATTGTTGTTGTCGTGTCCAAAGAAGAGTCTCAGATGTCTCCATACATCTCTATCACAGCAGTAGCAATGTCCTCTATCATGGGTGTTAAGAAAACGGTATCTCCTGATTGTGAAATTAAAAGTTGCTGATGGCTTAAACTATTTATAGGAATAAATATCAAAATTAATTTTGAAATAATTAAAAAATATACAATTATTTTCTATTTATTCCGACAGTTTATTCAAGCCATCAGCAACTTCTAAAAATATTTTAATGTTTTGATTTACTGCTCTTCACCATATCTACGACTGTCAGAACTATACAGAAGTAAAGCATCGTTTGTTCCCTGATCTAAATCATTTAACTACATCAGCCACTTTGTCTATATAAGTTTTATGGGCTCTGTCGATTATTATACATGTAAATTTGTAAATATTTAAGTCTAAATTCTAATTTGTTTGTTGTTTTGTTTGTTTTCTCTGTAATAGGTGCAAATATTTTCATATCGCGTCTGGTTGATTAATAAAATGGGGTAAAAAAAGTTTTGATTTCGTTATTCAGGCCTGCATGTGTGTAGGTAAACATTTGATTTTATAAGCAGCTTGTATTTCTCTATTTAACTTTGATAAGTCAAAAGGAAATCGTCGTTGCTCGAAATCTCGCTTTTTACAATAAATAAGATACTCTATTGTTATTTTTTTAGTAATTTCTTAATGAATTTTAACACAATTTTACTTAATAAAACTCTGAAACAAAATTCGTTGTACAACGTTGTCCCAAAAGTTTGTGAACATATTATGAATATGATTTTTATGTTTTGCAAGTGTTTACGAATTTTCGGGACAACCTTGTAATTCTGAAACTTGGCCCACTTGCTGATTGGCCACCCTTGATATAGAACATCAGAGATTAAATCATTCTTCTATAAGAATTCTGTTATAATTTTACCAAGGTTACTGATATTACCAAGGTTGTCTCAAAAGTTCCTAAACACTTGCAAAATATAAATCATAATATGTTAACGAACTTTTGGGATAACCTTGTAAGTAAAGAATCTCAAAAATATTTCTAAATTCCTTCATAATTTTATTCAAGAGATGAATTCTATCTTTTTATTTTCTTCGTTACAGTTATCACCTCAAAATGAATATGTTTATAATTTTTTTCTTCACACACGGGTTTAAATGAGATTGGCAATTTTAAAGAGAGCCGTAATAAATGGTTTAACACTTTACAATCCTTTTAAAGAGTTTTTCACAACTAAGAGTGTGTTTTTATGGCAAATAAAATAATAACTTTGATGGTATTGCAATTTGACGAGCGCAACAACAGTCTCCTTTTCAGCAAAGAGAGAGTTTTAGATACAACTAATAACTACAAAGAGTGTCATAAGCTATAAAAACAGGATAAAATTGACCCTGCTAGTAAGCCAAGAAAACACACGTTTGGTAAATTCGAAAGATTTCTTTTGAGTTTCTTTAGAATATAAACAGAAAATCATAGTCTTTAGGTAATCACAAATTCAAATTCAGAGAGTAAGCGATGTTGAATAGTCAGTAGATGTTGCATTGTCGAGAGAAATGTGCTCTTTATTTTTGTAATGAATGAATATATAATAATTTCTATCATTACAGTAAAAATCTCTAATGGTAATTTTTTTGATAATATAATAAACGCAAAAAAAATCGTTTGATGTTGCTTTACATGAAGACAACGTAAGTAAAGAACAAAATTCAATTATTTTATTATTTATAATTTATTAATTTTAGAGGATTTTTGCCAACAATTGGAGCTGTTGATGACTCTAGCTCTTACTGTGGCAAGGAAACCCAGGACTCAAGACACCTACTGTTGGAATGTCCACTTTTCTATAACGCTAGACAACAGACAGTTACTAATGTTGAGGATCTGCATGAATTTGTAAATAGCAGAAACAATTGTCACAGATTTAATCACTTTTGTAAATATATTTATGAATGTCTTTTTAACCTGAAAGGATCAGGTTCCTAATCATCTTATTGTTTCTTTATTTATTATTAATTCTTTTAATTGTATAATGAGTTTATAACTGTTTTTTTTTTTTTAATGTAAATCGACACAATTATCCCTAGCGGGGATATTCTGTTTTGTGTGTTGAAATAAATTTTTAAATGTTAAATTTATTCATCAATATGGTTAGATAGGGTGAATAGTGCTATTACAATATTTTCACATAAGATTTTCACTTATATATCGATAGTTTTTTAAAGCTTGCCAGAAATCTTAAAACTATCTCAGTGTAGCGACAAGAATTCGTCATCTACAACAGTGATTTGAATGACCACGATATATTATTTGTATCATTTAGATAACATTCGGAAACACGTAACGTTTGAAGAGATTTGAACACGTAGAATCTGTCTGTGGAAAGTCTATTTTGGGAGAGTAAGTGCAGCTGGCCACATGGCCTTTGATAAGTCAGGCACGCCTCTTTTACAGGGGCAGGGTTTGTAACCCATGACGTGTCTTCCTTCCTTTTGGTGGCCTTTGATGTTTCCTGTAGGTAGCCAGTGCGTTAATGCATCTTTCGCTGGTATTCAGCATCGTGCAGAGTTAAGATTTATTTTTCTACTGATTCAACACACACACACACACATATATAGGGAATATTATATACACTTTTAAACCTCTCTTAAGACGACTCTTTTACTATGAGGCGAACACGCCCTCGATAAAGCTTGTGCCCTCTATAATGCGACACACTCTCTGTAAAGCTACCACCTTCTATGAGGCGACCACCCTCTATACAATGCGACCTCATTCTCTGTAAAAGCGAGCGTCCTTCATAAGGAGACCAGACTCTCTGTAAAGCCACACATTCTATGAAGTAACCACCCTCTATAAAAAGTCAATTTCATTTTCTGTAAAACGACCACACTCTTTGTAAAGCCACCACCTTCTATGAAGCGACCACACTCTATACAAGGTGACCACATTCTCTGCAAGACGACCATCCGTTCTGAGACGACCACTGTCCTTGGAGTATCCAATATTCTCTGACCACTATCAATCAATTTTCACTGAAACAGACTTCTGTAAAGCAAACAGGTCTTGGTCCTTGCACTTGGTCTTGCAATACCAGGTGGTCGCCATAGGGAAGTTTAAGGATTCTGGCAATGTGTGTTGGCGTGTGTACTTGCTCTTGTTCGGCGCATATACCTCTATTTTCTCTCTCCGCTAATCATCCTCAGCTCCATATCAGATATAAAGCATTTTCACACACCAGAGTAATAATCCTCGAATACTAAACAAAATTGAAAATTGAAAATAAAGCAATATTTTTCTCGTTATATACAAAGTTTCAAAACATAAAATAAAACTTAAGTAAAATTCACAATAAGTACTTCTGAAATCTACAAATAATGCAAAGTATTTGACAATATTAATGCATATTACTGATAAATTAAGTAGGGGGGTAAATTAATAAATATATTCAGGAAGTATTTATGTCCATCTTGCTTAATATTTAAGATACAGACAGCACTAAGGATGACAAGGGCTAACAACCCGAAATTTGTACGTAGATGGCATTCTTGATTATTCAAGAAGAAAAAAAGGTTTAGTCAAGAATTTTGGAATAAGAATAGGTCAACTACTTTTGCCAATAGATAGCGCCCAAGCCAAAGTTACACGGTCAGGTTTTGTTGAAAGGTATATTTGACAAACAAGTCAATGACTTGTCAATCTTGACGGAACAAAGAGTAGGTTTTGTTGTTCTTACTCCTCCATTTTTCCCCAGGGGGTGGGGGATGAGACTTACAGGGACTGCTCTGGAAATAACTCAACGGATAACACGTGTTTCTTAATAAGATAACAGAATGATATACATCGACTATTTTGATAACAACGGTACTGGTTCGAATCCCTTATTGGAAACTTTTTTCTGAAAAAGCTGCTGCTCTGGGTCTATGTCAATTTTCTGCAAGGCTGCGGCCATTGCTGGGCATGAGAATATGTGGGTAGGTGTTAGTTCCACACCAGGACAGTTTTTGCATGTCTTACTTCACCAATGGATGTAAGTAATCAAACTAATCTTTTACAACTTGTAAGTACAAAAGTCGAACTACTTCCTACATGTGGTGAATTTACACTGATGGATAGTGGGCCACCTAAACCGAAGTCTGTACGCCTGTGGTGCATTTTCACCGATGGATAGTGGGCTACCTAGACCGAAGTCTGTACGCCTGTGGTGCATTTACACCGATGGATAGTGGGCTACCTAGACCGAAGTCTGTACGCCTGTGGTGCTTTTATACCGATGGATAGTGGGCTACCTAGACCGAAGTCTGTACGCCTGTGGTGCATTTACACCGATGGATAGTGGGCTACCTAGACCGAAGTCTGTACGCCTGTGGTGCATTTACACCGATGGATAGTGGGCTACCTAGACCGAAGTCTGTACGCCTGTGGTGCATTTACACCGATGGATAGTGGGCTACCTAGACCGAAGTCTGTACGCCTGTGGTGTATTTATACCGATGGATAGTGGGCTACCTAGTCCGAAGTCTGTACGCCTGTGGTGTATTTATACCGATGGATAGTGGGCTACCTAGACCGAAGTCTGTACGCCTGTGGTGCATTTATACCGATGGATAGTGGGCTACCTAGACCGAAGTCTGTACGCCTGTGGTGCATTTATACCGATGGATAGTGGGCTACCTAGACCGAAGTCTGTACGCCTGTGGTGCATTTACAGTGCAAAAAAAATTGGTAAAGTTAAAAAAAAAAGTAAAAATAGATCAACTGGTAACAAAGTAATAATTTCCGTATTGCATGCCGATATCACCGAAAGAGAATAACACCGTAATACTGAATAAATTGTACTATACATAAAATTCTTATAAGTTTTTATTAATAATTATAGTAATACAACATAGATATAGAACATACAGATCAAATTAATATGATGCATTAGCATCTGTTATAAGAAATATAAACTATTTTAGACGCGTATGATTCTTTTTATATTATAAAATATTTTTTACTGCCCTTACTGTAATGATAAAATAATGGGAGGGCTTGGTTCATTAGTGATGTATCAGTGGCCCTTTCATTATTTTATCATTGCAGTAAGTGTAATGGCCTGGCGTTTGTTGGTTGACGTTAATCAGCAAGAAGTACAGTGGTACCTCGACATACGAGCGCCCCAACATACGAGTTTTTCGAGATACGAGCCGACGAGCAAGTGATTTTTTGCTTTGAGTTACGAGCGAAATTCGAGATACGAGTTCGGTTCGGTAGTGTTGAAGATATTAATCTGTGATTTTAAATGGGAATTTTGTATGGGGAAATTTGCTTCGAGATACGAGTAATTCAAGATACGAGCAAGGTTGCAGAACGAATTAAACTCGTATGTCGAGGTACCACTGTATTTGGAAGTTTAAAAAAAAAGGTCTTTATTTCCTTTAGGCTAACATCAGACATAAGTTTACATGTAGATATATATTACAATCAGTCAAATAGGACAACTCCACAGAGTACCATCAGTGATGTGCTCCTTGATAATTTACTATACAAGAATATCCTGTAGGCATGCCTACTGCCGTTACAGTAAGGGCAGTAGAATATATTTTTTTTAAATTCAATACACGTCAAAAATAGTTTATATTTCTTACACAAAGATCATGATAACCATGAAAAGTAGAGGTTTACAACTGTGAGTAGACCATTTTATAACTCTTGCAAGTTTAACTTTTGTACTTACCAGATTCCAAAGCATCGTTAGGTTATTTGCACATACTGGTGGATTCGTACTTGTACAAGAATTGAGAATCAATGAAGCAATACACACTCATGGACAAAACTTAGAAGTTTTACCTTTCAGAATGTATATCAGGAGTCAATAACCTAGAAAGATATTTGATACACAGTGAAGACACACAAGATAACCAAGTGTGAACAAAATTGTCTTTGTCTCCTTCTGAAAAAAATATACTTTCCATTTCCTCAAGTTTTGTCCACATGTGTGTAAATACATAAAACTGCTCAATGCGAGTTTTGGTCAATTCGATGGTAGACAGTCTGTAATAACTTATACAACCAACCTCAGCTTACCCCAAGCAAAATACCAAAGAAATAGACTGCATCGCAATATGCATAGTCAATGATTCAAAAATTGTCTGTGGGTAATAGACTAATTAAACAGTCCACATAAAAGAATTTTGTGAAATACATTTTTGAAATTTTGGATCATTTTTCATTTTAAAAAAATCTGTTTATATTTTCAGACAAAAATTTATAATGATCTTTAACAAATTTCTTAATAATTATTATATTATTTAAATAATCTACTTTATAAATACTATTTATCACTTGATATAACACTCATATACAAATCTTAAAGAAATGGAAAGTATTTAATGTCGCCGTGTTGTCTTTTTTTTTTTAAGGAGATCAGGACAATTTTGTTCATACTTGGTTATCCCGTGTGTCTTCAATAAAGGTCACTGTAATATCTTTCAGAGTTATTATTTTAATCCCGATATACATGTTAAAAAGTAAAACTTCCTTAAGTTTTGTCCATGAGTGTATATTGGTTATCCCGTGTGTCTTCAATAAAGGTCACTGTAATATCATTCAGAGTTATTATTTGAATCCCGATATACATGCTAAAGGTACAACTTCCTTAAGTTTTGTCCATGAGTGTATATTGGTTATCCAGTTTGTCTTCAATAAAGGTCACTGTAATATATTTCAGAGTTATTGTCTGAATCCCGATATACATACTAAAAGGTACAACTTTCTTAAGTTTTGTCCATGAATTTATTTTGTAAACATATAACGATAGGATATTGTTTAGTAATTGTATAGTAATTGTTTATTCCAACTGTATTCCCTTACGGGATATCGCGTTGTTGTGTATGGAGAGCTTTGAGATAAATATATAAAGATTTAAAGTAATATTGAATTCCAAGATAAATCCACAGATTAATAAAAAAAATGAAAGGTTTGTAATAAATAGCTCTTTAATACGTTTCAATGTTGTCCCCAAGAACAAAATAAAATGTACTTTAAAGAGATAAATCATAGCAATCAAGTTAAAGTTTCTTTTTTTTTAACTACAAATCTCTCTAGCTTTCGGGAAACAAAGCCCTTTTACAGGAGAAAATATTTTACATTAAAAATCTTCAATAGAATAAGAGTTAAAATGCTTGAGGTGTTTACAGTTATTAACAGATAAATAACTATAAACATCCCAAGCGTTTTATTTTAATTTTTATTCTATTGGCGATTTTTAATATAAAATATTTTTTCCTGTAGAAGGGCTTTCTTGCCCAAAAACTAGAGAGTCTTGTAATTTCAATTTTTTTTTTTACAAAATAATATTTTTCTGGAGGCTTAATGTTTTTACTTTAATATTAGGGGGTCGGTGGAAGGATGGTCTAAACCGTTGGTTTTCGACCACTACGACCCGGGTTCGATTCCCGCATTGGACACTTTTTTATGTTTAAAAAAAATGCTCCAAAGGCCCCCGATTCTTGCAGAAGTTCAACCCCACCAGCGAGTTCAAGTAACCAAACGGGGCTCTGGCATATTTGTAAGTGCAAAGTCGAACTGTTTTTCACATATGTAGACATGTGGTGCACTTATAGTAAAAGCAGTCGCCTACTTCTACCCACCATGATTATCATGGACTGTACCACGTGTACTAGGGATAAGCAAAAAACTTTAATATTGATTCAAGGGATTATTTTATAAAATTGTGAAATACAGATATATATAACTACAGTAGAACCTTCCTGTAAAGGAAACCTAATTGCAGAGCCAAAGTGTCCTCTTACCGGAGAGTTACTAAATTGTAAAAATGGTAATTTTACGAATGAAAACTGTCTTTTGTAGAGATGTGTCCTCTTACCGGAGAGTTACTAAATTGTAAAAATGGTGATTTTGCAAATGAAAACTGTCCTTTGTATAGAGGTGTCCTCTTACCGGAGAGTTACTAAATTGTAAAAATGGTGATTTTGCAAATGAAAACTGTCCTTTATAGAGAGGTGTCCGCTAAAGGGAGGTTCTACTGTATATAAATTTCTCTATTTTAAAACGGAAATGAATAAATTTCTAGATGTTTGTGGATTATAAAAGAGACATTGAATGAATGCCATTGCTTACGAATTCCTTCCATTTAAAGGATAACCATTCTCTGTTGGAGTCTTGATGGACGTAATCCCTTGTCGGGACCTTTTCTCTGATAGCAACATTCCAGACTGGTACTGAAGAAAATTGATGAGAGGATTCTAAAGGCCTTGTGATGAATGTTTGATGTACAGTCAGCAAAAAAAAAATGTTGTCCCTTTCACTGATAAAATGGCCAGTTTGAAGAGAGCATTGATAAGATCACAGTTGTCTTGATTAAAAATAAATTCTCAAGAGAGAAATGAAAGACTTTGTAAAAAATATATTTTTTCAAATTATAGAACAATTTCGATAGAAAATTTTTCAATAAATGTTTCATATAAAATTGCTACGTGGAAAATTAGGGAAGACAAACTTCAGGATGACACGGCAATTTATTTGAAGCAAAAACAAACTATGAATGATAAACAAAAGATAAGGAATGATGGAAGTTTACAAAGTAAATATCGAAATTGATAATCTGTTATTGAAATAAAAAATACTTCGCTATAATATATTAAATCTCATATTCATTATTATTCAAATCAAGGTATTTTTAAGTAAATTCATATTCAAAATAAAAAAGGAACATGCATCACTGTCATTTAAGAAGAAGATTGTACCGCCGAACGCTTGTTCTGTGGTACATATACTACAATAGGAACGATACAGAGAAGCTTAGCATGACCCCCTATTCATTATTGCTTAAATTAAGGTGCTTTTCAAATAAATTCATATTCAAAATAAAAAAGGAAGATGCATCACTGTCATTTAAGAAGAAGATTGTACCGCCGAACGCTTGTTCTGTGGTACATATACTACAATAGGAACGATACAGAGAAGCTTAGCATGACCCCCTATTCATTATTGCTTAAATTAAGGTGCTTTTCAAATAAATTCATATTCAAAATAAAAAAGGAAGATGCATCACTGTCATTTAAGAAGAAGATTGTACCGCCGAACGTTTGTTCAGCGGTACATATACTAAAATTGGAACGATAAAGATTAGCATGGCCCCTGCTCAAGAATGACACGTAAAATCGTGAAGCGTTCAATATATATTTGTCGTTATATCGAATTCCAAGATAAACCCACAGATTAATCAAAAAATGAAAGGTTTGTAATAAATAGCTCTTTAATACGTTTCAATGTTGTTCTCAAGAACAAAATAAAATGTACTTTAAAGAGATAAATCATAGCAATCAATAGGGGAACCATTTTTCATCCATAGTTTGTTATCTTTTCTCACAATAAATATACAGAGGGTTGGTGGAAGGATGGTCTCAACCGTTGGTTTTCGACCACTACGACCCGGGTTCGATTCCCGCATTGAGCACTTTTTTTCTGATAAAAAAAAAACTGCTCCAAATGGCCCCCGATTCATTCAAAAGTACAACCCGACCAGCGAGTGCAAGTAACTAAACGGGGTTCTGGTACATTTGTAACTGCAAAGTTGAACTGCTTTTCGCATGTGTAGACATGTGGTGCACTTACAGTAAAAGCAATCGCCTACTTCTACTCACCATGATTATCATGGCCTAGGGATAAGCAAAAAAAAAAAAAAACAATAAATATACAGATTCTTTTAATGTTAGAATTCTCTTTTAAATATAGGGATTCATTACTAGTTACATTAACACCACCTTTGCCGGTCCCAAGCCCGGATGAAAAAGGAGGAGGGGGAACAGTAACAAGCTCACTAAAAAACCTGGGCTCAGCTGGCCCGGCTGATAGTACCCTGTAAGGGCTCCTGATCCAAGGATACAGGATGAGCAGCATTTGTACTCCATGTTAGGAGCAGCTGCACATGGCATCTTTTTCTCATGTCAGAGGCGGCCATTTCTTTCAGAGCTAAGTCGGCCTGCCACTGAGTAGTGCTCCCAGTCTTAATGACAAAGGCAGACGCATTCTACTTCACCCAGTATGGAGATAAGAAAGAAGAAGACTAGTTACATTTTATTTATAAATAACATTAGATTGTTTAAGAAAAAAAGGCATTTCCTGATCGTGTAACAAAGTAACTTACTGATGGCTTGCGCCATTTATCGAAATAAACATTAAATAATCGTTGATTTTTCTGGAATAATTAAAAATCAACAATTAGTTGATATTTATTCAGATAGATGGCGCAAGCAACTTTTCGTTGCACGATCAGAAAATGCCTTTTTTTCTTAATTTATCCACCTGATCCAAGTACAAGTTCAATTTTGTACAATTTTTCATTATATAGTTTGCTAATTTTTTTTTATATTCTACCTAGAACATATATATAATCTTTGTCTTTGTATATGGGGAAAAATAGTTTTGGAATAAGTACAGTTGTTGAAATTATTTTATTTTTCTAGCTTTCGTGATTTTTTGCCCTTCTATACAGAAGTATTTTACAAATATCATTATCTCTAGCTTTCAGGCTTTTTCGCTCTTCTGCAGGAGTATTTTTAAATTGTATTACCTCTAGCTTTCGGGCTTTTTTGTTATTCTACAAGGCGAAAAAGCCCGAAAGCTAGAGATAATAATATTTGAAAATACTCCTGTAGAAGGGCAAAAAATCTCGAAAACTAGAGGTAATAAATGATCTTGAAGAAACTTATCCCTGAGCGATTTTTTCACAAATATTATAACACAAAGGATTCTATTTTTCTAAGTATCTCTTTCAAGCGGATCTTGTTCAAATAACCCTAAAGCAGGGGTCGACAAAATTTTGAGTCGGAAGAGTCAAAAATTATAAAATTTACAAAATTTTAAAGTTTCAAAGAGCCACACATTTTTTTTCTTGCCAACAATTATTTGGATTAGTAGTCTTGATTCGGTGGATGGTGGTGCATGACCGTTCTTAGTTGGTGGAGCCAGGATTTGTCTGGTTAATTCCGATAACGCGAACGAGACTCTAGCCTACTAAATAGACCCACAGTCCTTTCTACCGTGAGAGGGTCTTCTTAGAGGGACAGGTGGCTTTTAGCCGCACGAAACAGAGCCAGGTCTGTGATGCCCTTAGATGTCCAGGGCCGCACGCGCGCTACACTGAAGGAATCATCATGTGTCTACCCTTGTCCGAAATGACCAGGTAACCCTCTGAACCTCCTTCGTGATGGGGATAGGGGATTGTTCCCCTCGAACGAGGAATTCCCAGTAAGCGCGAGTCATCAGCTCGCGTTGATTACGTCCCTGCACACCGCCCGTCGCTGCTACCGATTGGATTACCAACAATAAATAATACTCACATAAATAATATTTACGTATGGAACTATATAAAGAGCCGCAGCTTCACATCCAAAGAGTCGCAGTTTGCCGACACCTGACCTAAAGGATTTCTAGTAGATGTTGACTCAAATTACCTTTCGATGAAAAATACCGCGACTTATATGAAACATTACAAACAACTTATAAGGTTGTCCTAAAAGTTCGTAAACATATTATGGTTTATATTTTGCAAGTGTTTACGAACTTTCGGGGAACAACCTTGTAATTCTGAAACTTGAACCACCTACTGATTGGTCACCCCTTGATATAGAACATCAGAGATTAAATCATTCTTCTATAAGAATTCTGTTATAATTTTACCAAGGTTACCAATATTACCGATGTTGTCCCAAAAGTTCGTAAACATATTATGGTTTATATTTTGCAAGTGTTTACGAACTTTTGGGACAATCTTGTAATTCTTAAACTTGACCCACCTACTGATTGGTCACTCCTTGATATAGAACATCAGAAATTAAATCATTCTTCTATAAGAATTCTGTTATAATTTTATTAAGGATACCAATATTACCGATGTTGTCCCAAAAGTTCGTAAACATATTATGGTTTATATTTTGCAAGTGTTTACGGACTTTTGGGACAATCTTGTAATTCTGAAACTTAACCCACCTACTGATTGGTCACTCCTTGATATAGAACATCAGAAATTAAATCATTCTTCTATAAGAATTCTGTTATAATTTTACCAATGTTACCAATATTACCGATGTTGTCCCAAAAGTTCGTAAACACTTGCAAAATATAAACCCTAATCATAATTTATAAGTTTACGAACTTTTGGGACAACCTTCATTTGGAATTCCTCATTATTTTCATCCAAATTTTTACAACGCACAATTCATTACAAATCATGGTAAATTTGGAGAATTTCTGGCGAAAATAGGGGCAACAGATGATTCTAGCTGCTTCTGTGGAAAAGAAAACCAAGACACAATACATTTATTGATAGAATGTCCATTCTTTCACAGCTACAGAAGTAATCATTTTTATCCCATCAAAGAAATGTGCGAATTTATATATAACAAAGACACCTATGTAAAATTCAATAATTTTTGTAAATTTACTTCAGGCTTTATTTTCTATTTGAGAAAACCAACCTTTCAGTTTTGTTTTTAGTCTTGTTTATTGAATTGTATATAAATGATTTTTTAATTAAAAAGGCATATATTGGATCAAAATATCATTTATTTTACCAATATTCGTTTTCTCCCCAATGAATATAAAAAAATATTTTTAAAACTTAATTCTGTTAACGTTATATGGCGCTGAGTTTGTTGTTGACACACATTAAATATGTTATAACACCTTGATAAAGGTTGGCGTTCAGCCAACTTAAATATTGGTAAAATAAATGATATTTTGATCCAATATATACCTTTTTAATTAAATATTTATTTATGGATTGCTCTATTTTTAAAATAAAATGAATTGTATATAAGCTGCTAAAATGTATTTAGATGCAAGTATCCCAAGCTGGGATATCGCGTCCGAATGCCAAATATAATAAAAAAAACCTTGTGAGGATGTTAAGCAACATTTGGTAAATATTACAACATATTGTACTATTGATTGATATTCACAAAGTGTTTTCAAAAGATAATCAAATTCTGGCTTGTTGAATTTGTTTTCTGTGATGACAAATTCTCTGATTACAAATGAACAAAAAACGTTTTCTAAAATTCTTACCCCCTTACTGTCTGGAGGAGAACTCTCTGTCGTTGGGGGAATCTCCTCGACTGTACATAACTGTATATATTTTACTTTTTACACAAATAAATTTACTGGCAATGCGTTTCTTTTTAAATATCATCAAATATTATCTCTACAGACCTTACTGCAATGATATGAGTCATTGAATGAGAGGGCTTGGCTCATCAGTAGTGAACCCTCTCAGCGGTTTCGCCAAATTAATCTCTAGACCGCTCTACTATTGTATTGGACTGGTTTTGTTATAAACCCTGCATTTTCTATGGAAGGCAGCTTAGGAGTGTTTAGTGAACTATGGACATGAGCTTATAGGTCTGTAGAGGTACATACATATAATTTCAAGGTATTGCATCGAGCAAAGCTCTTCCTGAGCCAAGCCCTCTCATTCAATAACTCATATCATTGCAGTAAGGTCTGTGTAGATAATATTTGATGATATTTAAAAAGAAACGCATTGCCAGTAAATTTATTTGTGTAAAATTTTAACGATAGATGGCAATGAAATTTAATTTACTAATATATATTTTACTCTTTTATTTTTTCCCTCTTTTTATAATTATTATATACTACCATTGACTTGTGTATGAGGTCAATAAAATATTTTTAAATCTCTAAATCTCTCTCCATCTCCCATCTCTATACTTGAATAATGCGGACTGTGCACTTTTGTCTATATTTTGACGGGGTGTCAATAAAACTACGTTATTTGTCAATTGTCTTTCTCTCCATCGGTGGCGGAGTCTTTCCCGCGGTGGGCCCCATCAATGAAGACTATATATTTTGTATATATGTATATCTATGAATTTTATATTTTACTTTTATTTATCCTATATTTAATCTTATTTATTCTTATTTATCTGTATTTAACCTTATATACTTTATATGAACATTGAAATAAAGTAGTTTCAATCTCAATCTCTTTCTCTCTCAGCGTATGAAAGTATTTGTATACGGAAATTTGTGGCCTTAAATTTTATTAGTTTCCATATTTCAACATTTAATTTTTTAATTGAAAATTTATATATATTTTTACATGTGTGTAAGTACATACATTGTCAAAAATCCACGCTTCTATAATAAGAAATATATCTAAAATAAATCGAAAATATTTTGTGTTTACACATTTTTTAGGGAGCCGTAAAAAAAACACAATAATTTTCTATATTTAAAAACTATATTCAGAGACAAAATAAAGAAAAATACAATAATTAGAGTAGCATATTCGATAAAAAATTAGCGGAACTCTTGTAGACTTTATATTCGCTTATAAAATAAATAGCAGACGAATGTTAATTTTAAATGAGGGAAAGTTGGCAACTACTTTGGTCATTTCATTGTCTGTCTCTTCAACTATTGTTATCTTTTTAGATGAAATTGTCGTACGGTTGGATGCAATTGCACAATATGCCATTTATATGTTATAATGAAGGTAATAAATGGTATAATATAGGATATATATGTAGATATCACCGTAATACAGATAGATCGTCTGTTAGAATCAGCCTAAGGCGTGAGGGTGCCGGCACATACCTGCGGTTGATGATCGGGCAGAGAGATAGGCCTAACTTGCCGGTCGCCGACGCGCACCGATTGGTCGATGGTGACGTTACAGCGCATGCGCCACGGTTGTCATAAAAGGTCATGCACGTGAAGCGCAGGGATAATAGGGTAATTTTAGATGTGGGCGCCACCCAGAGATATGTTCGCAGTCGATATGATGGCATACACATCTACAATATTATAGATACAAAATGGCCTCAGGGATGTAAAGATTGTAACTTCATCAGTAAACGGCGCAGAACGAGAAGCGCAACTTTCCCGCAGTTTCTTAGATGTCAATGACCCTAGGTCAATACCACTGCAATAATCACTCCAGATAGACACTTCATCACTACTGCACTATTGATTTTTATACCATGTTCTTTCTGTAAGCATATGCAACAGGAAGCTTGGTGGGACATTCGCTATAATGTATTAGCATAATGTAGTTAAATAACTAATTTACTATTAATATGTGAAAACCTTTTGTATAAGATTTTATCATTTGAGAAAATACCATCTAGGGATAGGTTTCTTGTATAAATGTTTTAATATCTTAATCTTTCGGATCTTGATGTCCTTCTAGAGGAGGGTTGTCTGTCCTCCTTGCCTGGAGGAGGACTCTCTCAAGGTGGGAAAGCCTTCCTTGCTGAAGACATTTGTACACAACTATATATATATATTCCCCTACACTTTATATGCCCTTTTACTCTTCATTTTTCCACCTTTGTAAAATTTGATTAAAATAATCAATAAAATTGTTTAAATTGTTTACAGGAGGGTTGATGACTCACTATAACCTTTATAACTATAAAGTTGAAAGCCTTCCCAGAACTGACAAGTGCCAAAGCCCGAAAGCATGATCTCCATATGGGTACTTATCAGTTTGCCAAAGCTGGTATTGTAGTTTTATCACCGACTCGATTCAGCTAGTTTGTGGAGATGGTCAATAGATGGGGCATAGTTTTGGTGTCTCTTTTTGTTGGATTTAATTTCCAAGCTTATTATCATTGATGACATTTTTATTGATTTTTGACCACTCTGATGTTGTTGTAGTTGTTCGATAGCACATATATATTTTGATTGCTGTATTTCCCATTATTTTTTCTTTCTATTATGTTATAATTGTAATATTTGTATGATTAAAGAAAATCATTATTAAAAAAAACTCCTTCATTAATAAAAAAACTCTTTCACTTTTGATGGGAGCGGTAACCTTTATATATATAACCAATGGTGACATTTTGGCTTTATAGTTAGGCCTTAAAACTCCTGTATTAGGACGTAAAGGCTCGAAATCTTGAATTATTAAAACAATGCATTTTAGTGATATTCTTTACGCAGAGCTTGTAAATACATATTAAATAACTAGCCGAATGACCCGGGCAACGCCCGTGTTTTACCCGATTGAACTTCACACAGTGAACTTCACACAGACAGAATAAGGCAATTATATAAGTAGATATGCCTCAACACCAGTTTTAACAAATTTAGGCAGTTAAACCAACAAGTATACCAATGGTTTCATGCTATGAATCTTATCAATATAGGGGCATTTTCAATTTGCATAGTTTTAATACATTTTTAAGGAAAGAGGAAGGTCTCCTTTTTGGCCAATGAATAGCATCCTTCCATCATATCATTCCTGTGGCACGTGCAGCAGAGAAATTCCTGAGAATGTACTAAACTTGTTTAAAACTTCTTGAAACACAAACGATTATTTGAAAAAATATGTTAAGAAAAAAACGACTAACGCTTAATCTGTGATGCATCTAGAAGCGAGAATATAAATGAAGAATACAATTTACGCCAAAGAAAGCGATTCAAACAGCGTAAATTAGAAAAATAATAAGCGGTTTTTTTTTTTTTCATATATAGAGGGACAATCTCTATTAAGAATGATAAAATATTTTTTTTTTCATATCCCTAGTACATGTGGGTGGTACAGGCCATGATAATCATGGTGGGTAGAAGTAGGCGACTGCTTTTACTGCTAGTGCACCACATGTCTACACATGTGAAAAACAGTTCGACTTTGCACTTACAAATGTGCCAGAGCCCCGTTTGGTTACTTGCCCTCGCTGGTGGGGTTGGGCTTTTGCAAGAATCGGGGGCCATTGGAGTTTTTTTTTTTTTTTTTTTTAAATAGAAAAAGTTCCCAACGCGGGAATCGAACCCGGGTCGTAGCGGTCGAAAACCAAAGATTTAACCATCCTTCCACCGACCCCATGATAAAAGAATGATACAAATAGTAAAAATTGAGCATTTTAATGAAATTATCTTTCTGAATTCTATCCTATCTTTTCAAATTAAAAGGAAATCTCATTTTTAAAAGAAATATTTTCAAAAGAAATATTTTGGGATTGCACTCCATCTAATTTTTGAAATAATAAATTATTTAGAACGCTTTAAAAATTCCAATATTTTTATCAACGCAGTAAAGAGCATTATAGAAAATTATTGTATTTATTTTCTTTTTAGAGAAAGGGGTGCGTTATATAGAGTTTATATTTTATAAAGAAACAGCATTGTTGAAATTGAACTTTAATTACCTTGTAGTTAAAAAATAAACAATTCAACACAAACCATGAATAAGAAATAGATTTACAGATAGAAGAGGGATTGTAACTGTTGAATGCTTTATTTGGTTTCAAACTGGTATGGATTTTGCATTAAGTTGCATTCAGGTTCGATATGGATTCTATCAGAAAGAGTATAGAGGACTTTTTTTTAGAGAGATTATATATAAATATTTGAATAAAAAAACTCGGAAAAGTTAAAAAGGTTTGAGAGACTAGCGAAGCAGCGATTAGGACTCACAATTGAACCGTTTATAGTCAAATATTATTAATTGTTAAAAATTATTTTCAATTAAAATAGATAATTAGCTTAAAATTTATATTGCAAAAAAATGTATTATTTTATGTACAGTTTTACAATTTTATTCATTAATTTTCTACTCTTTAAACTTCCCTCTTTTTTTTTTAGCTATCTAGTATTATATGAATGATCTTTTTTGTTGTTTTTACGTCAAATAAATTGCCGAGTCATTCCGAGGTTTGTCTTTCCTAATTTTCAACGTCACAATACGTATACCCTCATTTTAAAATTACACATTCAATATTTTATTAAAATTAGTAAATTAAATTTTATTGCCCTCTATCGTTAAAATTTTACACAAATAAATTTACTGGCAATGCGTTTCTTTTTTTTTTTTTAAATATCATCAAATATTATCTCTAAAGACCAATGATAAAATGTAATGATAAAATCGTAAAGATGCTGCCTGGCCGGTATTCATATTTCTTGAACTATCAATGCCGGCCAGGCAGCCTCTCTATCTTTACTTTAATCAAGACCAATTTTGGTCTCGAGGTATTTTCAAGAAATGATAAAGAGGGCTTGGTTCATCAGTGATGAACTCTCTAATTTGGCGAATTCGCTGAGAGGTTTCACCACTTTTGAGCCAATCCCTATCATTCAATAACTTTTATCATTGCAATAAGGTCTGTAGAGATAATATTTGATGTTATTTAAAAAAGAAAGACATTGACAGTAAATTTGTTACAAATTTTATTTATTGAAGAGATGTAATCCTTGTGGTACATGAATACCATCCTCCCGTAATCCTGCATTGAATATCTTGTAAATATGTATAAATGTGTTAAAAACAGAATATATCTTAATATAGAACTTGATATATAACTGCTGGATGTAAGTATAAAAAAGGCTAAGAAGACTTAAGCCATATGAAAATATGTGGTCTTTGTGGTACATGAATATCAGCCTCCCGGTAATCTTGCATTGAATATCCTATAAATATGTATAATTTGTGTTAATTTATACCTAAATGGCCTTGTCTTTATTGCTTGCGGAAGAGCATTGCTCGATGCAAATATTTGAATGTAATTCTACTGTCCTATAAGCTTATGTCCATAGTTTTCTTGAAAACCATTTCTGAGATTCCACTCTACAGTGCTGCATATATAAGCATAATGGTCCAATACAGTATTAGAGCTCTGAGAAGCGGTCTGGTAGATTAAATTGGCGAAACCGCTGGGAGGGTTCACCACTGATGAGCCAAGCCCTCCCAATATATTTTTTCACCGCAGTAAGGGCAGTAGAAGTTTGTATTATGTATAAAAGAAACAATAGTGCTTTTAAATCCTTTCGTTTTATATGTATAAATGTGTTAAAATCAGAATATATCTTAATATAGAGCTTGCAATATAACTACTAGATGTAAGTATAAAAAGGCTAAGAGGACTTAAGCCAAGAAAGAAGACAAACAACGGGTTAATCCCAAGTTTGGGAACACCGCACCTGATGTCTCCTTGGCTCCACAAACTGTCCTCCTATCCTTATATCATTACAGAAAACTGTTCCAGATATTACATATACCATTTTGTCATTAACTTACTTAGATTTAATTGTCATTTTTGAATAATCAGCACTGGTTTGATAAAATGATTTGAGACTTACAAAGGTCACTCCAAAGGTTTTTCAATCAATATTGAAAAATTAAAATAATAAAATATATTATACCATTAAAATCTACATGCATTTTTTACCTGACATAATCATTTACATATTGTATTATTAAAAATAAAGAAGGCATTTCCTGATCACGAGCACATGTGCTTTTTAGATGGCAGAGTGCCATCTGGTCAACACCTGACCCACTTATCTTTTATTTTTTTCTATTGTTTTTTTCATATTATATTATGTACCAAATTATTATTTATGTTATAAAAGAAGTTTCGAGAAAGAGAGAGGGATTGTTTATTAACTGAAAAAATATAATATGAAGGTGTTGAATTTTTGAAGATGACTTTTTAAGAAACAACAAAAGGTAAATCTGTGTGTTTCTCTAAAAAAAAAAATAATTGTTGTAGCTCGCCTTTGTTTGAGAAGTTTTAGATGTTTACCAGATATCAGGAAATAGACTGGGATCATGATAAAAATACCTCTAGGCTTTTTTTTTACTATCACAGTCAAGAAGGTGTAGTGTTGCGGGAGATATTTAGAAGTTATGGGCTTCCTAAGATGTCTTGGGCGTTATGGAAAGTCAGGAGCATTATGGCAAGTCACGGACACCATGGCGATTCACGGGCATTTATGGAAAGTTATGGTCGTTATAGCATGTCATGGTCGTCATAAGAAGCCATGGGCATCATGGCGAGTCACGGGCTTTTATGGAAAGTCATGGACGTCTTGGGTGATCACTACCTCATGGAAGTGTTACGAGCTTCATGGGAAGTCACGGACTTTATAAGAGGTTACGGGTTTCATGGAAGTTCACGAACTTTCATGGGAAGTCACGGGTTTTATAAGAGGTCATGGACATCATAGGAATTTTCTATTTATTGTATTTAAAATATAGTAACAATAAATATTTTATATAGCCTCAGTTTATTAATTTTAATGTTTTTTTTATGCTCATCAAATTTCTTTCATTGCGCGCATCTCTTTTATTTTATATAAATAAGGTTTATAATTTGTTTTAATAAAAAAAAATAGATTGCCTTATATGGCGTCTTTCTACGCCACAATGTTTGGGAACTATCGCGTTATCTGGCTGACCTTTCACATACAATAGCGGAGGTAAAGCAGGTATCTAGAGTGTGATGGTGATGTTGGTCCTTTACGTTAAAGTAGATTGCAGATTTAGCGCGATTTTTGGGTTGGTGCTAAAACGATCGCATCGTAGTTTGTGTATGTGTGAGTGAGAAACAGAATCTTAAAATAATATTACCAACTCTTTTGGGATAACCTTGTAGTTAGAAATTGATATTAAAAAATAAAATCAGAGAGTGAGAGTTGGGTGAAAGAAAAAAAGGACTGAGAGGAATGCTATCACGTGGCCCACGTGGAGGAACCAGCTGGTGAGATATCAAGTTCCCCGACAATCTGTCACCACACATTCCTGACAATATGTCACTGAATCTCTTTTTTTTTTACTGGTTGAAAAACTTCGGAATAATTCGCACTGAAATCATGGATTGCAGGTTGTCTTTCGACGAAACTTGGGATTGTAGGATTATTTAAAACCTAAAGATACTTCTTGCAAATACGTAAGAAAAGACAAATTGTACAAAGTGTGATTCTTTATTTAAAATATTAGGTAAGATTTGGATATCTAACTCTTCTTAAAACTTTAGTTATTAAATGATCGAGAGGTGCTGAGGAGATTTGAAAAGTGCGATTTTTTAACACAATATTTCTACACAAAGCAATAACGCGCCATCTATACATATAAAATAAAAGGATTTAAAAGCGCGAATGTTTCTTTTATACATAAAACGAACTTCTACTGTCCTTACTGCGATGAAAAAATATATTGGGAGGGCTTGGCTCATCAGTGGTGAACCCTCCCAGCGGTTTCGCCAATTTAATCCACCAGACCGCTTCTCAGAACTCTAATACTGTATTGGATCATTCTGCTTTTATATGCAACACTGAAGGATGGAATCTTAGAAATGGTTTTCAAGTAAACTATGGACATAAGCTTATAGGACAGTAGAATTACATTCAAATATTTGCTTCGAGCAATGCTCTTCAGCAAACTATAAAGACAAGGCCAGTTAGGAATAAATTAACACAAAGCAATAACGCGCCATCTATACATATAAAATAAAAGGATTTAAAAGCGCGAATGTTTCTTTTATACATAAAGGACAGTAAGGACAGTAGAAGTTCGTTTTATGTATAAAAGAAACATTCGCGCTTTTAAATCCTTTTATTTTACAATATTTCTATTTCTCCCGCGTGCACCATTCGTTTCATGCCAATTCTACACGCTACGCCTTACTTCACTTATCTACAAAGGTGTTTATGAAGCAAGGTTATAATATACACTCATGGTCAAAATTTAAGGAAGTTTCATATTGTGGCGAAGAAATAATTTTAAAATTTTATCATTTTAATAATCAATGAAAATACATAACATAATATGATTCGGTATTTATGAAATCTTCATATATGTTTTATAGCTTTGTTGTGTTAAATATTATCAAGCTGTAAATAATTTGTTAGTTTTAATTATAGTCACCTAGTTATGTGTGTGCTGACGCCATAAATAAAATATTGTTGCACCAGGTTGCAGCTTAGCAGACTCTTCAACCTTGATTTTCTCCTGTGCTGGGTCTTACATTTTACCAGAGCGTGCTTCAACCATCCTACAAATTTATATAAGGGAATAATGAGGTAACTCTACTTTAAGTAGCCTCAAGAATAATTTATTTATTTCTCACATCAAAGAGAGCAGTCAATCCACACAGTGTAAGCTAAATACAAATGGTGATTTTATAATACATAAATCTGTTTATAATATATATGCATTCTGTTTGATAAAATAAATAAATATGAAATATAAATTTGAATTTAAAATATATGAAAAATAATCTTACAAATGAAAATAAAATAGGTGCATTAGCCATGATGCAACAATATATTCTGCTTTATCTTTGTGATCTGCTTATAGTCATCCATTTCTACGTTACAACTGGGGGAGATGCTGGGTAGATTATGGAAGACAAACTCAAGATAGGCAAAAATACCTTGAGGCAATGGGTGCTGTGATCTACATTTTCAGCTACTAGCTTCAGAATTCCACCGGCGTGTAAATTCCAAGACTTCCCTCCAAGATAAAGATGTCCATTTAGACGATATGATGACAGCCTCTCTTCTCGCCGCAATTCAGAGTTATTGTCTGAATCCCGATAAACATTGTAAAAGGTACAACTTCCTTAAGTTTTGTCTTTGAGAGTATGGTACAAGATTGTAGATGGTGTGAGATTTATTTATATACAGATTAGCATGTGATGAATAGAATCCTATAAAGTGGGATAAGATTGGTAGCTATATTTGGTTTAAGTACATAGTCTATAAAATAAAACCAAATAAAAAAGACTTACAATATCATAGTAGACGGATGAGACCTAAAATATCTTCATATATATTCATAAAGTATATCAGAGATTTTACCACAGGATCTGTGCCTCATTCTATGAAACCAGTAAAAATTGTATTTGTAAATGGGGCGGATTGTTAACCTACCCTGAGATACCCTGGGAAGACTTCTTTTTTAGATGTTGTCCTTGAGTTGTGTATGTCGCGAAAATAAAATATATACATATAATAATGTAAATTGAGAAGAAAATGAACACTCTAGAGGTTAGTGGCGACAAGAAGGCTACGTTACTAGAAACAGACGTACTGACATGGCTCCAGCAATGAGAGTGCCCAGTACAACCGCATCTCTTTTGATCTCTATCTCCCAACTGTATTCTAACAGCCCCCGGCTCTATTTTTTGATCCGGAGTCCCTCCTACCAAGGCCAAAGATCGGACTATTCCTGTTCCCTGTTTTCCTGTTATGAAGTTATGTGGCGCCAGGTTATCACGGCTAACCCTGGGGACGTCAGCTTTTATTTACTCTTTTAGTTCCAAGCAAGTTACGATAATTGGGGATATTTTGATTTTCAAATTATATATAAATTGTGACTAAGAAATAATTTAATAATCAAAAATTATATATCTATATATATATAAATGAATGTTTGTATGTTTGTCTGTTGGTTGGTTGGTTGGTTGGTTTGTATGTCCGGTATACAAATTCGCAGTAGTTCACTAATACAAACCAAAATTTCCATACATAGGTTAAAAAAAACGAGGATGACGATTTATCTATTTTAAAATATATATAAATCATTTATTAAAACTATATATTCAAATTATTCAACTTAGCTCACGAGCAGCGCCCTCTAGAACACTCAGGCGGGCGATGGCGGCGCGCGACGATTGGCTGCCGGCGCAGCACGTGACTTCCCTTCCCCCTGCCCCCCCCCCGCCGAGTAAATGAGATCTCCCGGCTGACGGCCGGAGCAGCGCCCTCTAGAACGCGTGACGATTTTGACGGCGCGGGGCGCTCCCAGTTGGAAGTTGCGCGGGGGCAGAGTGACCTCGCGGGTGCCCTCCGGGAACTACGTCCATCTTCCATATGTAATATACATTTAATCGTGTAAACCCGGGCGTTGCCCGGGTCATTCGTCTACAAATTCTCAGTAGTTCACTAATTCAAACCAAAATTTCCATACATAGGTAAAAGAATACCGGGAAGACGATAGGCTATTTTAAAAATTTTGCTTTTTAAAATTTTGCTGTATCATGTTTGATTATCAGATACAAAATTATATCGGGAAAAATTCCAAAAAACAGAGACCACGGGTGAAACAGGGTACATTTAATAGGGTAAAACCCGGGCGTTGCCCGGGTTATTCGGCTAGTATGTCAATAAAACAAAGTTACGGGAGGGTAGTATTTGTTGCCGTCAAATTGGCACCTCTCCATTTAAAAATTCATTAAGACAATTTATTTGGTTTATCATCCCAGTTCAAAACTCAATGGTGGTGATATAGAATGAGTCACAACACCAGTTTAGTAAAATTCAGACAAAAACCCAACCTGTATACCATGGCTTCGGGCTACGGACTTCTTCAGTATAGGGGCGGCTTCGATTTCATAACATCCCACTAGAGGAGTTATCAAATCGTTCGAATTTGGCGAAAAAAAAGGTGTTTAAGATGGTGAAGTGGCAGGGGAAATTTTCAGGCTAGAATACAACATAAAGTTGCGAGAGAATGATATTCATT